>JASUUG010001160.1:600000-1071265 GCA_030449905.1 Luvunga scandens | reverse complement strand
TTAATCTATATTTTGACAACCTTTTATAGAAAAAATGATTTTCCAACCTGCTAATAAATATTAAACTTCTTTTAAACATGTCTATGGCTTTAAGAAATTTATTTTAATAGCCCTAAAGATTTTTAATCAAGAACATATAAGTTTTCATATCATCAAAATCAATATTATAAGATTAACAAATCTCATCCCTAACAACACCCAGGTGTCGATCTTTTTCCGATTTCTCATAAAATTCTAAATTAATTAAGCCAACGGTGGCATGGCCAGTAAAAACGGCGATGACCCATGTAATAGATTTTATTTATCAAAGGTTATGATGATGTATCTTTGTTACATCTTGGACATGCCTTGTAGCCTTTTGGTAATCAACCCGATAGTTACCATAAGCTAGAAAGTCATTCATTGTCCACAAAAAATACATGCATGTAGATGAAAAGTTTCCATTTTAGATACATAACAAGTGTCAATGCCATTGGTCTATAGTTCTTTCAATTATTCTATCAAGGTTATAAATACTGGTCAATATCTCTCCCAACTTGCTTTTAGGCCGGGAATGAGTGACATCATTGTAAATGGGGTTTCATGCATTTCCAAGGTGGTAGATTATAAGGAACAAGCATTCTTTGGCCATGTGCTATGAGCATTGCTCATATCACCAAATGGATTGAAACCACCCATTGCAAGACTTAATCAACATTGCGTAGATCTTGAGCAAAATAAGGATATTGGATATCAAAGTCCTTCCAACCTTCAAATCAATTGGATGCCTTAAAATACTCTTTATTTCAATACATTTATCCTTGTGCCACCTCGTCGTAAGTTGTATATCTTGACATAAACAAATTTTTATAGTCTAGGTTTTAATGGAAATAACGTAAGACCTTTTTTGGGATCTTTTACCTTTTCCATTATCAAATTTATATCTAGACTCATCACAAATAGGATATTTATCAGCATCAACATTCTCTTTCCAAATATAGCACAATCATTTTCACATGCATGAATTGATTCATACCCCAATCCTAAGTCACCAACATTTTCTTAACCTCATGGTATAACGTTGGAATATTTGAACCTTCAGGAAGCAAATCCTTCAAGAATTGGAGCAACATATCAAATGATTTATCACTCTAATGATTAAGTACTTTAATGTGCATTTTAATGAAAGACTTAACAACACCATCATGAAACTCCTTGAACAATCTATTTGACAACGACATCCAATTCTTATCCATCATTAAAGTCCTGTTACAGCAAATAATCTATTAGTCTATTAATTATGTATTTTGATTCTTATTATTTTTCTTATTCCACATTGGTGATTTTATTAAAATTAAATCTTATATATATTAGTGTAAATTTTGCAAGGATCATTTTATAATTATATGATAATGGTAATGAACTAATATTCAGGGAGCTGATTCTTTATATATTTTATAGTTTTTCTACAGATTGTTATACAAAGCCTAGGTTATAACAATATATTTAGTGATTATTTTGCAGTATTGAAAAAAATCAACAATAAATTATTAAAATATTAAATATATATTTCCTCGAACCTATTAAATATTACTAAAATATTAAATATTTTAAATATCAAAGATTATTAAAATATTAAATATTTTTATTTATTAAATATATATTTCAAATATTTATATAATAACAGTGATGAAATATAGAAAAAGTAATCGAACCTTGGTGAGTGGGGAATTGAGAATCCCTAGGAAAACTTGATGGATGAGGAAAAAGAGCAAAAGATGAAAATCCCTGGACAAAAATTGCAATATAATATATGTCAGTAAGTTTACTTGCTCTTTCAAGGGAGAATAAAATAAACCAATAATAAAAAAAGCACAGTTGCATTATGAATAAAATAAACTAATAATAAAATAATCTAAAAGAAACCCTACGAAAAAAAAGCTGTCACTTTATTTTTTTGAAAAGCATGAAGCACAAAGGTAGTGGGCAAGTGGCGAGTGTGGAAGTAATTTGTAATGAAAACCTTATAAAGTAGGGTTAACAGCTGTGATAAAAGCAAGAGTTACTTGGGTGAGCTAAACTAATAAATGTGGCAATTTGTGAATGGCTGTTATAATGGGTGTGTGCACTATTAAACAAATCACTGAACTAATGAACTTATATAAAAAATTAATAAATTGATGTGGCGGACATTAATCACATGCCGCTAAAAGAATTTTTTAATTCAAATCAAATTTAACTAAAAATAAACAGTCCAATCCTAAAAATAATTATTTATTTTTATGTCATTCAAAAAATAAGTAGGCTGCTAGAAGAGACTAATTTAATTTTTTTATTTTTTTCATTTACAATTTGGAAGTTACCATAAGGAAATCCGTTTACAAAAATAAAATAAAACTATCACCAGAATTAATAGAATATAACACATCCTCCATAACAACCACAAATAATAAAATTATAAATCTAACAAAAAACATTTCTATAAAGATGCAGATAAAAGCACATTCAGTAGTAAATGTAGAATTTGATACCTTTAATCAAGTTTCTCATCTCTGATCACATCTAGCGAGGCAATAGCCACTGCATTGGCTAAAGGATTTCAACCAAAGGTGCAAACAATAAACAAAAATAAGAGCATGGTCAGCTCTTGTAAAATAAGTCTGCATAGCCATTAAACAAAAGTGGCAGACAAATTAGTAAATAAAATGACAAAAACACATTAAATTTAAGTTAAAGAAGATTAAAAACTAAAATTCAAATCCAGTAACAAATTATTTCACTAAAAGTAAAATTCAAATCCATTAACAAATTAAAAGATTGAATTTAACTTTATACATGTGCTTTCAATTGATCATAATTGAAAGCAGAAGAATCATTAGTTCTGTTTTTCCTTTTCTTGTCCCTATGAGTAGTAGTAGCTGTTCACAGATTTAAGTATTAAGTCTTAGTACCTTACCAAATAATTCTCAATAGGTTCTGCAGACATGATGTCCACATGCTGCCAACCGAAATAGAGGTAGTTCCAAGAATTCAAGAAATCAAAACTACAACACAAGTAAATGAAAAAAAAGGCGTGAAGGGAGTTTTTATGACTTCTAATTATTTGATAAGTATACGAAAAATTTAATCTTAAATTGATATAATTAAATATAACTTAACAACACTTGATAATATTATGACAATTAATTAAACAAAACAAAGTACATGCATTAATTCTTTAACGGGTGAATCTTGGCTGTGAAGCAAATAGCAAATAAATTGATAAAAGCTGGTTTGGTTTCGTTTATACAACTTTCATTTGATGATATACACAAGAATCAAGAATCTATAAAAAAATCTTAAGGGCCTATTATGCCTAAAATTCCAAATCTCTTTTTGTAATTTCCTACTTTCATCAAACTTTATCCCCAAAATTCTTGTTTATTTCATGCATTTCTTTTTTATCTTTACAACATTAATATTAATAATATCAAAAAGATCCTTATTGCCTGTAGAAACAAAATCCAATATACTGTTATGTTCCGAAGAAACTTGGTACAGTTCAACAAATTGAAGACACTCACACTGCATGCAGGAATAAGATCCAATGTCAATCTCTGGATTTTAATTAATGTTAGAGACAAAGATTTATTGGCTTTAACCATAAATTATAATTAATTAGACCCTATAAACGATGCTCTTTTACTTGTTAAAGATCATCTGGTTTGACAATGAATGTATTATCTAGGTCTATTCCAAGATCAAAGGATATGGGATCCACAAAAGCAAGTTTCATTGAGAGGAACGGAAAAAGAAAATGTTAAAAACACATTAAGAACTAAATATAATTAGAAACCAATTAAGAACTAAAACTACAACTCAAATCTATTAACAAATTAAAAGAGTGAATTTATTTTTATATATGTACCTTTGATTGAGTAGAATTGAAAGAAGAACAAAAATTAGTTCTACTCCTCCTTTTCTTGTCCATATGAGGAGTAGTCACAGTACTTTGAGTGACTTGCTATTCAGTTGAAGAAATTGAGGTGCTTTAGTTTTTGTTCACTGCATAATTATTATTAGAAGACTCATCACAATTATCATTACCATGTCACAGACTATGAGGCCAAGTGGTTTATATAAAAGATCAATTAAAGAAGATAAGAGAATCATCAATAATTAAAATAGCAAAAAAAGTAATTTTGGAAAATAATTTCCATATCAAAAAACAAAAGAAAGTTTTCAATACATTGACTATATGTTCTTTCTTTTCTTCCTCTCTCTAGGTGGATGACATACTAATAATTTAAAGACATATATAATCATATCTCATAATTATTTCATTACTGAAATGAAGAAACTAACAAGTCCTTTCTGATTACATTAATTTATAAAAATAAATAATACATATATGAGATAACTTTACTGTCAATTTTCTTTGTTAAGATAAAAGTGCCAATGTTTTAGAATTTTATATACAGATGGTATGGTTTAGCTAAATGTAATGATAGTCCATACCTGACAGTGATTTGGCATCCATGTTTTTAACTTTATTGTTTTTCAAAAGGTGATGCAAGACCGAACATCCAAATGTAATCTAGCAACCATGGTTCTAGTTAGCCACCAACTATAGTAAAATTTTAACACCTAAATACCTCATAAAAGATGAAAACTAAACTTTTTCCCTCACCTAGTGAATAAGCTTATCTTTGCACAGATCTTGATTATATCAAGCTTTTCTTCACATCAAGTGCATTAGAGCCTTTCTTTGTCCAAGTTTCCCTAATACTTTTCATTTTCCATCAAATGGTGCCTGATAATTACGACCAACTATTCTCAAAACTGCTCAGGATTCCTACATGAGAACATGCCAATTGATTGGCTTGTTGATTATCATTGATTTTACGTTGAAATAATCAAGAAACATCGACATTACACAATTACCAATATATAGGAGCCTAATTGAAAATTGTAAACATCCAAAATGTTGTAAGCACAAAAATGTTTTTTGGCATGTATACCCTATAAAACAACTGGGTAATTTTGTAATAAAGAACAAGCCCAAAACTTGGCGTCATTTTAAAACATGCAGATCATCCTTAAATATTTTGCCTTAATTACCAGCTGAAATGAGAACTATAAAACTCCTCCAAAATCAGACCAATGACAATGCTATAGTTCACTTAAATTTAAATTTATAAATAGTGCCCGACCTCTTGCAAATCATATGAAGAATATAACATTAAAATCAGGAAAACTTAACGATTGCAATTCCACAATTTTAACCAAGTCTCTATCCCCACGAATGCATCAATTTTATTTTAAAAACAAAAAGAAAAAGTGATCGAAGTCGAAGTACCAAAAAGATAATGAATGGAAGGGTTAAACTCTGATTTTCGCAACCTCTTGACAGAACTCAAAACTTGTACCCTTCACTCCACTCACGCCCTAAGGAATAAATGGATGAGCTAGTACATATTTTTCATTTCAATACAATGGATTAAATAGTTATGACTCAATATGAATAAATCATGCTTTGATAATGGAACTCCTTTAAGCCTAAAAATTTCTTAATTTTTGCTACCCCTTTTCATTAACATGTCTCTCGGAAATAGCAAAAATTCCTATTATATATGCCCCTATAGTGGTATTCCAATTAGAATTATTGCCAATGGAAAGAATATTACAACATTGAATACCAAAGCGCAAAATTGGAATGATATCTAATGTTCCTAATTTTTAGTACTCTCTCAACTAATTTTCTAAAGAGAGAAAAATGAACAAAAATAATAAAAATAATAAACAATTTTGAGAATATAGAAAACATATGAATTTATACCTTTTCACTTCCACTAACCTAATCTTGCCATCAGCAGCTAGATTGTGTATTCTTAGATATTCAGCCAAAAAAATAAACTTGCTACCAGTAGCATATTCAAACGAAAATTTATGAAAACAGATTAAAAACTTCCCAGTAAAATTAAGTCTTTTCCGAAATCAACTTTTCTTCTTCCATAAAAAAAAAAAAAAATTGGTTCCTGCCATGAAAACTAAGGCTTCATGAAGGTTGAGAACAAGAACAATAATAGAAGAAAAAGAGATTTTCAGAGATGGATTTTGGGTTTAAGAGGAGATTCTGAAATGGCAACTTTTAATTTGATAATTTGATAAGGGTAATAAGACGAAGATGGAGCTGTTTTTGTGAAGGCTTTGGTTGCCAAAACTTTGATCAAAAGGATGTAAAGAAATGTAAACAAAAAAAACTAGTGTTGGACAACCTGCTGACAAAATATCATTAGTAATTATTTTACGATTAATTTGTTTATATATTTATTAACTTATTTAATTTTGTCTAACCTTCAATTTACATCTTATTACAAGTAATTATGTATAAACTAAAGTCGGTATGTTACATACACTTGAAAAAAAAAAAACAAAACAAGTGTCCTAAACATATGAAAATACTAGTACTAATAGAAATTAGTTTTCATAAGCTATCTGAATTTTGATAGCTAAATATTTTTTAAAAAAATCAAATTAAAAGGCTTGTAATTCATCAATTTATCAAAATAATAATAAAATATAAATAATTTATACAAATTTGTCTATAGAAAGGATTGTGGCATGAGAGAATTATTTGAAAAGTCAATCAATCCGTTTTTATGCAAATTTATGTGATAAACTTACATATATAAATTCTAACAAAGTCTTTGTGGTTCTACCATTATGTATTAGTAATTGTGTTCTATTTTTTTCTATCATTTTAAATTGTCGAAAAGTAACAATTAGGAAAAGTTTAGTTATGGGAGTTAAAATTTTATCTACATATGATTATTAGTAACAAAATATAAAATTTTTTTTCGTCAACTATGATTATGTTTTGCAACTATTAATAATATTATCCTAGCATGTTTAATTTTTTAAGGGAACTTTTTTGCAAAAAAAAATGTTTTTATGCGACTAAAACAATGTTCATTAAAAAAGTTGAATTAGAGACCAAACAATGTGTCTTAGGAAATAAATAACTTGGTCACAAAGATACAAAGTTATCCAAGACAAAACTTTGACTAGTATTTTTAGTTTTGTCACGATAGAGACTTATCTAGGACAAAAAAATAAGGTCTTAAAATTATAAGAAATTAGAATAGCTTTGAGACTAATATTACATGTCATTGATGATTTGTCTAAGTTCACACCTATTTTTTTGTTAGAAAACAATTTCATCACTTATAATTATATTTTGTGACCATTTATTTTGTCATGAATGGCGAAATATTGTCCTAAAATGTTCAATTCTTCAAGGAGATTTTATGCCAAAAAAAATTATTTTTGACTATAATAATATTTGTCACAAAAATGTTGAATCAAATACCAAATAATATGTCTCAATAAAGAAATAACTTGGTCACAAAAATATAATATTATTCGAGACAAAACTTTTAGCTACTACTTTTAGTTTTGTCACTGTAATTACTCATCTACAACAAAAAAATGGGGTCTTAAAATTATTAGAAATTAAAATAGTTTTAGAGACTAATTTATGGATAGTTTGGTTAAACTTATACTTATCTTTTGGTTACGAAAAAGTGTTGTTACCGATAATTGGCTTTTGTAACCATTTATTTTGTCAAAGATGATAAAATATTGTCCCAAAATGTTTCCAATTTGAGCGAAATTTTTGCACTAAAATAATATGTTTTTCTGCTACTAAAATAATATTTGTTACAAAAAGGTTGAATTATAGACCAAATATTGCATCTCAAAATAAATTTATTGGTCACAAAAATAATACAAGTCAGGAAAAATCATTCGATACGATTTCATCAATTCGTCACAATAAATACCATTTCGGACCAAATTTCAAAGCGTTGTAAAAAAATCATCTTTTAAAGTCAAATTTCTTGTAGTGATAACATATGTGTCATTATTGACCTAAATGATGTAGTGTTGTTCCCTATGAAAATGAATAGCAAAAGTTTCAACTTAATTTGGAACAAGAGTGAATCAAGTGCATATCAATGTACCTTGAACTAGGTTGAGTTATAGCACAAGCGGATGGAGCATTTTCATTATTCCATATTAGAATACATGTAGAAAAACGATCTTGTGCAAGGAATGAGTTTCCATGGAGAAGGAGCAGCAATGTGTGGAGTTTGTCAGCTAGAAAGCGAGCTAGATTGCCATTTCCTATTAATAAGGCATGGAGAGCAGTTGAAAAGTTTCAGTTGATCTACATTGATGTCTTGGACCTATGAAGACAGCATCCTTAAGTGGTAACAGATGCTTTATGGTTTTTATTGATGATTTTAGTAAAATATATTGGGTTTACTTTCTCAAACAAAGGTCTAAAGTTGCTAGTGTGTTATAGAAGTTTAAAACATGGATTGAAAATCAAAATAGCTGTATAATCAAGCTGATTAGGTCTAATAATGGGATTGAATATATAACTGATAAATTTGCCAAGTTTTATGAAGTTATAGGGATTGAACATCAACTTACAACAACTTATACACATCAACAAAATGTACTGAGAGGAAAAACATGACAATTATAGAGATGGCTAGATGTTTATTATTTGATAAGGAAATCTCAAAAAAATTTTGGTCTAAGGCTGTCAATACTGTTGCATTTTATAAAATAGGTTACCAACAAATGTTTTAAAAGGAAAAACATCTTTTGAAGCCTCATTTGGTTTTAAACCCTCTATTTATAACTTGAGAATTTTTGGATGTTTGTGCTTTACTCATGTTCCAAATGCAAAAGGGAGAAGTTGGATGAAAAGGAAAAATAGAGTCTTTGTAGGATACAATAGTCTCACTAAAGGTTACAAAGTTTATTAATCTTTGATGGGAAGAGTCATGGTAAGTAGAGATGTCAAATTTGATAAAGCTGCAAGGTGAAATTGGGTTACAACTAAACCTGAACAAGTTTATACAGAAGAAAAAGAACCAAAACTGCAAGATGATGATTTTATTGATAATGAGTCAATAAGAGGTACTAGACCACTTACAAAAATTTATCAAAAGTGCAATATGGTTGTGCTTGAACCTACAGGGTATGATGAGGCTGCTAAGGATCCGAAGTGGCTCGTAGCAATGAAAGATAAGATCAAGATGATTCACAAGAATTGAACTTAGGAGTTAGTAGATAGACCACTACAAAAGAAGGCTATTGGTGTGAAATGGGTTTATAGAACCAAACTAAATGTTGATGGTTCTGTAAACAAAAATACAAAGAAAGGATGGTTGTAAAAAGGTATGCTCAACTATTTGGCATTGACTTTTCAGAAACTTTTGTACCTGTAGTATGGTTGGACATCATTAAATTGCTTTTAGCACTTGCAGCACAAAATCAATGGAAAATCTATCAACTTGATGTAAAGTCAGCCTTTCTAAATGGCTATTTCGAGGAAGAAATCTTTGTTGAGTAGCTTAAGGGTTTTGTTGCAGATCCAAAGAAAGTGTACTTGTTAAAAAGCCATTGTATGGTTTGAAACAGGCCCTAAGAGCCTGGTATAGAAGGATTGATGATCATTTGCTGAAGATAGTCTTCAACAAGAGCATGAGTGAATCAAGTTTGTATGTTAAAGTTATTAATCATGAACTAATACTTGTTTCACTTTATGTTGATGATTTGCTTGTCACTGAAGCAATGTAGAGTTGGTGAAGCAATTTGAGGTTTAGATGATGCAAGGATTTGAAATGACTGATCTGGGAGAGATGGCATTCTTTCTCAGGATTGGAGATCCAAAAGTCACAGTAAAGGATCTTCATTGGACAGTAAAAATATGCCAAGGAAGTGCTGAAGAAATTCAACATGGAGGATTGTAAGTCAGTTGTACTCCCTTGGTTCAAAATGAGAAATTTAGTAAAGATGATGGTGCTGAAAAGATTGATGGGGCATTATACAAGAGTATTATAGGTTGTTTGATGTATTTGACAGTGACAAGACCTGATATAATGTTTATTATAAGTCTGTTGTCCAAGTATATGCATTGTGTAAGTGAATTCCACTACAAGGGTGCTAAGAGGGTGCTTAGGTATATCAAGGGAACTTTGTATCATGGAATTAAATTTGAGAAGGCATATAAGCTAGTCTTGCTTGGTTTCGCTGACAGTGATTGGGCAAGATCATGTGATGATAGGAGGACCACATCAGGCTATTTGTTTAGTCTTGGTTCAGGTTGTTTTTTTGTTGGAGTTCAAAGAAGCAGGAAATAGTAGCTCAATCTAATGCCAAGGCTGAGTATGTTGCAGCTGCTGCTGCAATCAATCATGCCTTATGGGTGAGAAAGCTTATGACACATTTGAAGATGGTCCAGAATGATGCAATTGAAATCTTTGTTGATAACCATGCTGCCATAGCAATTTCTAACAATCCAGTGTTCCATGGGAAGACAAAACATTTCAAAATCAAGTACTATTTTGTTAGAAGTCCAGATGAATGATGAAGTGAGGCTTGTGTAGTGCAAGACTGAAGATCAGCTTGCTGACATTTTGACAAAGGGACTATCAAAATTTAGATTTGAATTGCTGAAGAAAAAAATTGGTGTTTGCAGCAAAAATAGCAAGGAGTGATGACAATTCTATATTTGTTGCAGGATTTGGAAAAAATAAAAACAACAAAGATATGATTGTGCTGTCAATAATATCATGCAAGATTATACGACCAATTTATTTTTTGAATTTATGATATAAGATATATATTAAAGATATGTAAACAGATTTTTTAGTATTGTTTGTTTTTTTTCTTTGTATAAATTCAGATACTGTAGCAATGAAATAAATGAAAATTTACCGGCCCCAATTTCTATGTGTTCTGTTCTCATTGTTTAAAATTTAAAACAAGTAATACTTTAAGACTGCCTGGATAACTAATCCTATTATATCTCCAGTAGACAAAATAATCTGGCATGCTTCACCAATTAATCACTTCAATCATCAAGAAGAGGTAGCCTTTGTACATCCAAAGATTTATCAAAGCATAAAAGAAATGAGCTTTCAAGTGACAAAAACAAATTACGCTCATACCTTATAACTGGGGTCGTCCTTGACATGGTATTCATGCATACCCCACTGGCTTATAGCTTCCTTAGGTGGAAGACCATAACGGTAGAAAGTCAAAAACATTTTGGTACCCGCAGGGCCCTTTCTTGCTTGGATTTGAGAATCTTTATTAGTAATTTTCCAGTTCCCTGATTTTGTTCTTCTGTGGGCACAGTTACTCTCCCTGTACTTGTAATAATGTTCACAGAAGAAGTACCAAACTTGATCCTCGGACGCTGTTGTTGATTCCGCCGCATCACAAAAGTAATTTATGGCGCAATAAAATACATTAGTATAAATTACATGTACATACTTGCTAAGTCCCAAGGCTCAAGGCCGCAGATGTCAACAATATCCTTGATAGGGTGATGTGAGGAATGGTGGTTAAGCCTCTTCTCCACCAGAAGATAGAGGATTTGTTCATTGGATAGCTGGAATTTGTATACCATAAGATTCTCCGTTTCAGAATCTTTTTCAGTAACTACTTCTTCAGTAGTTGGTAGGGATCTGAAATCAACCCCCAAGATTTCTTCATCATTAATTCTAATTCAATGCAGTCACAGTGGTATCTCACCCTTGTTTGATGGGAAGAAAATTTGCCCGTGAGAAAGAGTGAGCAGGTCATAATGTCGCCTTCTTTTTGCAGCCGAAAGAGTAAGCGTTAGTTAACTCCCTACATTCTCAGGGCGTTGTGCTACAGTGAATACAGTATTACTATTGAGAGACAGAAATTAAATGACACAGAATATGGAAATTTTAAAATATTAGCTAACTGGGAGAGGAGACCCCACAATCATCCTCTTATTGGTTCAGCATCATCTTCCTCATCCTCTTTATGTATGTAATATTATTCAATCAGAAAATTTTCTAAAACGACAACGTTTGCCAGATTCTAATTTTGACTCTGTTCGTGCTTTTCATTATTTTTTCAACTCACTTCCCTGTCCTGTTCGTGCTATTGCGCCCATATTATTAGTTAACTTTGTACCGTCAGCTTTCAACTGGAGAGTGTCTCCTCTTTGGAGAGGTAGTTATTTTTCTCAGCCTAAAACTTTGCTTCCGCTGTCTCCTTTAGGGTAAATGATATTTGATTTAATTTATTTTATTACTTTTCAAAATTATCTTCATTTTATTTTTAATTACTACTACTCCCCATCTCCTGTCTCGCAGAGATGACTTTTTAGGTATAAGTAAACAAAACGGTTACCTATGACTTCATATTTTGAAAATATCTTATTTTTTAAGTATTTTCTTAATAATTATTTAATTAATATAATTTTTTTTTAATTAGGTATTTTAAGAAATAGAAAGCTTATTAGCCATCTTTCTAATTATTAATCCTACAATTAAGAATTATTTTTTATGAAAAATCTATATTTGGTAACCTTAATGTTAAATAGATTTAATTAATAATATTGTTTAACCATTAATTCATTTATTATTAGTCTTTCTAAGAAAAAAATCAAATTATTTACCTTTTCAACTTTCTTAAACCATAAAATTATTTAATGTTAGAATTTTTACTTTGATTTTTCTTTTAATTTCCATTAAAAACCTTATAATTTCAAAAATAAGTGCATGCAAAAATTTCTTACTCTTTTCTAAAAAAAAAAACTTATTATCTTCATTGTTTCATTAAAAAAAAGTTAAAAAAATTAGTTTCTTGAAATAAAAAGTTCTTTTCTATTGTTTGATCAATTTAAAACTTTCTATGTTCTATCATTCTAAATATTATATTTGAAAATAATATTGTTCTTATTTATTGTTTGTTTATTTGTAATGGTTTTAATGGAATGAAAAAGATATCTTCTTGACTACTTTTTAGGTTTTACTTTTGAAATTTTTGAGATCTTTTTTATTATTGTATTCAAAAATTAAAGATTGAATGAATTTTGAGATTTTTTTATATTTCTTTGAATATTGAAATTGTAAAATGAAAATAAGCCTCATAAAAATTTCGCCTAGACTCTAGATACTTTAAAACCAACCCTAACATATCTCAAACATTACTATCAACTCCACCATTTATCTTCATCAGTAATTAGTTTATTGTCACTATCTACTTTCTTTACCATCAATCTATTACCTTCAACAATATATGATGAGTTCTAATATTGGGTTTTTAAATTTTATGAACACGTGATGGGTTTTATTGTTATTAATGATATTAGTTTTGCTTCATGTGATAATATAAGATTTTGTTTCATTTTTATTTGCCATTTGATTAAGAGTTAATATTTGATTCAAATTATGAATCAATTTAAAAAAAAAAAAAAAGAGATGAGAGAAGTTAATATATTGAGAGATTGAGAGAGAAGATAAAATCTTTATTTTTAATTATATTTTATTTTCAATAAAGGTAATTCTAAAATAAATAATATTAAATAAAAAGTGAAGGCCAATGAAATATTTGAGAGGTCAAATATCAAGATTTCAATTAAAAAATTCAAGTCATTTATATCTTTAGAGATTGATTTCGGAATGTTATTTTGTTGAATATTAGTAGAACCAATAACATGAATTTTAGGAAGGTTGGTCCTAACATGGAAGCTAGATCTTGAAAAATTTCTATATATTTTTATTAGATTGTAATAAATATCTCAAACTTATAACAATTTCAAAACCATTTCAGTATATAAGAGAAGAAGCTCCTACAGATCAAACCTATAAACTCAAATGAACCCTTACGCAACATCATATAAACTCCACTCAAAAGAATCACTGACAAGAACAATAATTTCTTCTTGTCTATCCATTGACTCAGAACAATGTCTCCATTATTGAATGAGACGTCTGCAAAGACACAACAGTGGAATCTACGCGTGTGGTGTTGGGTTCAAATTGAAGAAAATTATGCTCCGTATTCCCGCAATATTAAGAGTTGCAGCCATATTTCGACACCGCTAGCAGTAATTTGGTGCACTGAACACCGTTACCACATGTAACCTAGTGCTTTAGTCTGCCAGCAAACATGTAACTCGTCTGTAAGCCCATTTCATATTTTTCTTTCCTAGCAACAGTTTCTCGAAAGTTTACTCGCAATAATTTAGCTAATCACTCGAATTAAAATTATGGAAGCAGTAGTGATTTGAAAAATTGATTTGAACTTTATATCTCTCCATCTTAAATTTATATTGGGTATTAATATATACTCGTCTGAATACATTAACATCAAAATTAAAAAAATAAATTTTATTTTTGTAAAGAAAAATTCCTTATACAGCATAATTCATAAAACAAACTGAAAATTTGAAAACTAATTGATAATACAGCATTCCCGATCAAATTTCTTTAACTTTCATTGTTATTTGTTGACAATAATTAATGGATAAAATTATGTACGCGTTGCGCAAGTAATTTAAGACCCCACGATGCGACTACCATTTTCCTTTTTTGATTCCTGCTCTGCTTTTACAGTTACAAAGCGACCTTCCCTGCTCCTTCGCAAAGGTGCCCCCTTTTCCAAGAAGTATTGTGCTTGGATTGGATAGTGAGATTCCAGTGTTGCACATTTCCACATATGATCAACTAGGATCACAAAAGAACTAAAAGGACAGAAAAACTTGACCTTATGCTACACATACATGCTAGATAGAGACCAAATGGAGTATCCGATTTGTCTAAATAACAATTACATTAGTATGTAACGATTCTCAAAGATTACTAGACAATATCACATCATCAATAATAATAGTCCTTTCCTCCTAAGAGGATTTTATAATTGTTTACATGCTACTTAAGATTACAATACTTTCCTCCTAGGAGGATTTCATAGTTGCTTAAATGCTACCTACGATTACAATACTTTCCTCCTAAGAGGATTTCATAGTTGTTTTACATGCGGCCTAAGAGAACAGTACTTTCCTCCTAAGAGGATTTTTCATAGTTGTTTACATGCTACTTAAGATTACACTACTTTCGTCCTAGGGAAATTCATAGTCATTTGTATGCTACTTAAGATTACAGGGTACAGACTACAATAAAACATGAGTGAAGCGTTATCACCCATATAGACATAGTAAATTTAACAATAATACCTCCAAGAGGATTTGATTGTTGCTTTAAATTTTGCTATTTAAGCAAAATTCTCAAGTCGTTCTTTTATCCATGCATCGTTGTAAGCAGTGTTTGTGTCACTGCGATCCTCTGCACAAGTTGAAGCTTCTCCATCTGACTTTAAAAAGTTAAAGTCAGGGGTAATGGTTTTCCCAGTCTCTTCGCGAGAGTTTTCATCCAGGAAAGCCGTTAGGGAATTGATCAGCTGCTCATATCTGTAAATTTCAGAGTCAGAAAAATCACAATTATCAGAAGAACTATTAGAATATTTTAATTCTTGTTCTTGATAAATTGCTTTCTGCACTGTAGAAAAAGAGGCTTCATTTAGCCTATTGTTGCCGCCGTATGACTTGAATTCTCCACTTAGGAGACCTTCCTCTTTCTCAAGTAGTAGCTCTTTTACCCATGCATAGTTGTCAGCAGTGTTTGTGTCACTACTGTCCTCTGCATAAGCTGAAGCTTCTCCATCTGAATTTGATGGGTTAAAGTCAAGGGTAAGGTTTTGTCCAGCCTCTTTGCCAGAGTTTTCATCCTGGAAAACCTTTGGGGAATCATCACTGAAAATTTGACAGTCAGAAAAATCACATTTATCAAAAGAACTATTAGAATATTTTAATCCTTGTTCTTGAGAAATTGGTGTCTGTACTCCCGAGAAAAAGCCGTCATTTAGCCTATTGTAGCCACCGTATGACGTGATTTCTCCAATTGGCTGACATCCTTCCTGAAAGTTATTTTCAGCAAAATTATATATCACCGAAGGGTGATGTAGTGGTAGGTGCGACTCCAAATTGCCATTTTGTGGCAGCAGGGAGTTTGTGGGACTATATTCTTCAATTTGATTTCCAAAATGAGAAATCAAATTATCATTTGGCTGTGGCTGCTGGTTTGTGGGAATATACTCTTCACTATAATTTCTCGCTGGAATAACATAGTCACATGGTAGTTGCTGAGCAGGAGAATAATTGGGTATTACCCAAGGGTATGTGATAAAGTCCACATTTTGTTCAATGTGAATTCCAGGATAAGAAATCGAATTGTGATTAGGTAGTTGCTGAGGGTATGTGTGAGTAGTTCCTTCACTATGATTTCCTAGACAAGAAATCACATAGTAATTTTGTAGTAGCGGCTGGTTTGTGGGAATATTTTCATCATTATGATTTCTCTTAGAAATCAAATGGTTACTTGGTGATAGCTGGGTTGGGCTGTCATTTGTTATTGACTGAGGGTATGGGAAAGTGTTTTGTACAGTAAGATTTCTAGGATAAGAAGTGGAATTGTGATATTGAAGGTGCTGCTGAGGGATAGTGTGAGTGTTTTCTTCACCGTGATTTCCATTCGAAATCGAATGGTCACTAGGTGATTGCTGAGGTGGAGAAACCAATTGTTCACTTGATTCCACTTCATCAGTAGTCGAAATACCACGCTTCTTCTTCTTATTCCGTCTTCTTTGTATGCAACACAAAACAAATTCCTTCTACATGAATTAAAAGCAAAACCAAAATAAGGAATACTGCATTATCAATTAATTTTTCAGATATTCATTAGCACTGCCAGAATTGCTACTCACCAAACAACACAGATTCATTCATCAAGTCATGCAGATGCTTTTATACACGTATTTCTAGTTGCATTTTAAATAAAGTCACAATTTCTTTCATCATGATACGACGATCCTACCCATTAACGTTTAAGTTATAGGCAAGAAAGATGTATGCCTTAAGACGGCCTGGTTAACTAATCCTAATATATCTCCAATAGACACAATAATCTGGCAAGCTTCACCAATTAATCACTTCAATCATCATGAAGAGCTGGCCTCATAATACATCCAAAGATTTAACAATGCATAAAAGAAATGAACTTTCAAGTGAGTGACAAAACCAAATTAGGCTCATACCTTATAACTGGGGTCGTTCTTGACATGGTACTCATGCATACCCCACTCGGTTCTAGCTTCCTTACGAGGAAGACCATGAAGGTAGAAAGTCAAATACTTTTTGGTACCAGTAAGGCCGTTTCTAGCTTCGATTTGGGAATCTTTACTAGTAACACTCCAGGACCCTGCATTTGTTGCTCTGTGGGCATCGTTACTCTTCGTGTAACGAGGTTCATAGAAAAAGTAACAAGCTTGATCCTCACACTCAGTTTCTGATTCCGCTGCATCATAAAAATAATATACGGTGCATGCCAATTAATTCAGCTGGTAAAATCTTTCAGTACAGAAGGTTGGAGAGAAAGGGAAAAAAAAAATTACATATACATACTTGCTAAGTCCCAAGGCTCAAGGCTGCAGATATGACCAATATCCTTGATAGGACCATATGAGAAATGGGGATCAAGCCTCTTCTCCTTGAGAAGACCGACGATTTGTTCATCGGATGGCTGGAACTTGTACCCCTGCCCCATATGACTCTCCATTTCAGTTTTTTTTTTTTTTTTTTTTAAACAACGAGAGGAGGCTCAAAGGAATATGAGAGTAGTAACCACTTCTTCAATTGCTGGTAGGGATCTGATGAAAGCCCCCAAGACTCTCCACTACTGGTTCTAAATCAGAACAGTTACAGTGGTATGTCTCCCTCTCTGGTTTGATGGGAAGAGTTTGCTCTGGGAGACCCAAAGAGTGAGTGTGAGTGTACGATCATGTCACTTGGTGATCGAGTAACTGATCATGTTACTCATTTTATACAATCAAAAAGAGAAGGCGTTAACGCTACATTCCCATGACACGTTGTGGTACAGTGAGACCACTTTTTGTTTTTTATCCGACGGCGTTAACTCTACACCTTCACAAACTTTTGAGTAGACTAACGAATCAATTTACTTGGAGGTCAGCCAATGAACAAAGTGACAAAAATAATATGGAAAATTATATAAAGTACCAGGCACTCAGCTTCTTACCCACATTGTTTGAGACTTGGGACCCCACGATCATCCTCTTATTGGTTTAACGCCGTCATCCTGGTCCTCTCAGTACTGATTTTTAAACACTGAAATTTAAATTAAAATAATTTGACAAAAGACTGATAAAATAAATTATAACACTCAATACTATAAAATCACATATTGTTACAATTCATTTTATCAGTGTTTTGTTAGTATTTAGTTTCTTTAACATTTTTTCCTGATATTTATTTGAAAAAATTTTATAAAATGCAACAGAATAACCTTAAAACTATATAGAATGATTGTTATTTATAAAAATAATGAAAAAATAATAATTAAAAAACCGTTAACATTGTCATAGAATTTATTCTGAGGCTATTTGACTAAGGGGAACTCCAGAATCTTCTACTTCTTCAGGTAAATCTAGAATCTTCTACCATGTTTATAATTATCTTTTAAATTGTCATTACAAATTTAACCTTGGTAAACGTCATGATTAAATTATTGACACACTATAAAGTGTATCCTTCTTTGGTCAGTCGTGGAAAATCAACAACGTGTCTCCTTTCAGTCTTCGCGGGAAATTTGTTCGGTTGGATAGTCTAAAGGTATGAGACTCTCCTTGTCTTTAAGGCTTTTTGTTAACAAAATAGTAGTTAAAAATGAAAACTTTCGAATTGCGAAGATTGACAAAAGTATGCATGTCTGCCCTTTTAGGTCAGTTTTAGATCCTGACTTTATTGGTGGTTATTGTGCTAATAGCAGTAAATTCTTCTTGGCTTAGCTTAAGTCAAACGATCCGAAGAACATATGTGTGTGTATTCATTCTTATGTGCAAGTGCTTGCAATTTTTTTTAATGTAGATACATTATTAAACTGTGCAATTAAAAAAAATTAATAACATCATATCCACATTAAAAAAATAATAATGGCTCACGCACTAAAAAAGGACATATTATATATACATACATACATAATATGTGTGTGTGTGTGTAGGGTTGGCAAAACTCGAGTTTAGGTCTGGATATCACAATGCTCGAACTCTACCCAGTTGCAATTTTAGATACCCCTGGGTCAGCTTTTAATCTGAGTACCCAAATTTTATATTTTTTAATATTATATATGTATATTTTTTTTAAAATTTTATAAGTTTTAAATTTATTTCAATAAAAATTTGACATGAAAATTTAAGCTCTAAGTGTTTAAAACTTTAGATATGTGTAATAGATAAGTCAAATAAATATAAATATTTAAAATAATATATATTTTATAATTTTTAAAATAAAATTCAGGTTTCAGACCTGGTCTCGGATTTATCAAGTGATGTCCATGACCGGTCTGGCTTCATAACATCGCATGGGTGAGATCTGAGTCCAAATTGAGTGAGTATTTTTGCCACCCCTCTGTGTGTGTGTGTATGTGTGCGCGCGTGCGCTTCAAACACTCATATGTATATTACAATAAAAAAAAACTATTGATATTTACGAAAAAAAATATATTATGATCATCTGTTTTTATGTGATTTTGATTTAGCTCAAAACTTTTATGAGAGCTTGTCTTTTTGGGGGTGGTTTGGTTGATGGTGAGGGGTT
The DNA here is from genome assembly GCA_030449905.1 of Luvunga scandens. Lineage (NCBI taxonomy): Eukaryota > Viridiplantae > Streptophyta > Magnoliopsida > Sapindales > Rutaceae > Luvunga > Luvunga scandens. The sequence continues at coordinate 1,051,731 of JASUUG010001160.1, read as the reverse complement.
ATTCATCTCATAACAGTTTTTTGGGGATGAACAAAATTGCAATAGTCTTGAAATTAAATAAGAGAATATAATCATTAGAGACAGTGCTAGTGGTGATCGATGACGACACTTCAACAATCAAGTCAAGTAAGTATTGAAGGGAGTATTGCGTTTTTTAGAAACCCTAATAACAGTAAAAAATTGAGAGTTGTGTGGAAGAAGTTGAACCTATTTTGTTGAGACTGACCTACCATTATATAAGGAGTGCCCGTGCAGGTATCTTAGTTTCTTTTTGGAAAATGTGGCACACAATAATAAGTCATTCTCTACCTCAGATTGGGCTTGAAGCTAAATATGTGTCAGCTATGAAACTATCCTCGATAATACCATGTTTTTATCTCTGATTGACCTATTTTACATAAGCCAATTAGATTTTTGGAGCAATTAACTCCTTTGTTGGTAGCTGAGATGATAATTGAGTTAATTTCTAAGTAATAGGGTGGCTCATACTCTTTTCTTAAGATCTTCCCATTCTATCTTTGCCCTTCAAATTTCCTCTTCATATTTTGCAAAGGCCAATTGGTCATGGGGGCTACTGTACACATGCCATACTCTATTTGCATGGCCCAAACTTTACCACCAACATCACCTTAGATCAAGCATATTATGACAAGGTCTAAATTTTTATCCTCGCAAGATTAAAAAGAATATCCGATTTCACACCACATTAAAGAACGAATACTTATCTCTATCCAATTTTAAATAAAAGATTGAATAGATATGTATGAAGGGTTATATAAGAGTCCCTAAAGAGAAACTTCACCACTCGGTCCAAGGCCGAGTGGTTATGCATATGTATGGTTGAGGTTGGCTATTGAGTTGACGGAGAAAATACTGTTCAAATTTCACCTGAGGAAGTCATTGCTATTCGTGGATGCAAGAGGATCAATTTACACAGCATACTCCCAAATAACTTTCATGAACAAGGCCAACTTTCAAGAACTAGGCCACGATACTAAAATTAATAACAAAGCTAGGAATGGATCCAGCATGTGTGAAACATTAGTAAAAATTTAAAATTTCATCATTAATATTCCCCTACACTATTTTAATTGTGGGTTACACATGCTATTGAAATAATATCTTGCATAGTAAGTGGATATCTGAGTGAGAAGGAAGAGCGAGTCCATTTTCTTGGATGTGTTGCTTTCACAAAACATTTATGAATTGATAATGGCGTATAAGTTGTTCTTTGACTCCTTCTCAGTCCCTTGAACAGTATTTTCTGCGACATGATTTCTAAAATCACAAAAACACATTGTGATTTGGTAGTTGCTGAGGTTCTACCTGAAATAAAATGGCAAGAGTATTAATTTTTTAATACGAGTGTCATACTCAACATGGATAATTTGATATTGAAACAGCCCATAAGGCAAGCTCTTTCTCACCCTTCAGAAGCCATTTTCTGCAACATGATTTCTGAAATTACATACAATACAAAGCGCTGATGGTTGCTGAGTTTGTGCCTGAAGTTAAAATGTAGAAGAAAAAAGAAAACATGTTTCTGATACCCTCTGCCAGAAACAAAAATAATTACTATCATGAGTATTAATGGATATCTGATGATACTTACCGAGCAATTGAAATGGCTGGAAGTGGTATAAATCAACTTCGTTAATTGTTTGGACAGAGAAATCAGGGTCAAGTCTCTCCTTGTTCAGAAGATTGATGGTAATCTCTTCATGTTACAAGACGTCCATCTCGGATTCGAAGTGCTAGAGTCTTCGGTAGCTCTCTCTCCGATTCTGTTTTCATAAGAAAAATTTTTACACTGCATCGACAGAGAAAAATGGGCGATCATTCATTTTTATATACACAAGCTTGGTGATGGTCGGCTTCTGGCTGATTTGGAATGAGTAACCCGCGTGAGAATTTTGAATTTTCCTTTGACGGCGTTAAGGAGAGATCTGTCTCCTTTAAACATCGCACCGTCAGCTTTCCACCAGAGAGTGTCTCCTTCTTTGAGAAGTAGTGAAGTGAAGATGACGTGTCCCCTTCCTTGCGAAGTGGTTATTTGCCGTAGGCCCTCACCTCAGCTAGCCTAATGCTATAGAATATTCTGCTTCTTTTGCTTTCTTCCGCTGTCTCCTTCTCGTTAAGGTAGTCAAATATGCACGTCATTTTTTATTCCTTTTCTTCAGAAGTGTTTGTACAGTTAAAAATATGACCGGCCTCAAGTATCCTCACTTTTTGGGCTCTGTTTATTGGATGCCATTGGGCTTGTAAGTGTGAGGCCTTGTTGGAGGTTGAAGGAAAAATTATTTTTTACCTTCTCGACTCTGGTTCACTCTTCCTCCTTAGATACTCGGGTGGCAAGGTGTGGGTGTGTGCCTGCAAGGATACTCCAACGCTCAAGTTCAAGGGTGTGTAAGAAAATTATGATGTGAGGAAGACAAAATAAAAAGAATTTGAGGAAGATGATGACTCTAGTGTTTTTTGAACTAGAGCTTATGGGATCTTGTAAACGTTCAAGTTTGTGGCATATTGATTTTATCTGTAAGCATAAATATCCAGATAAATTTGCTATCCTAATTGGAGCACCACGTGTCCATCATAGATTTGACCACATGGTGCTCCATTTATTGCTTTTACTACATTTTTCTCTAGAGTTAGAATATCTCTGTAGTCAATAGTTTATTTTTGAATTTATTTATTATTTTGAAATGCGTTCAATCTTCATGTGTTTTTCTTAACTAATTATATATTGCTTTCTTAATGGTCTCGTATTAAATGTTAAAGAAAATAAATTAGGGTTGTAGAAAAATAGAAAGTATTTTTCTTTGTTTTTAAGAATGATTTACATTATAATTATATATAGAGATGGTAAAAAAGTCCAACCTGATTTTTTGCTCTATTGACCTAATTTGAAATTTTTGAACTTTGACTCCGATTTAAGAGTAAAAAATCGGAGTGACTCAAATTTTAAGACTTGATCAACTTTGTGTCAGGTTCGTGCCCTATATGGCCTGACCCCACCTAAACACTTCAAAAAAATAAAAACCAACACACACACACACTCTATAGCCATTACACGCTCACACACGTAACACACTTTCAAACCCCCAACACACCACACGCTCAGTAGCTTAACACTCACACTCAACTCTCAAGGGAATGCGCATCACTGCTCCAAGATCCAAGCTGCCGCTGCGCCTTCGTATCGCAACACCAACCAACCACTGCACTGCACCAATCAAATTCACTTTAATTTCTCCTACATCCAAGCTGCCACTACACTGCGCCACCGCCAACCACCCAGCCACCAAAATCCACAGTCGACAGCCACTAGAGAGGCTTCCATTACGATTCACCACTTCTCGTCACTTCGCGCCACCACTAGTCACCACCATGACAGTACACTATTATCCTCTTTTTTATTTTTTTTCCCGTCTTGATGCATTCTTGTTGTTTTTGTTATGCATTGTTTTTGTTTGTGACATTGATTGTTGTGGGAATTTAATTTTTGTTGAATAAGTCAGTGATGAGATATTGTTTGGTCGAATTTTTTGCCGTAGATGTTGATTTTTTTGCCGAATTCGTTCAATAGTTGCCACTGTTGAAATTATTTGGTCGAGCTCGAACAAAGTCTGAGCCCAACCTTGACCGGCAAGCCCGACGCGAACCCAAAAAAATTAAGCTTTTCTCGAGTTCGGACCGGTTATTTATGTGATCCGGTCAGGCTCGAGCTCTGCCAAGCCCAAACTCAACAAGACAATTGCCATCGCTAATTATATGCACTATTGGACTGTTAATATAAGGAGAGTATGCAATCATGATCAGCATGAATTATGCTGTTCGCCTACTCCTAAATTCAAGCCTTAACAATCTTGAAATATTAAATAATGGATGTAGCCATTGGGACCTTGATTGGAGCTTGCCATTTTTCCAAGTCAATATCGTTGGGACCTGGGAGCTTCACTTGGAATTGATTGGAGCTTGCCATTATTCCAAGTCAATATTGTAATCACGTGCAAATTATGTGTGTTCTATCCTCTTTTTTTTTTGGTCAAGCAGTTGGAACAAGTCCGGATCACTTTTTATAGCAAAATTTTATGATAAAATATGGTACTTGTAGAGGTTGATTTTATTCCTTATCGTAATTTTTTTTTGAATTTACTAGAAGAAGATTTTCAAATTAATATTTAAGAAACCGCTTGGTTGTACTATAATTAAATTTATATAATTAGTACCCAATGGACTCTAGATATAAATTGTAATATTGTTGTGTACTATAGTTGTAAAATAAAACAATTTCAAAACCATTGCAGAATACAAAAGAATAAGCTTTTACAGTTCAAACCTAGCTATAAACCCATATGAACCTTACCCAATATCATAAAAACTCCAATTAAAAGAATGACTAGATTAATGGTTTCCTGTTGTTTCTGTTTTGAGTAAAAACAAGGTATTCTATGAAATTGAAGTTGGGTAGCTAGCAATTATAGCACCAAAATATTTAGTAAACAATTGTTTTATATTTTATAAATTAAGTTGATTTAATATCATAATTGTATGTACAGTAAAAAATTTATAATATTTTTATTGTTTTTATCAAAATCATTGTTTAAACATTATACTTACTACATACTATTAATTTTTAATTTATATTTACAAATTTTTTTATAACTTGAAAGGTGCAACGCCACCGTAACTCTATTTTAGTTTGAGACATACAAAAACACAACAATAAAGTATTAAATTCACTAGTGGAATGCGTGGCAGTCACAAAAAAATAAGTGAGGAGTCCTGCGTGCGGTGTCAAATTGAAGGAAATTCCGCTCCATTTATATTCTCCCCAATTTCAAGAATTGCAGCCACATTCCTCTCTCCCCCCCACCCCCCAAAAAAAAAAAAAAAACCGGTAGCAGTAATTTGGTGCACCGAACACTGTCACCTCATTCTTGTCCTACAATGGATTATGGTAAGCAAGCAAATGACTGTCATACCGGGCTATGATAAGCTGCTAAACACAAGGCACAAGATCTGAGCAAATAACATTCAAATAACGCTGGAAAAAAAAATTTCCTGGAAAATTTCCGGACCAAGGGCACTAGAGTGATCATGTGCAAAAACAGTCGCTTTAATCTCAAAGACGTTAAGGTGAGCAGTACGCACTCTATTCTCATCAGAAGTCATGTGAACACAAAAGCAGCAGCAGCAGCATCAGTCCCTTCATCGGATGAATACAGATTTTGGTTCGTCAGAAGTCACCAGACTCGGAATGTGAACACAAAAGCAGCCGCAGCAGCATCAGTCACTTCATCGGATGGATACAGATTTTGGTGAAAGTCCACAATGCGCCCCAGCAATCAAATGAGGTCACCACCGAGTAATTAAACTGCGAGCCTTCTTAATTTTAGCAAAAGTATGAAAATAATGAGTGTTGCGATCGCCACCTGATAGACAATTAGCATGTGCTTTAGGCATGATTTGCGGCTAGAATCATCAAGAGGTAAGGGTTTTGAAAATTGATTTAAACTTCGTCCATTCCCTTCACCTTAAATTTATATTATGTATTAGTATATAATCTTCTAAATACATTAACCTAAAAATTTAAAAATTAAATTTCATTTTTGTAAAGAAAAACCCCCCACAGTGTAGTCCAAATTTATCTCATCTCTCTTGGAAATTTTCAACTAAACTCATGAAATTGTGATAATTTACGCTTAGCATATATTAAATTTCATTTTTAATAAAAGAAATATATTTAAAATTTACCTCCAATGCCGTATACAAAGCTACCATGCTACTATGATATGGCCTTTGGTGCCACCACCTCAATCATCAGCTCATAGTCCAGAGCCATGGCCACGCCCCTAGGGCAGCATCCCACCACTTAGCCAATCAAATTGTAAATACCTAATGTCTTATTTAAAAGTGTGTAAGAATCCAATAAGTTGTAATTTTCATATACTAAGTGAATTGTTTAATGTCCTAGTGTGGCCCCATAGACGTAGGGTTGTGTTCGGAACCACATAAAAATCTATGTGTGCTTTATTTTTTGTAATTTTTATTTCTAGCATTTAAATTAATTAGTAATTTAGGGCAATATTTTACCTACATCTATAAAATGGATCTAAATATCCTAACACAAACTCTAATTAAAACTAGGGTAATATCAATTTTTGTAAATCCATCCTACTTTAAAAAAGTAAATAATTGTAAAAAAATACATATTTTATTTAATAATTTCAAACAAGAAGAAAATTGGACAATTAACTCCTTAAATCCTCTCCAATTGTTTAAATTTATGTCACGAAAGTGAACATATATCGAAGTTTGGATAATTTAGTCATTTTTTGTTATAGGATAAAATAGTCAAATTAAATTATATAAAAAAAAAATTAGTGATCAACAATGGTTAAGAGACTTATGTAAAGAAAAGGATTTAGTTGCTTAACCTTTCTCTCTATTTTTAAATTAAAAAATTATCCAAATTTTTGTAAATTATTTTTTTAAAATGAGGTGAATTTACACATATTCGTGTGGTGGAAATACTCTAACCTTAAAATGAGGTTCGAGTTCCAACTATTGAGGGAATTGGGTATGATAAATTTTCTTTGTCACAAATATAAGTAGATGATAAATATATCTCCCGAGTATATATTATTGAGGTACAGCGTTGCACTATGCCACAATAAAATATATTTAAATTAGTCCTGTATGGTATATTTCTGATTGCATGTATCTGTGGACTTTTCACCGTAAACCCAAATAATAAAATCATATGATAAATTTCTAATTGCATGTATCGGTGGACTTTTCATTTTAAATACAAATAATGCAAACATATGTCATTCTCTTACCAGAATATTGTCAACCATGTGTTATGGTGAATTTCCACGCCACGCTCAATTTGAATACGAAGTTCAACTCTCAATTTCCCTTCATTTTATTAACTTTGTCTGTTGCTAAATTGACACAAACTCTATCTATATAAACAAGTCCAAGGCAATGACTTTTGACACACACCAGAATTTTATTGTAAAGTCTCGCTTCCATTCTTGCTTTTGCCTTTCTAATTTGACACTCCACTCCTCCCTCTTATTATGACAGTGCCTAAAACTGAAGCTGGATCTCTCAAGCTCAACGACAGGCCCAGAACCTACTGCCAGCAGCAGATGGAGCAAGTTCTTCGTCTCCCTCCTAAGAGAGGACGTATCAAGCGTCGAATTTTCTCATGTTTTTTTCACAAGATGATGATCATTCTTCAAAAATTCGGTTTTCACCTCGTCTGTTCCTGCTGTGGCAATTCTTCTTCATGATTTTTAATAACTACATGTCTATTGATCCTTTTTAAAATCTTGATACGTTCGTATTCTACAAAATATTAATTTGTGCATGTTCGTATTTTATAAAATGGGAATTTGTTCTTAATTAGGTTAAATAAGTCTACAGTATTCTCTTTTAGTAAAATTCAGTTCTATACTGTTTTGATGGGCTTATACATAATAACTGTTATAGTAACTAGATGATCTTTTGCTGTTATTGTTATGGTGTACGTGTATGATAAACCTTGAATTAAAGTGCAGTTAGTTTCATTCTCAATTTCTCATGAATCATGAGCAACACAAACATGTGAGCACTGATTTTGTTTTGTTTGTTCATATTTTACTTGTGATGATATATATCCTTGCTACTTTTTTTTTAAATAGAATATACCCTTGTTAATTACTTGCTAATTCTAATGTCTATTATTTTTTTCGCATTTCCAGCCTCCTATATCATCTCTTTTTCACAAAATATGGAAAAAGTTAGACTTCTTTTAAGTTGTTAGTGGCAATGGCGAATCCAGAAACATAATTTACTCACGGCTAAATTAGATAATAGTAAAATTTAAAAACTTAAACTTTCAATAGATAAAATATTTGTTAATATATTTATAATTGTTTTCGAGGTACTTTTATATTTTGAAAATGTTATACACTAGACTTATTATCAATACTATTAAATGTATCATTTTCTACATAAATAACTAAACTATCATTCATCCCATTCAATTCTAAAGATGATTTTTTACGAACTTTGTTGTTAAAAATGTTCTCTTTACTTTTACTATGGAAACTAGAAGAATTAATACTATTTTTTGAAATAGAAATATGTTTTAGGTGATGGGTTATTATCATTTTTAATTAAAATGTAGGCTTTACAACTCTTACAAGTTAAAAGATTCATTTTACGGCCTTATAAATTTTTGAAGACTATTTTAATAAATTTAACGAGGCTAATTAAAGACTCAAAATATTTTTTTCTTTTATTCTTATTTTTATTTTGGGCCAACAGGCTTGAGCCTCCCGCTGGTTATATGGTGGATCCACTGCTGGTTAGTTGAAGTAGTTTTTAGGCCTTAGCTACAATGCAAGGTTTAAAAACCCATGCATGTTGCAGAAGGCCTTTTGCAACCATTGGATTCGCTCTATTGGAATCCAATGGCTAAGATTTTAAAGAATTGAAAAAAGCAAGAAAAAAAATAAAGGGAACCGGTTGAAAAAGGTGCAACCGGTTCCCTCATGACTTTTCCCTTCCTCTCTCTTTCTCCCTCCCTGAAAAAACATTTCCCTCCCTTCCCCCTCCCCCCCGTTTCTCCCTCTATGTGGATGATAACCACAAAACCAAACCCTCTTTCTTCTCTCTCTCTCTTAATTGGCAGCTCTTGGTCTTACCGACTCTCCCCCTCCAGCTCCACTCACGGTCTTGCCCTCGCTCTAGTTGTTGTGCTTGCTCTTGGTCTAACTCAGATTCACACTCTACCTTACTCTCACCATTGTTCCTACATCCGACTCTGACGTTGTCTCTTATCATCAAGGTGAATCAGCTTTAAAGTTAGGCTTATAATGGTTAAAGTTATTAGGTTTTTAATTTGTTGCTTTTGGGAAAAACAAATTGTTAATGATGTAGTGTAGAAATATAATGCACACATAATATTTGACGAAATACCATAAAAAAATATTTGGTTTCTTCTGTTAAGATTATAGGTTGTCCTTATTTATTTTTTTGTTTGAGAAAATGTAGCTGCGTTTTGCTATTTTGTAGAAGATTTTATAATGAATGAAAATTAGATTTAGCTGATTGAGTGTGGTAGTTTTGTGTGATAGGTTGGTCTATGCATTGGTTTGGTGCAATAGATATCATGTGTGCCTTTGTTTAGATGCGCATCGGTTGATGCGTATGACAGTAGTGGGCTGTATTTTGGTGCAATAGGCACCTGTCGCACTAAACACGAGTGTGATAGGCAGTAGTTGTTGTTTGTTAACTGCTTTGTTGTAAATTTTACAAAAAGACATGGAATCTGTTGATCTTAAGAGAAAAAATTCGAAAGGAAAGTCAGTACAACAAGAAAAGTAAGGAGCGAAAAAAAAAGCATGGATATATTATTTGTAAGTATAAATTATATGCACTTATATACCCATTATAATTAAAGGTTTAATTATTTTAATTAATGCAACTTAAATTATTGATTATAGTAAGGCAGAAGTTAAATGACTAAGGTCATTAGGGGTTGAAAAGGTGGATAAAACGGTATGTAAACTAATTATAACCTTCGGAATATTTCATTTCCTCTTTCGTAAAATAATATACCACTGAACACATATATATTATCATTACTGCAGGTTAGAGCTGATATTGCACAAAATTGAAAGAAACTAATCGTTGAGGAGAGGCATCAATGGATGCTTAGTAATATGGATGAGATCTCTACCTCTATTATTGGTGAAAATAGTGGTGTGAGAAAATTTACTGAGGAATTTGATGAGGATAAGGCGAATGGTGGCAACCTTCTATGTCGTTGTCGTATAGCTTCCTTCTTGGAGGTGGTTTCATCTTTGTCAATTGATCAACAAGCAACAGTTAAAGAAATCGGGTTTGGAAGCTTGCTTGATCTAAAATGTGGGCGGCTAAGACAAGAGTTATGCGCAGCATTAGTTGAACAATGTGATATAGCTAGGCAAAGAACACTTCTTCATGGGAAAGAATACAATTTAAGCCTTGCAACTTTTGCAACCATAATGGGGGTTAAAGATGGAGGCACACGCGAAGACTTAAATATCCAAACTGTTGATATAAGTGATTTTCGTGCTATGTATAACAGTGGACCTAGAGGCATTCATATAACGGAGGTGAGGAAAAGGCTAATGAGCAGTACAAGTTATGATGATGAATTTAAGATAGTTTTCAATCTTTTTATTTTGGAAACCATATTATATCCTACTAGTGCAACATACATCAATTCGTTGTATTTTCGTGTACTAAAAGATACAAATTGTATTGGAGAAAAGAATTTGGCTAGTTGGTGTTTTAATTTTTTGTGGGAATGTGTGGAAAATTTTAAAGAAAATAAAGTGAGTTTCGTTAGTGGCTGCGTTATTTCCTTAAAAATATGTTTAATAAAAATATGTTACTCTAATATTGTGCTTTACTTATATCGTTCAATTATGTGATTTGACTTTATAACATACGTACTTTGTCATTGATGCACAACTGTTCTACCTTTCTTCCGTTATATATGATCGACCTTCAATCGACAGAACAGTGTGTCCTATTAGCGTTTGGAACAATAATGAGATTCGACGATTCTTGAAATGGCAAAAAAGGCTTGGTGGCATCAAAAGCAGTAAGGTATAAATTATAACATTGCCTATTATTTTAGTGAAATCAATGTACCATGTTTTGGGTTAAATTATTACTATTTTATGAAATAGTAATGATTTGTAATGCATGATCCTGATCGTGTTTAGAAGCCTGAATAGATAGAACCTTGTAGGCGAAATGATGTTAATAATGATGCTTTGCAACTACTAACGGAAAGGTTTGGGGCATTTGTTAACCAAAGCAAAGAGTCGTTCCATAGCCTTGAACAGAGATTGGAGAACATAAAAAAATTATTGGGTGAATTAACATCAACCTATCATAGAGGATCAACCAAATAACCATATGCTGTCGATCCACCTTCAAATATGAAAAGTCGAAATCCTTCATTTCCCCATGGGAAAACAATGATTTTGGTCAGTGATGATGACTCTGTGGATTGTAGAGTGAAAGCTAGTTTACGAGCCTTTGATGCCATGTTGGGCGGTATTGGGACCACTGCACAAGTTAGCGAAACTCCGCTGGATTCATTTAATTTTGATGGAAGTCATGTCCCTGATATAACACCAATACCCCAAGAGGAAGGACATGTTTGTCTATGCAATCTCTAGCTGTAATTTGATTTCAATGATAATGAAATAATTATAACCTTGAACGTTTTTAGAATTTGGCTGAACCAATTGACACCAAGAAAGAGTTCCGAACTTCCACTAGCATGAGTGTATCGACAACATGACCAGCAAGGAATAGAAGGCCTAGGCGATACCAACTTTCTCCTTATGATCAAGTGTCTTAGGGAGCGAAGGCTAAGTTTAAAGCTGGTATTTTTTTTGTAAATAACCCTCTTTCTCTTGACCAATTGAAGCTCATTCAATATGCATTTGATACAGATGGTAACGAAAGGTACTTGTGGTTTATATAGATTTGTTTTTAGATTTCCCTTGTACGTATGTCCTTATTAGCTAATACTTTATTATTTGTTCATGTTTTCAGTGAAATCATTGTCTCTACTATTGATCAATTCATATCTAGGCATGCTTTTATGAGCATTTTGCCTAACACAGCTCTGAACAGAGAGGTGTATGGTGTATTCTCACAAACTTTACGTATGATGTGTTTGGATGTCTTATTCTTGCTCAATATTAAGTTGTCATTTATCAACGACTGTTTTAAATTCTTACCATGATAGCATATCACCTCACACTTTGTGAACAGGCTAATCGTGCGGATGAACCAATAAACTAGTATTTACCGACACTCTATGAGTAAGTATCCACATCTTACTTTTTCTATGTTAATTCATGTTGTTTGTTATGTACAATTATTTTTCATACATTGCTTTGCACAACAACATATTTTGAATGTGTTATTTATTGAAATATCATTTGTTTATTTAATATTTTTTTTGTCGCAATCAGCACTTACCGTCGAAGCTAAGGTGGATGGTTTTGCACAAGCATCAAAGGTTGGAAAACCTTTTATGCTAAACTTTCGCAGTTGTCAAAAGGCTAGTTTTTAAACTGTTAACTGATTGACGGTCTATATATTGTATAACTTCTTCTATGACAGAGACACTGATTTTTTTTTCTAGATTTATGTTCCAATTAACGATGGTGCCTTTCATTAGTTCCTGCTCATCATCAATGTCAAAGAAGCCTATGGTGAGATTTGAGATCCTCCTCCAGATGGTTGAAGTAATTGAAAACGAGAGTGACAAGCTGAGCACATAGTATATCCCATTTGTACATACTGTTCTTCAATTTCGTATGTATATTTATTTACCAAATTTGAGGTGTTTTGTTTTCAACTTGGCAGTTACATTCTCTTGATTCCACATTTCATTCGAAATTGCCTCGAAATGCTGAGCCATCAACAAAGTTCATTTAGTTCCTTATCCAATCTGGTCAGGGTGTTCCAAAACAGCCAAATGGGTATGATTGTGGAATTTATGTTATTAAATTCATGGAGACTCCAGGGCTTATTCCCAACAAATCGTACATGGTAAAAATAGCAAAATTTCTTATTTTTGTATTATTTTATAGTCACCTCCCCGATTCAATCAGACGAATCTATCTTATTACAGTATTTTTTACTTGTGTAGCATGATTCTCAAGATGTTCGTGGAAGACTAGCAATTCAACTCATAGACTTGGCCTTCAATGAAGCACGCCCTCGATTGCTTGCTCAAGCAAATGTTACATTTGAGAAACATGCTACCCAAGTTAATGCTATAGCCTCTATACAAAAGGTCAACACATATCAATTACACGCAAAAGCTCAAGCAAAAAGCCAAAAAAAATAAAAATCCAAAAAGAATTAAGGCATAGAATGGTTGGTTTTGTTGATGTGATTTGTGTGAAACGTGGCATTTTGGTTATGGTTTGGTTGTACAGGTTATGTTGGACATTTTATACACTGACTGTTGTTTTATAAATTACTTTTTTGTAATGAAAGCATTGTTGTTTCTGTTATGTTGTGGTAATTTTTTTCTAATCTGTACTATGACAATGTGCTCTGCTTACATGCTTATGTGTGCTTTCAATAAAAAATTCTTCAATGGCTTGTCATAATCTTGGTATAATATAGTCATTTGATTTCATCCAAGTTCCAGTCAATGTATTCCGATACGCTGTAACTTGTTGCTCTATGCACTTATTCGCCATGCCTCTCAAGTTAACAATAATCGATTATTTGTTGTGCACCTTTGCCAACAAAATGTTTGCTGGTTAGACGAATATTACTTTGAAGTTTAAGGTTGTGGTTCTTCTCTGGAAAAATCAGCCTTTCTGTTTAATGGAATTGGCCAATAGGTTATCACACAAGATCACTTTGGAGTTATCCAGATTGCCTCTTAAGTTATTTGGTTTGCCGAGTTGTGAATAAATTGATTATCCCGAGAAAACCGGTTTCCCAATTACATTTTCTGAAAAATTGATTACCAGCAGGTGCATTATTACGCTAATCGGCTTACCGCTTAAATTACTAAGAACGCCATTTAATGATTTTGAGCTTTCTGGACCCATCTAGTATGCCGGTTACTTTAAACAGTTAGTCGATTATTCGGCCTCACTATTCTAGACCTATCTGATATGCCAGTTAATTATTCCGATTTCCATTGTCATGATGTTAAACTTTCTGGAGTTAATTGGTACTCCGGTTATTTAAACGGTTAGTCGGTTATGCTTAGTGGCATTCTAGACATAACCGGCAACCTATTTAACTTAACTGGCATCTTGTATTTTAGTAGTCACCTCTTTAGACCTAAGCTGCTTGCCGGTTAATAGTATAAGCCCTCTAGACCTACCTGACATGCTGCTTAATATAACCGTTATAACGTTTAGTGTTCTTCAACAAATTTGGGAATATCCAATGTGCTAGTTAATTTAAATGGTACATCGAATATGTCGATTTAAGTTAAACCAGCCATTCATCTTCTCATTTGGTAAGCCACTTAACCATTCTCTTTCTACAAACCGTCACTCCCATGCCCAAATTCATTAATTTCTTCTCATCCCACTGCAAATCAAGCGTCAAAATCTATTTTCCCACTCTTTTATGTTAAAAATTAACCATTTAAACACATTTTTCTCATCAACATTTTTCTCATCAAATTCCTAAAATCCCAAATCGAAACCTAGCTTTTCTCTCGCAATCTCTCACAACGATTCGGACATGTTCTAGTGATTGATGGTACAAATTGAACCGACATATCACTTCCAAGAAAATTTTTGGCCAATATAACTGGTTAGTTTCGCTTAACTACTCACTTGTCTCATTTTCACCATTGTTTTGTAAGTATGTCCACTTCAAGAACAAGAAGCAGCAAGGGGAAGGAGAAAGTGAGTGAGGTTGGTGGCAAACGACCATGAACAGATAAAGGAAATACTAAGGACAAGCAGTTTAAGGCAAAACACTTTCCAAACAAGCAACTAGCCAATAGGTTCTTCACCAAATTCATGCCTTGCTCAGTACTTTCTTGTTTTTATGTTGAGTTAGATTTATTTCGAACTATTCTGATTAGTAATAGAAATTTAGTGCAATTATTAGAAATGGTTGGTTGGGTGAATGGTGTTGTGATTGAGGAACATGTGTATCCAAATTTAGTGAAAGTGTTTTATTCGAATATGGATACCTCTGAGGAGAAGCAAGATCGTGTAATTACTCATGTTGGCGAAATAAGTATAGAGCTTGATATTGATGTTCCGAACAAAAGCCTGGGGACTCTGGATTGTGGCCTAGATATTTATTTTGCTAGGAAAGCACCTTATTTTCGTGCTTACTCTCATGTTGACGCAGTTAGAAACATTTGTTGATGGATTGATTTATCTGATGAGGTGTCCATTGTTCATCTTCATGCCCAATGCTTGTGTCTACATAAATGGTAATTAAAAAAGAATATAACTATAATGATAATAAGTTTTAAGTTGTGTATTGCTGAAGTAATTTTTTCTTCTCCCCACTGCTACTATTGACGATATCGATTGTGTTGGTAATGAATATCTAAAGAGGCCGTAGTACAAACAAGGGCAAATTGGGTTTGTCAAAATGATATGCCATCTTCATGTCCGAGGCACTTAATTCACGGAGAGGTGAGTAATGTTTTATAATGTGTATGAATTGTCTAACCTAGATTACGTTAAATTGTTTAATCCCGTTAAGGTGATTGGTGGAAATTTAGATAATTTTAGTTGTTGCAGAAACACTCTCTGTGAATGACTAGGGGAAATGAGAGAACATGTATCGTAGTTGGTTCATTCCAACATATTTTTTAGTATGAGTTATTGATGTCTTTATTATGTTAAGTGCATTAACCATGTTTGTGATATTTGAATAAAACAACAAATTACGCTAACATATTAGGTTGTCTATGAACTTAGCGAACTGTATTATTAGGGAACACTAACATGAGCAAGGTAGGCAGAGGTTCCGAGCTTCAACGATGTTACATGGATGACCTAAGACGCTATATTAAGGTAATTACGTTAATATTTGGAAGACCATGTAGAAAGTGTATAAAGGGATACGAGAATAAATACTAGGTTGTTAAAATTTTAGATATTGATAACTTTATGAAATGAGAGTTATCTGTAGTACTTTCGGACTCAAATCAAGATTACTTAGAGAATAATGATGTGTTTTAGTTGCATTCTTGCTTAATTTTACATATTTATCTATTTTTAGTTATTTATAATAAATTAGGTGATTTTAGAATAAATTGTGTGCTTAGATTGTATGTTTAATTGTAGGCAATTGAAAGTGCAATTTTAAGGAAGGAATGCTGTGCAACGGGCTTGGAAAAATGAGGAAAGAGATTGGCTGCAAAAAAATGGAAGCTAGTCTGAAACAATGCAGTGTTGTAGCCAATGCTGCAGCAACCATTGCTATAGCAATCTTGGAACAACAAAGGAGAAAAATTCACGCAAATCTCAGAAAAAATATGTGATTTGCAATTTTCAAATCTGGAAGATATGTGTCCTAGACATCTAGTTGCCCTAGTTTTCAATTATAAAAGGAAGCACACATAAAGAAAAAGAGAGAGCCGTCATTCACAAGAAAAAGTTGAGAAAAGAAAAAAGAAAATAGCAAAGAAACTATAAATTTCAGGGCTCAACAAGAAGATTTCAGGCGTGAAAAAGGAGAAATTAAGAGATTAGAAGGGTCATTCACTCCTTTCTTTATTCTTTCTTGTTTTTTTGATTCATGATGATGTATATGATGGTTGACTTGGTTTTTATTTATGTTTTGATACAAATTATGAACTAAATCTATTTCTGGTTGAGTGAATGACAAGCTTGATGATTTATTGACTGAAATTATTTATTGCTGCATAATTGCTATACCATTTTGTTTTCATAATGCTTAATTTGACTTACTATTTCAGCTGACCACCCATTTAGTGATAGTAGCTAAGAGAGAGCCATAAAAAGGCCTATTTTAGTAGATTATTTTAGAAGAATACTCGGTTTTGAATTAGGTTTCCCAAGTTGGGTTAACTCAATTTGAATAGGGTTATGTTTAATTTAAAACTAGTGATGAACTAGACATAGGGATTCACCTTGTAGGGTAATTAAGAACCTTGATCATATAATACTATATCTTGTGTTGTTTAACAACTGGTCATTGTTAGGTTGCATAGAGATATAAGATGTCCAACATGCGACAGCTGCGGATGCATTAGCATTCTACCCAGTGCTGTAATAATTGCTGTAGCAACGGTACTATAACAGAGAAACAATTAATTCCATTAAGTACGTTGGCTTGCTCAACTATATTATCTCTAGTGATTATATTCTTGTGTGAGACATGTTAATTCACTTTATTGTATTTTATTTTTATTTAGATTATTTAGTTGAATTTAGTTGATAAAACAACTCAATTCGATTTAATTGAATTTTCGCCACAATTAATTGCTATAGCAACTTTGATCAGTCCCTGTGGAGACAATACTCAATCAGTCCCTGTGGAGACAATACTCGAATAGTTATCACTTTATTACTTGTTGTGTACACTTGCACACTAACACTCATATATTAAGAAATCAATCAACAGATATTCATTTCCATAAACCATGAACATTCCCATTGGTATGTGCTCGTTGTTGACCCTATTGGTTGTTGTGTCAAGATTTGGGATCCATTTGGCTACATGACGATCGAAATGACTTACAAATGGAAGCAAATTGCATAGTGAGTGATAGTTATACAGAATGTGCATGTACCTTCATTAGTAAAGTAAGTGATGCATCTTGTTAATAAACAATTCCATACATTGTTTAACATGTCATTCATATTGTCATTAGAGGTACTTGTTACTTTATAGTTCATGAAATATAATCATATTCCATGTATGACATGTGAAGGTATCTACAATTGTTGTGATGCTTAGGGAGTTTTGCGTGTAATAAAGTGGTTGCAGATTTTTATTTTCACTTACAAAAGGGTTATTTTGGAAAGCATTGATTGTGATGTAGTGGTTCGGTAGTGTAGGCAATTTTATGCATTGTAATAGTTGTAGTTTGGAACTGTTCTATATGTAGTCATTGTTATCTATGTATGCATAATTGTTAATTGTGGTTTGGAGATTGTAACAATGATTATATTGAAATAAATATCATCGTAATGTCATATTCGTAAATCAAGAATGGGCATTTTTCTATTAGCATTTGAGTGATTTGTTTGCGTGGATGTGTAGCTTTGTGCATGCTTTGCTGAAAGATAAATTGAGGATTTTTTTTTGTAAGGAGTTTAAGTTTGAGAGATTTGTAGTTAGTGTTAGACAATAGTGACCAAGGACCCAAAAGTTTACGACTGTGGTTT
Source organism: Luvunga scandens (assembly GCA_030449905.1). Taxonomy (NCBI): domain Eukaryota; kingdom Viridiplantae; phylum Streptophyta; class Magnoliopsida; order Sapindales; family Rutaceae; genus Luvunga; species Luvunga scandens. Next base: position 1,033,789 of record JASUUG010001160.1, on the reverse strand, counting down.
GTACATCATATGCTATATGGAGAATTAGGGCACTTATAGAGACGTTGACTACAAGGTAGTACACTATAGTTGTCCATCATGCTGGTTGTGATACTTTGATATGAGAAGGTGCATACCAATGGTGTTCGTCAGCTATTGCTCTATGGGGGGCTACCAATATCCACCACTTTCATTTTCATCCATTTTTCAAGGAGTTGCGCTAGTCAAAAGCCGCCTACCGACTACCTATTACCGAAAATCAGTGTTGATGTCAATTTATAGTAATGCATTTACGACATGATTTGTCTTGATAACATGATTTCGAAGTTGCCTGTTTGGCATTGGCACTTGAAATCATTAAATATAAGATGAATATGGCAAAGAATGGTGTCTTGCAAACTTCAAGGAATTTTTGTTTGTGATATGAAGCTGCATTTTCTTCACACAGTATCAGAGCATTAGCTCTTAGCAATATAATAAAATATTATTAGTCAACCATGGCTCTTGTGTCTTCAAAAACTATATCCATCGCATCATATCCATATCCTTCTATATTGAATATAAGAAACTTCATCTTTTTAAAACTCACCCAAAACGACTACATGTTGTTGAAAACACAAATAAGCGGGCTTATTGAAAGCCAAGATATGGGTGGTTTCCTAGATGGAACATATCTCGAACCTGAAGAATTTGTCTTACAATCAACCATAGAAGCTAAATCATCTACATTAAAATAAGAATATGTGATTAATTTTGATTACATATTGTGTAGGAGATCAGATTGACTTCTTCCTGGATGGATTGTAGGGACCCTATCAGAGGAAGTCCTAGGACTTGTTGTGGGATTAGAAACATCAACAAATGTATGGAAAGCTTTATCAGAGTACTTTGCTTGAAACAACAAAGATAGAGAGTTCTTTCTCATGCAAAAGATGCATCTGTATAGGAAGTAAAATTACAAAATTATCAATAAATACATGTTATAGTGCATTCATGCATTAGTTTTGCATTGTTTACTCCCTTTAATATCAATGTTTTGCACTTAATAGTTGTGATTTACTTGTGTTTTATTTTTGTAGGTGCAATTCTATTGATTAGTGCTAAATTGAGCTACAAGATGATGTTTAAGGATGATTGACTTCTTGGAGAAATTCTCAATTTCAGAAGAAGTTTGTTGATAAGGCGTGGGCACGTGACAGTCGATTTCAGAAGAAGTTTGTTGATAAGGCGTGGGCGCGTGACAGTCGATTTCAGAAGAAGTTTGTTGATAAGACGTAGGCGCGTGCTGTCAACTGCGGACTTGACATTTTTATTTTAACGTGTTTTATCTTTTTATTACTCTTGTAATTTGAGATAATATTTTAGATAATATTTTAGATATTTTTATCTTTATCCTTTTTAAGAAAACTATAAAAAGAGGAGATAAAAAAGGATTAGGGAGATTAGAATTGGAATTAGATTATTAATTTTTTTTATCTTTTTTAGGGTTTTCTCTTTTTCCCCATGCGGAACTAAACTCATTTTTTGGTTGAAGATTAATGAAGCTTTGATTCACCATTACTGTGAGATCTTTCTTGTGCTTTTAATTGTTTTATTGCTTTTTGGGTATTTGTTTATTCTCTGAATTATTGTCATGATTATGTTTGTTAATTAGATAATTGACAACTATTTAATTATCAACTTAGTCTACTGCCAATTGAAAGATTCATCGTATGAAGATTTTAATGTTTGTGGCAAATAACATAGCAGTGCGTTGTGTTATGGGAATAAATAATCTAATTTAAATGAACCATCGTATGCATTTGTTAATTAGGATTTGGGTCTCTCTAATTTTCAAGCTGTCAATTGATTAAATCCTATGATTGTATCTAGAGTTGTCTATTGATTAGGGAAATAACCAATGGTAGTACATTGGTTATCGACTAATTAAGGAGAGATTGGCTATTAGAGTTTCTCAGTAGCTATAACCGGTCTATTTATAATCAGCAATGATTTATAGTTGTATCGATGATCAGTAATCGAATCAAAGCTGAATTAATTCCTTCAACCAGAGTTTTCTCATTTTGAATTACACTTTTAATTTGCATTCTAAATATTTTTAATTTGATTTTCATTATTGTCAACAATCCCCCAATTTTACATTTTCATTTAAAAAGGATTAAAATAATTACCATTCTCTGTGGACACGACCCTGCTCAATCACTATACACAATCTTGTTTAGAGTAGGTTTTTATATTTGCTGGCTTCGACACCCATCAATACATCAGAGGCTTCAAAGAGATATGTGATGAACTTGATGTCATTGGCAAACCGATGAAAGATCAACAAAAGGTTTTTGGTCTTCTTAAAGGTTTAGGTAAGGGTTATAGACCTTTTGTTATTTCTTTGATGAAACCTCCAATACCTTCATATAATTATGTCATTCAATTACTTCAAAGTCATGAGAATATGAAATCCTTTCATATCTCTACAAGTGCTACTGATGAACATTCTGCCTTTTTTGCTAAAAAATTAAACCAATGGAAAATAATTTAGCAACAATAAGCAGGGACAAGTTTCTTTTAACATGCAGGGACAAAATCCCCTTAACAGACAGGGGCAAAATTCTTTCAACTCAAAAGAAAGAGGCTTCCCTAAAACAGTATAAAAAATTTTAGAAGCACCACAAAGGAATAATTAAATCCTCCTAAAAAAAGAGCAAGACAAAGATGATTTAATTTGTTAGATTTGTCTTAAGCCTTGGTAACCTGCCTTTGAATGTTGGCATAGATTCAAACAAGGCTATCAACCTAATAATGCAACACAAGCTCTTGTTGATATGGCAATATCAGAAAATGAGATTGATGCATGGTTTCCTGATACAGGAGCAACTCAACACATTACTTTAGACAATGGTAAGTTAATTTATTGTCAACCATATCATGGATCATATAAGATAATGGTAGGCAATAGACATAAATTAAAAATTACTCATATAGGAGATACTGTTTTGCACACAAATAAAAACTCTGTCAAATTAAAAAATATTTTAGCTGTTCTTGAGTTTAAAAAGAACATTTTCTTTGTAAGTCAATTAACCACTAATTTTCCTTACATGTTTGAATTCATTGCAAATCATTTTGTGATTAAGAACAAGGAAATAGGGAAGGTGATCACAACAGGAACTAGGAATGGTGGCCTCTATAGCTTGGAACCAAATCAAAACATGACATTCTGTAAATGAGCATGGCGGGAAAAAATTTTTATGCGAAAGTTGCCAATTCAGCAAATCTTGTAAACTTCCTTTTCTTAATATTGATGAACATTGTTCAGAACCTTTTGGTAAGATTCATTATGACTTGTGTGGTCCTGCTCCAGTTAAATCATTTCTAAATTTTAAATTTTATGTTATATTTGTTGATGAATTCACTCGGTTTACTTACGTTTTTCCTTAACGAAAAAAATCTGATTTCTCTTAGTACTTTATTTATTTTTATAAATTTTTGGAAAACCAATTTGAGAAAAACATTGAAGTTTTTCAATCTAATAGAGGAGGTGAGTTAGGAAGCTAAGAATTCACAGAATATCTTATAAATCATGGAATCAAGTCATAGAAATCATACCTAGGAACACCTCAACAAAACGATGTTGTTGAGAGAAAACATTAGAACATCACTAAGCTTGGACTTATTATGCTGTTTCATGCTGGAGTTCCTAAACAGTTCTGGGTGGAAGCATTCTCTATTGTGACATGGCTAATCAACAGGTTACCTTTAACCATACTTGCCATGAAAAGTCCTATTGAGAAGTTAACAGGTAACAAACCTTACTACTCTTCTTTAAGAGCATTTAGTTTTAGATGTTTTCCATGTCTTAGAAGAGTAACTCAAAATAAATCTGATCTAAAATCTCTTCTTTGTGTGTTCTTTAGATATAGTGAATTTTATAAAGGTTATAGTTGTTTTCACTCACATACTAGAAAAGTGTACTTGCCAAGGGATATGGTCTATGATTAAAATACCTTTCCCTACATGAAGCCAAGTATACTTTATAGTAGTTGTGGTGAACACACAAATTTAACAAGCTTCAATGAGTGGATAACAGAAACTTTTACTATTGCAGAAATTGAAAACAATTATAACCAACCGTCTTTTTGAATAAACATTGAAGTACCTACAATAGAAAACAACCACAGGGTAGAAGACATCAACTAAAATGAACGTACTTCATATCTTTACTAAAATAATGAAGGAAGTGGAGGCCACAAATATAGAAATATAAACACATTAGAGACCCCTCATGAACTTGATCCAATTGGCAAAGATTTCAAGGCTATAGACATTTTAGCGCCTTAACATGAATCTGATCAAGACATAATGACTCCTTAACAAGAGACTGAAGTTTCCCATAAGTTTGACTAACTAGCAACCAATCTGACAAAGATTTAGAAGTTGTAAACATCTTAAAACCTTAATGTAAAATAGATCAAGACATGAGACAAAAGCCTACTCACGATTCCATTGTAAGTGTACAACCATCTCACAACATGACAACACGTGTAAAAGTAGGTATATGTTGTGCAAATTTTATTGAACTCGCAAGTGCACGAATCTATTGTAGAATAGATTAATGGTGACGAGTGTCGATCCCACGAGGAGGTGGATTTTAATTGCTTGTAGAATTAATTTTCTAAGTGGATGATTGGATTTATAATGACAATGAAGTAGGCAATATATTAATTTAAATTAAAGGCAATAATAACTATTTAGATGAAATGCTTGGATCTCCTGATCTGTCTCAACATGCACTATCGAAACATTCATTATTAGTACCAATCAAATCATGAAGGGAAACTTCCACTCATCATGAACCACACTCTAATAGATATGGTGCTAAGGGCTTCCCAAAATAAGTAATAACCTTGCGCTGGGAGGCGGTTATTCCAGATATCCGACAAGATTATTACTATCTGTCTACGAAAAGTCAAAACAACCACATAAATTAAAGGGAAGAAAAAGTAAATTTACCAAATTAAGCCCACGTGGAGCATGTTGAGACTTTACCTTCAACCCAAGCTTGAAAGAAATTAGCCACTCATATTTGAACTAGGGTAAAATAGGAATTTTATTAAAATATGTAGAAAATACAAGATGGAGATGAAATTACAGAAAATGGAGTCCAAAAATGGATTCAGGGGTGTCAAATTAGGGAGCCCCTTTTTATAGACACCGAGTAAATCATGGCCATCGGATTAAAACAATTTGACGCCAAGATTGTGCGTGCGTGGCAAGTTCCTATTGGATGGAACACATCATCGAGGTTGTTATTCTCGTGTATATGCATGTACCGTACACAAATTCCCACGTCACCGGTTAACATTTTTGGTTCAATAGGATCATGACACGTCATCAATCAACGCCACATCATCAGTCAATGCAAAATAAGCGGTCAATGCCACATCATTCGTCCAATCAAATGCCGCCACGTCATCGTATAGTGCCACGTCATCGCATAAACAAAAGATACATGTGAATTGTATATCGATCATCATATATAAACCGTTTGTATGTGTGTGAGCGATTACGTATATATGTGACATCTTTATTTTTCTTTTTATGCTCCTCCTAAGGTTTTTGGCATCCCGAGTTCAAAAGTGCTGTCCGTTTTTCCATCTGATCTCTCGTTTATTGTGAAATGACCATGATATCCCCTAAAATACATAAAATACTTAATTAAAATAAAACATACATAATTAAATTACAAGGGACTTAAAGACATAAAAATAGGGATGTTAGTGAGACTTAGAGTGTAAAATAATGATTTTCTCCATTATAAATACACACTTTCTAGTACTCAACAGTATACATAAACACAACACCAGGTATAGCCTTATTGAATTTGGATTACGTAGTTATAATGTGCCATCATAACCTAAAGGCATCAAAGATGCTTTGTACCATCCAGGATGGATGCATGCCATGAAAGAAGAAATCTCTGCCTTACATCAGAATAAGACATGGACATTAGTTCCAAGAACCAATGACATGAATGTCATAGGTTGTAAATGGGTATACAAAACAAAACTTAAAGCCTATGACACTTTAGAAAGGCTAAAAGCTAGGCTAGTAGCCAAAGACTTTAATTAAATTCCAAGTATTGACTTTTTAGAAACATTTTCACCCCTTGTAAAACTTACAACCAGCAGGATAGCTTTATCAATTGCTCTATCCCATAATTGGGACATTTGACAATTAGATGTTAAAAATGTATTCCTATATAGCAAGCTCAATAAACTAGTTTTCATGAAGCAACCCCCTGGATTTATTAATGAAAAACATTCGCACCATATTTGTAAACTTGACAAAGCCTTATATGGTCTAAAATAAGCACCGAGAGCTTGCTTTAATAGGTTTAGTATGTTCCTTTTAGCTTATGGATTTGTTTGTAATACTGCTGACTCATTGTTTATTTTTCAAAAAAAATCATAGCATCCTACTTTTACTTATCGATGTTGATGACTTAATGTTAACATGAAGCAACACTATTCTTCTAAATCAATTTCTCTACTCATTTGGAGAGGAGTTTGCTACGAAAGATCTTGGTTACCTTCATTACTTTCTAGGTGTAGAAGTAGCTAAATTTTTTCATGGTCATATCTTGTATCAAAGAAAATATACTGCTGATTTGCTTAAAAGAGCAAAAATGCATACAAGTAAGCCATTATCTACTCTTGTGGTACCTTATAATCACCATACTGATACAAGTTTATTTTCTGATCCTACCTTCTATAGAAGCATTGTAGATGGATTACAATACTTGACATTTACTAGACCAGACATTACTTACAGTGTTAATTTTGTTTGACAATATATACGTCAACCAAGCAATTTTCATTTTCAATTAGTCAATAGAATTCTCCAATATGTCCAAGGAACTTTAGATCATGGTATTCGATTACTTTCTCATACTATAACTAATTTGTATACATTTTCAGATTCAGATTAGGGTGGTTGCACTTTAACAAGAAGATCCATTATAAGATTTTGCACTTTTTTGGGTCTCAATTGTGTATCCTAATCAACCAATAAACAACCTACAGTTGCCTGATCAAGTGTCGAAACTAAGTATCGTGTTATGGCCTCAACTGCTACAGAACTCACATAAATCACTTATCTTCTTAGAGACATTGGCTTTCATCTTCCATAACCTTTGACACTATTTAGTGATAATATGTCAGCTCTCCATTTAACAGTCAACCCAGTTTTTCTTGCTCATACAAAACATACTAAGATTGATTATCACTTTGTCCGAGAGAAAGTGGCTTAAAGGAAACTAATCATTTAGTTTGTGAGTTCTAAAGATCAAGTTGCTGACATATTTACTAAATCTCTCTCCAGCGCTGCCTTTCCTAATTTATGCACCAAACTTGGTCCTTAGACTCTACCACGGCCAAGTTTGCGGGGGGATGTTAAAAGAAAGAATCAGGTTGTAGAAGAGGCAATCAATGAGTTAAGTAACAAGGAAAGAAATCAAGAAAATCAGCCAAAACATTAGCCTTGACTACAAGGTATCAAAGCCGAGATTTCCTCTGTCAATAGCAAATCACAATTTCCTCAATTGCGGTCTATTCTATTATATTTTAAGAATGCTATTTAATCCTCAAACAGCTCTAGTTTGTACTATATAAAGTCCTCAATGTGTTTCGTTGTAATTTTATTCCAATATATAATACATTTTTAATTTTTTTCAAGTACCTGCATTTTCCTCACATGGACATGGTCGAAGACACATTAATGTTGGTTACATGACAACTAAACATGGAGTCTCATGAAGCCAGCTTAATTAAATTCATAATAGGTTATTATCATTATTGCGTTTGCAATAGTTAAATTAGTTTTTCTCTTTTATCCCATTTTTTTTCTTAGAATGGTGTGAACCTATGCGTAGTAAACTTTGTCGAATTTATTGTCCGTATGGTTTTAATGTATAAAAGAACATAGTAAACGTTTATCGGTGGTTGTTACATGTTTTAGTAAAATGGTTATGATTTAAATCCCCAGGGTAGTATATGATAAGTTTATTGATGATTATACTCAGAAGTTGACATTGGTAAATATAAAGCACTAGGAGGATGGAAAATTATGCAATTTTCATGTTGGCATTACATACTATTGTGTAATTATTAATAACGGATTCTTATGATATAGTTTGTGATCCATTGTGATGTACCTTGATATTGCATAACAGCATATAAGTTAATTAAGCTATTTCCAAATTCGGTGCATAAAATCATATTCAATGGCTGGTTAACCAATTTGTACATGCCAGATGGAATATCGAAAGAAAATAAAAAAAATTGTGTCGAGCTTCAAATGTGTTGTTTGTACCATTTTGATTGTATTTGGTGAAGTTGGCCCAAAGGGACTTGAGGCTTCTGTTTATTGAAAAAACATTTTACTGTTCAATGCCAAAGATCAAATTCAACTTTGTTTATTTATTAACCATTGTGAATGAACAACTATAGATTAGCAAAAAAAGAAATTGAACAGGTTAGATAGTAAAGTTTGATGCCAGTTATCTACCTATCTCAGTTGTAGAGACCATGCGTGGTGTGGCAGCTTATAAAGAACCATGATGGCTCTATGTCAGTGTTATTAAAACCCAGATTATCTCTTGCTTTTGATCCCATTGCTTGTGGGTGTAAAGTTGAGGTGACAACCAGTTTCGCCACCTAAACATTGTTGTTAAAAAATACTTTTGTGGTCTGACTAATGTTGTCATTCATTGTTGTGGCTTTTTTTGGCATTCACATACATATTTTAACTGCGTCCTCTTTCCCTGCACCAACTACAGCATCGCTGCTTTACTCTATTGCATTTTGATTACTGAGGTGCTCTTTTGTTTATTACAGTCACTAGATCCTTAATAATCCATCTCCGCTTACTTGTCTATCCATTGTATGCTGTATCAAGATTAGAACACAATTTATATATGTGCATAGAAAGGTTGTGGATGTCAGTAATCGCCTCTCTGTACGCTTCTTAGGTTTCTGAGACAAACCTTAGAATTTTACAACATGCAGCATTGACGAAGCCAATGCATGCTTGCTCGCTCATTTATTGCTGACCATCGATGTTATGCGTATCATAAAAGTTATTGCTAATCTTGGCATTCTTTGTCCATCTTGATTGTATCATGCACATAGGAATACTCTACACATTTTCTGCCTTAAGTATTGTAAAAGCATAGGAATAAGGTATCACTACACTCTCAATCTTAAGATGAGAACGTGATGCGAATTGAGTTGGTAGGTGGAATTGCACTTTCCACAACTTGTAAGGCTCATGAAACATGCTCATCTTATATATGCGTGAACTTATATCAGAAACTAATTCCATAATTGTAAGTAATCCTTCCTTGGAAATTTGAGCATGAATATTTTCAAAAGAATTTTTTGTGTAAATTTTCCTTGTCTGTTCCTTATATTTTTTTAAGTAAGTTGTGAGGAATGGTCGACCGTATTTGCTTTGATAATCATCCCTCATTTCCACATCCTTTTGTTTTTCTAGCAAGTTGTCCATTCTTTTTACAAAGTTGGACAATTGTAGCTGAATACTGATATACCGGTTAAATTTTGCGTTAAGACTCTCGTATCTTTGGGTGTTTCGCATGCCACAAAAAGAAATTTCGTCTTAAGTAAGCCTTAGCTCATAAATGTATGATATCATTGATCTTTTTCACCCACTCATATGTCTTCACATTATGTTGTTTGACCATATCAGTCCACACACGTGCAAAGTCGTTGTTCGTGTATGCTTTTAGCATGCATTGTTTAAAATCTGCTGTTAATTTACAGCAACCGACCTTGGTTTGAGCATTCCATTTTAAATGCCAACTGCATAGCTTATAGACAGCTTTGGAAATGCCTGCTTTATTGCCTTTCCTATCGCCTTGTCTCATCAATAATAACAAAAATTGGATACTTCCCATCCATGGCGGATAAGAAGATCTCTAGTACCCATGTGTATGTGTGTTTAGATTCAGCAGATAATAATGTGAAGCCAAAAATTATCGTTCGCCGGTGGTGGTTTATGTCTACGATCACCAGTAACGGCTTTCTTTACGAGTTAATGTTGTAAGTTGAATCAAATACTATAACATCACCAAAAATGGCATAGTCGAACCTACATCCCTTATCACACCAAAATAGGTATGCTATTCTGTCGTAGGCATCTAGTGTGTACTCATAAAAGAATGAGCTATCTAAACCTTTCTTTCTTTGTAGATATAAAATGCATGACTCAGAATTTGTATCCAATAATTTTCTTTGCCTTTCTAAGTCAAAATTGTTCTACAAGTCCTTTTTTAACATACCAACCTGTGGATAAAACCCTTGATGTTTGAACCATCAATTGGTGTATTTGTGAAGTTTGGATACTAACTATATGTATTGTGGTCACCTCTGTTATATCTGACTCAGGCATTTTTTTGTGTGATCGTATATAGTGAGCTTGTGATAGTTTTATGAGTGGATGATTGTGGTTCATATTAAAGCATGTTGACACCCATCTCCCATGCATGTAATCCCGAGATACTCTAAACTCTATCTTGCATCTGGTTCATGTTATTGGTCTAGGAGCTCGTTTTCTGGTTTCTGGTTTCATTCTACAAATATTTATCTGGCCTAAACCCCTTTTTACTATAGACCCACATTCTTATTTTCACATTACTATCTTCAGCCCTACGTTTAAAACTTTTTCTTACTCCAAAATCCACAGTTCTTGTGTAGGTTAAATAAATTGTTTTAGAGCCTTCAATAGATGCGAAATGTCTTTCAACTGCAAATAAATCCTCAATTCCTTTACCATTACAGCCACTGCAATAAGTTAAACAATGTTATCATTATGTGTGTCGTCGACATGAGTTATGCCTTCGCTTTGGTGATGTGTTATGTTTATGTCGATTACACCAATGGGATTTGGTTGGCATGAATCTCGCTCTACATTACTTGCCATTCCTTATTGTGTTATTGTGTGCACATTTTCATCAGTAGCATTCTACGATGATTGGTCTTGGACTACATATTGAAATACACATTGTTATATATAGCATGTAATCCAATCTGCAATCATTGATAAATTATCTTCCTTGTCTACGATAAACTGTTGTGAATATTGACTAATAACATCACCGAATACCCACGTGCATTATTCATTGGGTTTATAGATGAAATAAGAATTGAACATTTCGTCAACTGATGTCTTATCCCTATCCTTACCTGATATTGCATCTAGTGAAATCGGCTCCATTGTTGTTGATTGATTAAATATCTTCAGCTTCGTAGGTGGATGACTTTTGTTAATTAATATTTGTCATATTTGTTTTACATTCCTTACATTCGGGTCGTTTATCCTGTTAGCATGCAGATTAATTACTTTCGTGAGGGCTAACATGATGTCTGCATATGACACTATAATAATACCCCTACAAGCCGTCATATGGGCCAACTTTAGGCTTCCAAAGGCTTCTTCTCAATTCTAAGCAATTGGCATTCTTGCAATTGCCTCATTACATGTAAAAACTGTTGTTCCTTTCAATTTTTCAAATTAAACCAATTTGCTAATTTTGTATATAATTCTAATTTCCAATTGACATATTTAGTTTGACTTGCATGTTTTCATTCAACAAATATTGCACTGCTTTTTCCTGTGTATGAAATTTTCTCATAAAAATTACAAGCTTGTTCCTATTTGTTATTTCATATCTTCTGAATGAAAATTTATCTGGTAAGCTTTCTCTCATCGTCAGCGTGTAAGTAAGAAATGATGTAATTTAGTTAGTATTGCCATCGCCGAATCATATTATCAATATAAACCCATCGTTTTCTTTTTCGGGTTTATGCAACAATTTAACAAGATTTCTCATAGGGCAATGATGAACTTTCGCGAAGATCATTGGCTCTTTTGTTGTAATTATGGAAACAAAATAACTTGATTATTACATTTGTTTCTGTTAATTGGCTTTAGTTTGTAGTTCAGGGGATCTAGTTACCTAATTTCCATTGTTGTTATGAACTTAGGCCAAGATGGGACTATAGGTCATGCTCCGATTTATAAGTTTCATTTGATGCAAAATTAAAGCTATTTAAGTGAGTTACTTTAGGATCTCAATGACTAATTACTTTATACCAAATCGCTTGGTTGTTTACGAAGCTAAAGCCCAAATTTGTAGACATTACTTATTTTATATCATATATTATCCATATAAAAAAAATTAGTAAGCATAATGTATCCTTAATTTAGTGATGGTTGTTTACGAAGCTAAAGCCCAAATTTGTAGACATTACTTATTTTATATCATTTATTATCCATGTAAAAAAAATGAGTAAGCATAATGTATCCTTAATTTAGTGAAACTTGTTTGTTTTGTCTAATTTATTAGTTATGTTAAAATTGTCAAAGGATACCTAAACATATCACTAATCAAAACTCGATTATTTGAATTATTAGTTAGTTCTTCAACTAAATGGATCAACACTATACAAGTAAATGCTAAAGGCGATACCCTCCACATTGTGTCCAAGTGCAGGAACAAAACCATGAGGATAGCATATGCAAATATTACAGCAAATTATTCATCGGTTGCAATACATGGAAAATATGGACTTGCAATTTTTAATGTTCGACCTACCACAAACAACATAAAATTTGGAAAATAAACTACCACACCACAAGCTCAGATGACGGGACACCAAACTGAAGATCATATGTTCCGTGTATGATAATTGTTACCTCAATATGCACCTGCTCATTGAAATCATCCAACAACATATTCTGATTCTGCTAGTTTATCACCCATAGCCTAATTGTGGAAAAGAAATTCTTGTCTTCATGTATCTAAATTTCCAATTGTACGATGAATTAGTCGTTATTTATAATGATATACCTGCAAGTATAAAGGCGATTTGTTAGTTACAATATTTGTCAATGATTCACCTTTGACATCTTGGGACATCTACATTCTTATTATTGTCGTCATCCGAACTACTTTTTTCATTTAAAATTATGTCAACTTCATCTTTAAGCGAACCCCTGCTTTCCTGGTAAAAATAATGAAACAAGTTTGTGTTATTATGCGGATAAACTATTTTGGTTATCAATTTCCATTATACTTAATAATCACATAAAACTTGATTGACGCAAGACCGGGACTTAATGGAAGGTGTATGGTGGAAACTAGATTTCATTAATAATTTTAATACTTGTACGGCTTAGCCAATATTATACAAGCAGGTTCGCTTGTTGACACCATTCATGTTATAATATACCTTGCTTTTGCTTTATTGCCCAAGTTGTCGACAGCTTTATTGCACTCAACATCGTACGCTTTTCGCTGTCAAAGAGGCAACATTTCTCATTTACATTTGTTTTCCAACTTCTCTATTGGTGTTGCGTATGACCTCCTATATTGCTCTGTTTTGAGGAGTGGGTTTATACCATCTTCAATGTCTCGTCCTATTTTGTCAAATGCATGAGAAACATGCGTGCAAGGAATTCCAGATACCTGCCATAGTCCACAATTGTAAGACTTTTCTTGTAAGTCCACCTCAAACCACTGGAATTCTTCATCCATGACATCCACCTTGCTAAGGCTCATTTCTATGTTCACCGCTATTTCCTTCCCTTTCATTAAGCACTACCCAACTTTTCTTCTAATCGCTAGTCTCAATTTATGACTCCATGACCATAATCCTGCATATCTATAATGAAAAAAAGTCTTAGACCTTTTGACAATTCTTTCAAACTTTTGTAATATGATAAGTGTTGATGAGTTTACCAACCACCGTTGCACATGCACACTTACATCGTTCATTTCATTTGTTGATTTCACCCATGTTAGCATGCAACGTAGAACCCATATATTCTAATTCAATTGAGTAACCAAATCATGGCAGCCCTTGTCCTCATGCCGTATGAGTTCAAGGCATTATAGGAACTGCTACAACATGCTTGCCAGAAGAGTCTCCTAAAAGGTGGTTTTGGATATTGCATTGCCATTCTCTTGTACATAGATCTAGCACATGTTCTGCACATAGCCTTATGCATTTTATCAGCGGGAGCAGTTTTAACCCCATTCTCATCATTCGTTATAATGCAGAATGCCTCTCCAACCTTAACCATTAGCACTTTATTAAGCTCAGTCATGAAGTCAACCCATGTTTTCGCATTTTCTTCTGTCACCTTAGCAAATGCCATGGGGCATATTATGTCATTTGCATCTAAACCGGTGTAGTTAACATAACGCCATAATATTATCTCCTTTTTGGCCAACTGTCTAAGAATATGAGTTACTTGCATTTTAACAGAAATGCCCAATAGGTTTCAAATAATGCCAAGAAAATTCCTTTAAACCTCTACTATGAATTTGACTATTCTGTTTTTATCACTACATGGTTCAACTTATATGCCTTGATTATTGCCTTAGATAAATAGTACAATCTTCCATACAATTAGACATGGTCTCTCTCTACCATTTCTATGGCAATTTTCTCTACTCTAAAAAATAAATTTTTTTCGCATTTTACTCTATACATATTTTTAACTTCCTCTTCACCTATAACACTGCACCACTTGGATCATTTTTCTACACATGTATATAATGATGCATTAACAATAATGCTGTTTTTTTAAACACTTGTTCCTTCAACACGTAATCATGGTTTAGTTTGTATTTAGTGACAACAAAAATTTAACGCTCTCATATTCTTTTTCTTTCGATCTGTTAATCACATCTAAGGTCAGAGCACTTGCACGATACACGACCCTCATCATTGTCTATAATGCTTAGTTTCTAGCCCTCTTGTGGTGCTAATGCCCTCACGTAATCTCTGAACCGATTGTCGTTACAAAATTTCTAGCCTTCTTACACAACCATCACTTTTTTGTACCTCTTGTCAAACTTTGCAGCAACATTACATAATTAAGATGGTCTTGTGTTATATGGTGTTTTGTGCACTCCACTTTCATCACCCGATCCGCCATATTCCATATCTCCACTTGTATATAAATCATTTGGTAGTTCATAGTCTTCGTCATCTTCCCAATGGGTAGGATTTTCGCTTTTCTTATCCGATGCATCCAATGTATTATTATCTTTCGCCTTATGATCAAGTATCGATTTACAGATTGGCAACTTCCTCGCGGTACTTGGGGGGGTGTTTGTCCTTCCTGCATGCGTTATCTTTATGTTGCTTTCTTCTTTACTCTCTATATGCCACGTCTGCAATGCATTAAATCCCTTTCCAAATAGGGAAATTAGAACTACCAATTTTCTCCTGTATCTGTGTGTCATATATGATCTCTTTCCACTGTCATTCGTTTAAAATACCCCACGCTTGGGTTCGCCATTCGATGTTCTGTAATTTTCACCTTCTTTGCTATATACTTCCATTGGTGGCACGTTTGATGCTGCTTGATGTGTTACAACTGCTGTGCATTTACAACATGGTTAAGGTCCATCCTCAACACCTTCCACCATCTATGAAACTTGACCTTTTAGTGTAAACCATGTAAACGATACCATTAGTTCTAATTTGAGGATTTGGGCATGTTCTAATGTATATAACCTCACATTAAATTGTCCACAACATATCCACTATGCTTTTCTCCTTACCTACATCCAAAGAAGATAAAATAATTATTGGTAACGTATCATTATCACCAAGATATGCATATTTTAAATGTGAACAAAAGAGTTTTAATTCTAACATTAATAGGGGCTCCACAGAAGGTACATGATGTTTTACTTCCCTGTTTAATAAATCTAAAGACTTAAAAAGTGTCTATCTGTTCTGAATGATTGCTTTTCTCCTAGCCATGCTATATCAACTAAGTCGGCATCTTCATCATCAAATGTTATAGCATCTAATTACATGTTACTACAACAATTGTCTACCTGCTCAGGTACAACAAGATCTACGACACCGATGAAATTACAATCCTCAATCTCATCAGGATTTTTCATAGCATCTAACACATTAAATGTAACTTGCTAGTCATTAACCCTCATTGTCAACTCTCCTTCTTGCACAGCTATGAGAGTTTTTCCCGTGGCTAAGAAATGTCTTCTTAAGATGATTGGTACCTCTTTATTTGCTTCAAAGTCTAGCACAATGAAATCTACTAGAAAAATGAATTTATCCACCTTCATCAATACATCTTCAATCTTCCCTTTTGGATAAGCAAGAGATCTATCTGCAAGTTGTAAGGTCACTGTAGTCAGCATACACTCACCAACTCACAAATGCTCGAAAACTAATAATGGAATAAGATTAATATTAGCCCCTAGATCACAAAGTGCATTTCCATTGTGTTTAGTTCCTATAGAGCAAAGAACTGTGAAACTTCCTAAATCTTTCAGTTTTTTATGTATTTTGATCACAAGCATATGGCTATACTCTTGTGTTAAAATAACTGTTTCAAATTCTCCTAACCTTCTTTGTCTTGCCAAATATCTTTCAAGAATTTCATTTAATTAGGTATTTGTTCCAAAGCTTCCACAAATAGAATATTGATGTGAAGCTGCTTCAATACCTCTAAAAAATTGCTGAACTATTTATCTTATTTTTGCTTCTAAAATCTCTGCACGAATGGTGATGGATGTCTAAACTTCTGTGTTGTAGTAGATTGTACATATTGTTTTTCACTTGCTCTACCTTATTCTACTGTAATTGATGTTTCTTCAACACCCTTCTTAACAAGTGGTGAATTATCCAACGTTGTAGGTACTGCAACTCTGCTACTCTCACTAGTGTGTTGATTAGTGGAAAAAGTAAGCTCTTCTTCATCTCGAACTTCTTCTTGGGTTTGAATATGCTCATTTCTCTTCTTTGGCATACATATTGGAATATGCACATCCTTTCCAGACCTCAGATTGATCACCTTGCATTGTTCTTTTTCTTCTCTTCTTAGATCTTTTATGTTGTTGGGTAAACTTCTTTGAGGTATGTTGCTAAGTGGTATGCCAGGTTGTCTAACTTTAAAACTGATTTGGTAATTATTAGTGCTTCTTTGACCTTGATTCTGTTGATGAAATCTAAGTGGTTGTGCAGGTCTGTTTTGTCCATTGGTTGCTGCAGCCTATTGATTTTATTTGCTCTATGAGAAATTTGGGTGTTGTCTTCATCCTAAGTTATAGGTGTTTGAATATAGATTGTTATAACCCTTTTTGTTGAAGTTACTCACATAATTTACTAAACTGGATTCCCAGGACAATTCTAAAATAAATTACATTCTCCACAATAGACACATTGCACTTTTGCAACTTGGTTAACTATTACAAATAAAGTTGTCAGAGCATCCACATTATGCACTTCAGCTACACCTCTCACTGTAACTTACGTAGTTGATAGCCATTGATAATTATTGTCGGTTATTCTCTCTAAAATTTCATAAGCTTCATTATAGTATTTGGATAACAAAGCTCCATTTGCTGAAGCATCCACTATCAGTCTTGTACTTGGGTTAAGACCATTATAGAAGGTTTCCATATGTATATAGCAAGGAATACCATAATGTGGACATTTCCTTAGCAACTCTTTAAATCTTTCCCGTGCATCATACAAGCTCTCAACTTCCAATTGATGGAAAGATGTGATCTCATTTCTCAATTTTGCATTCTTAATGGGTGGAAAATACTTCATCAAAAACTTGTTAGCTAAGTCATTCCATGTTGTAATGAAGTCTGATGGTAAGAAATTCAGTCACAATCGTGCTCAATCCTTCAAAGAGAACGAGAAAAGTCTGAGCCTCAATGATTACTATGATGCTTCAGTAATCTTAAAAGCATCACTCACCTCTAGCAATTTTAAAAACATCATTCACCTCTAAAAATAATTTAAGATGAAGGTGAGGATCTTCTGATGGCAGTCCATTAAACTAATCCATAGTTTGTAACATCTGAAACATCAATGGCTTTAACTCAAAGTTATAAGCTTGAACTCCAGGTCTAACTATGCTTGGATGTATGGTTTGAGGAGTCAAAACAGCATAATCTTGAATGGCTCTATCTTTATCGTCTACCATATGAATGATATTGTTTCCTAGTTGCACAAAAATATGCTATCCATTCTTACTGTTGTACAAATTTTATTGAACTCGCAAGTGCACAAATCTATTGTAGAATAGATTAATGGTGACGAGTGTCGATCCCACGAGGAGGTGGATTTTAATTGCTTGTAGAATAAATTTTCTGAGTTGGTGGTTGGATTTATAATGAAAATGATGTAGGCTATCAATTAATTTAAATTAAAGTGGTAGGAATAAACTATTAAAATGAAATGTTTGGATCTCCGGATTTGTACTTGACCATCGGCTTAATATTCATTATTAGTATCAATTAAATCATCTTCCACTCATCATGAACCACACTTTAATGATTGGTCTTTAAAATAGAATAACCTTGCGCTGTTATTCCAAGATATCCGCAAAATTATTACTATCCTGCTCACGAAAAGTCAAAACAACCACATAAATTAAAGGGGAAGGAAAAGTAAATTTACTTAAGCCTCCATTTGAGACTTCACCTTCAACCCAAACTTGAAAGAAATTAGCCACTCATATTTGAACTAGGGGTAAAATGGGAATTTTATTAAAATACGTAGAAAATACAAGATGGAGATGGAATTAGAGAAAATGGAGTCCAAAAAAATATTGTTTTTTTATTTTTATAATCTCTCCTCCGATTAAAAACAATTTGACGCTCCAATTGCTCCTAAAGTTCTTGGAACATCATCGTCTTGATTCAATACACGTTTTTTTTTTTCGATCCACTAATATTCGCCACGCCACCGAACATTTTTTGCTCATTCATGACACGTCATCGATCAACGCCACATCATTTCGCCAATGCCACATCATTCGTCCCAATCAAATGCCGCCACGTCATCATATAGTGCCACGTCATCGCATGCGATGCCACGTCAAAGATACAAAAGATATATGTGAAAAATAATCTGTATATATCAACCGTCATCAGTATGTAATTATAAAATACAATGATTTTTTCTTTTATGCTCCTCCTAAAATTTTCCATCTGATCTCTCGTTTATTGTGAAATGACCATGATATCCCCTAAAATATATAAAATACTTAATTAAAATAAAACATACATAATTAAATTACAAGGGACTTAAAGACATAAAAATAGGGATGTTAGTGAGACTTGGAGTGTAAAATGATGATTTTCTCCATTATAAATACACACTTTCTAGTACTCAACACTTACCTCCCTGTGCATTCTTGTAATTCTCCTTGGTTGTTCAATTCTCTCATGTCTTGTAAGTCATCTATTGTTATAACAGCTTTTGAATTTCTTTACTCCCTTCTTAATCTCCTCATAGTTCTTTCAATTTTTGGATCAAAGTGAAACTCAATTTGTTTGTCTTTGCGCATGCAATGGTTGCTAAAATAATCTATCAACCATAGGAAAAAAAATGATTAAGCAAATACTTAAAGAAACACCACAAAAATTGATTTCACAAACCACAATAAACAATCAATCCCTAGTATCGGCGTCAAAAACTTGTTGTGGTTTTGATTCAATCTCTTAAAATATAGATGTCAATACGCAAGTGTACATAATAAGTAATAAAGTGATAAGTATTCAAGTATTGTCTCCACAGAGATTAATGTTATTGGAATTACTACATCAATTAATATGGTGTAAATCAATCTAATTAAATTAAAATCTTTTATTGACTAAATTAAAATAAATAATATAAACGACAGAAGATAAATGCAATCAAGTAAATAGACATGTCTCTCACAAAGATATAACCACTATTAATAATATGATTGAGTGAATCAACTCACTTAATGGCATTGACTGTTTTTCTGTTACAGTAGTATTGCTATAGCAATTACTACAACACTAGGCAGAACGCTAATGCATCCTCAGCTGTCACTTGTTGGACTTCTTATATCTATATGCAATCTAACAATGACCAGTTATTTTGCCACACAAAATATAGCATTATATGATCAAGGCTCTTAATACCCTATAAGGTGAATCCTTACGTCTAGTTCATCACTAGTTTTAAATTACGTATGACCCTATTCAAATTGAGTTAACCCAACTTGGGATACCTAACCTAGAACCAATTATTATTCTGATATATTCCACTAAAACAAGCCATTTTATGACTTTTTCTTAACTAGTATCACTAAATAGGTGGTCAACCAAAATAGTGAATTAAAATACGCATTATCAAAATAAAATGCTTTAGCAATCATGCAACAATACATAAAATTTAGTCAATAAACCATCAAACTTGTTTATCATTGAACCACCAATAAAATTTAGTTCATGATTTGTAACAAAACAGAAATAAAAATCATTTTAGTCATAAAATCATCACCATGAATCAAAGAAACAAGAAAGATAAAGATAGAAACATAAAGCCCTTTGTGATGCTTGATTTCTTCTTCATCATGCCTGCAATCTCTCTTGTTCAACCCTGAAATTTCTTGTTTCTTTGCTGTTTTCGTTCTCGTTTTCTTTTCTTGTTATTTCTTATGAATGACGGCTCCTTTTTTTTCTCTTGTGTGCGTGCTTCTTTTATAATTGAAAACTAGGCCAACTAGACGTTTAGGGCGCGTATCTTCCAAATTTGGAAACTGCAGATTAAATATTTTTTCGAAGATTTGCACGAAATTTTCTCTTTTATTACTCCAGGATTGCTACAGCAATGGTTACTACAGCACTAGCTACAACATCTACACTGTTTCAACTCATTTGCACTTTTCTGCCACCAAATTCTTTCCCCATTCTTATAAGCTCATTGCACAACATTCGTTATTTGAAAATTGCACTTCTAATTGCCTACAACCAAGCACACAATTTATTGTAAGATAGCCTAATTTATTGAGAATAAGCTAAAAAGAAATAAGTATGCAAAATATAACTAAAATACTATTAAAACATGTCATTTACTCGCTAAATAATCTTAATTTAAGTCCAAAAGTGCTATAGATAACTCTCATTTCACAGAGTTATCAATATTCACTAATAATTACTAATGCCATGTCTACAAGTTTTAGTATTTATTTAATCAAACTTTTCAATTTTTTTTGGATTTGCATATTTTTTGTGGATTTTCAGAAGTTGATCCATGCCCAATCTGCCGATTGCAGATTATCAAATTTTCAACATTGTCACCAACAACACCAATTTACAAATCAGAATTTTTATGGAGAGGATTTCTATAGATCAAGCAAATTAAGTGGATTGTTTTGGATTTTTAACACCTCTACTTACAGGTTGAAATTTATGACGTTCGTTGGCTGCCTTATTGAATCAACGTTTTAAAGTCCTACCACCTCCTGTTCATTATAAGTTTCACACATGTCCCAGACTCTGCTATGAACCTTGAGGACATGACTATAGTTTGTGGCATGATTGTAAACCCTAATAATAAACGAAGCTATATGTCGGACGTGTGCTTTCATAGTAAACCCAGACAACCATTATCGTTTTATCGTGCTATCATTTTTTGGCATAGGATGGGACCACTTTTGGGATTAAATATTACCCCATATGTTGAATGGGATTAATAGGGACTATATATTTTATTATGAATACCCGATAACTTATAATATATGTATGTATTGTAATTATCATGTTAAGTACTGTTTAAAATGACCTAAATTATTATCATTCTATTGCATGAGTTATTGATATGTATGTATAAATATCACCTTACATGCTATCTTAACTGCTATTCATTGTTATCTACAATATAAATTAAGATTGTGTAATCCAACCTTTGGTAGGATTATGAATGTGTAATATATCCGTCAGTCCATCGGCCAGAAGCATGTCAACCCATTAGCCCAGTATAATCTGATATTAACTCCAAATGATCGAACATATGGCCATTGATTGTCACCTGTATTAACATTTTACAGTATACATGACCTCCATACACTGACTGTAATAAATCGGTAAACCTAATGGTTCAGTGGACAATATGTGCTAAACTAGATTTTTTTTACTGTACACGCATCCTATTTTCTATCTAAAATTAACTCATCAACTTGATATGTTTGAACCCTATCATTACGTTCCCCAACAAATGAAGTCCTTGTCCGAAGAACATTAAATGCATATTTGCACCAATCAGTTGCGTGGTTATTGCAAGTGATATAAAAGTCAAAGCTTTATTGTTTAGGGATTTTGTCATGATACACGGAATCCTACTATATAGCCCTTATTCAGTACTCTCTAGCAATGCAGCTTTTGGTAGCATTAAATGCCTTAGAAAAATCGATGTGCAAGATCCCGATGTTTGTCTGATTATTGCCTTCACTTAATATGCGCTATCATTACCACCATTAGATGTGTCAGGTGCCTACTACCATTGAATGACTGTGAGATTATATGACGAGCAAAATCACCCTAAGGACTGTACATCTTCATCAACTGGCATATGCGGCAGCAATTGACTTCATTGATTACATAAATAAGGTCGTATACAATAAATAGATCCAACGATACACCCACATGACAGTGCTCTTGTCCTTTCCACATTAGCCCATCTAATTCATCCCCTGGTTGGATAAGACCATACAATTCCGAGATAATTTCTCAGTTGCCTTAAAAAATGCCTATTACTGGAGGAATCCTCATTAGAGCATTAACGTCGCAGCAATTTAATGTGTTTACCCAAAATGCTATGCTGACTAAACCCATTGAATCATCATCTCTTAAGCTAAATCTTTTAACATACCACAAGGGAAATTACCTTAGGTTGTCCAACAATAGTAATTGATAGAGAAATGTAGTCATGTAAGCAATTATGTTGAGTAGATGCAATCAGTTAATGGCCACAAGTATGAGCATATATCCCATAGTTCCAGTGGAATAGAATTGAACAAATTAACAAGGGTTTCTTTACTATACACGTGCTTACGTGTAACTTGTCACCGGTGGCCATGAGAGAATGAATTATTCAAAGTTACCATTAACAATGTATCCTGAACCCTATTTACAATGTCTATATTAACTTTGATACAATGACATTATTTACTATGTCCATACTAGTAACTAAGTGATAATAGAAGTTTAACTTTGGACTAATTTAAACATTTGGTCGAACATCTATACTGATTTTGTGAATAACTAAGGTGCAAGGCATTGGAGTCACTGTTGCTCACACAAATTTGGCAACACCCTACAGCCTATATAATTTTCCCATCTCTAACGACAGTCAATGTGTTTATAGGACTAATCAATTAGGATTATTCCTTTCGAATATTCAACATTCTCAAGAAACCAATGTATGAGGACAACTACAATATCCATAATGCACAATTTTAAATTAAATTTTTGCACTTTTAACAATATTGTATTAATTGTAATCTCCTAACTGAATAACTGTTGTTGGCAAACCAATTACTTGGGCAAGTATTACTTTCCAAATGAAGTTTCTGAATTTTGACTACAAAAATAACATTGATTTTTATGCAGTTAAAATCAAAACACATGTGGAAAAATATAATTTACAAATAAGATGTGCAAGTAAAAAAGCATAAAATACGTCTGATCATTCATCCAAAAAATATAACTATAATAAAAAGTCGTATACGAGACTATTTTCTTGAAATTTATTTCAAAATAGTTACACGATATGTATAATTTATGAAAATAATTTTTTCCCTATCACTGAAAATAAATCCACATTATGGCAAAGTTTTATTTAATAAAACTATATATTCTAATTATTGGTACACAGCGTGCAAATTCATTGCATTCATTAATCAATTTTCTAACATACACAGTCAAGTCCGATCACATGAAGAACGTCTATTACAAAACCTTTATCTTATGTTGAGTGAATTTTGTCAACTTAATTTGTTGTTAAAGAGTATCATATAATTCTTAAATTTCAATAAGTTCTGAAAGCATTCTTGGTAGATTTTCATCGCCAATGCAGTAGTTGCCACCTCGAAAATATTGAAGTTCGACCATTTGATAACCAATACGTGGTTCAGAAAAAATTAATAAACATAGGAACTAAACTTTGATATTTTCAAACTTTATAAATATTTGCTTGCCGAGCCTAATAACTAAACAACAGTATCATTGGTTATTTTATTTTTTGTAAAGTTATCATGTAAATCACTTCAGTGCAACAAGGTTCAAACATATCCATATTAATAGTGTTGATTTTGATTGCAAACAATTGTGCATACAAATCTATCTTATCATTAATTGACCTATCGGAGTCCAACCAAATGACCTCCGTATAAAGGTTCAGCGCAGCCGATGAAATAAGGACACTAGCGGAGAGGACGAAAGGCCCCAACAAAATGTCTTAAGTAGAAGGTTGTCTACTGTAGTTGTTAGGTATGACCTTTCGTCTAGCCAAATAGAAAAAAGTGAAAATCTGAACTACCATTGTTTTCATTAAAAGATGCACTGGTTTAGTGCACTCCTTTCATAAACATTTATGGCTCATTGGATGAATGCTATACCAAATGATCCACCTTCCCAAGTCAAAGAGTAAATGTACAACTTCATACTTTATGTTGCTCATGTGTCTCTTAATCAGGAGTTAAAATTTTATTATAACAAGTCTGGTTTCATGCAACTTAAATGCGGAAATCTACCGTTAGGAAACAAAGGGACCTGACAACTACCTTGGGAGACTTTCAACATAGGAGGTGTTAAAAAAAAGTAATTCGCTTAATTTGTCTGATCCATAAAATTTTGATTTATGGATAACTCTATTGAGTTGGATTGAAAATTTGATAATCCACAACGATAGATTAGATATGAATCTGCTTCTATAAATCTCTAACAATCAGCGAATCCATAAAAGAATAAAATGTATTTATTTAATAAAAAATAAAGGCTATAAATATGCAATAGTACTTACTAGCAGAGATGGCCAATGAGCCACGCCAGCATCGTGAAACAAAGGCCTATTAAAGCCAAATTTTTTTTTAAAGCCCAGCACGGTCCACAGCACGAGCCCACTTGGGCCATGCTATGGGCCATGCCTAAAAAAGGCCCATCAATTTTTTTTTTCCCTCAAGCCCACGTGCCTAGCGTGTTTTTTCAAGCTCATTAGCCCATATAATAATAATAATAAAAATAACAACAACAACAACAATAACAACAGAAACAACAATAATAGTTTTTATTAACTATTAAGAGAACAATTAATATTTTATTATCAGTTTATAATAATTTCACAACTACATATTTAAATATTTAATTCTATAATTTCAAATTATAACACAACAGTACATAAATTTAATTCGATAGATCATAGTAATAATTAATAAAAATTAAAATTACAATCCTGTAATAATGATTATAAGAAGTCACAACTACGAGATATTAATTATAATAAATCACAAGTTACAACTACAAAATACAGATTACGACAAATTGACAAATCACAACTCTGCAAATATGAAAAATTGATTATTAAGCACGAAATAACATTTATTAATAAAAAAATATTTCATTCATAATTTTATTTTTTTTGTGTATAAATATGAAGAATATTTCATTCACAAATCACAAATGATAAATATCTCTGTTAACTAAGTTACAACTTCATAAAAATGAAATATTAATGTTGTAAAACTTTGATATATCATTTATAAAATCATGATATATATAATTTTATTTATTAAAATCATGATATTTATTTATTCATTTAATAAATGATAAACATAAAACAATTAAAAATTTTTTGAAACTAAGACTTAAATTAATTTAATAAAATATATTAAAAATTTAATTTCAAAATATTTGTAAAATCATAAGTTCATAACATTTGATTTTTCCTTTTTATTAAAAAAATGTACTTTGATATACTTTGGCCCACGTGCTATTGATAGCCCACAGGCCTTGTGCTAGCCCACCAATGAAACGTGCTTATTACGTGTCTTTTCGCTTGCCGTGCTTTGGCCTACCGCTAATCGTGTCATTCTTTTAAGGCCCACGTGGCTAAAATTCTGAGCCTGGCCTAGCTAACGTGCGTGCCGTGCTGTGCCTCATGCCCTACCGCAACGTGCTCGTGCTGTGCCACGTGCCGCTAGGCCCGTTGGTCACCTCTAGTTACTAGTAAATAAACAAGTTAAAACATAGATACATTAACACTATATTATATACTATCCGATAATAATACAAAATAAAAAAATAATTAAATAAAAAAAATAGTTGTTTAAACAGTTAATTTTAATGCACTTATTTAAACGACTGAGATTTTTTTCTTTTAGATGTGTTATATATTTGAAACTTGAATGTATTTCCTAGCTTTATCTAAACAATGAAATTATTAAATCTTGTTTAATTTAAAATTTGATAGATAGTAAAATTATTCTAATATTAAATTTTTTATTTAGTTTGTTTGTGGATTTGATAGAATTAAAAAATTTCAATCCACAACCTAATCCATAAAATGGTGGAATGGATATGGATTGGATTAAATCTGTATTAAATCCGCATCAAATCCATAGACATATGGCTTCGATTTGGATTAAATTTCACCAATTTGTGCATTGGATTGGACTAAAAATTTAATTATTTAGTGATTAAGTGCATAACAAAATTACTAAAGGCAGCGTTAGTTTTCATTGTGTAGTGTACCACTAGTTATTAACTTTGTTTGAATGCTTGGATCAGTATATCAACAGCTAGGGAAATCCTTGTACTTGAGTTTCGTAAACGAATATCTTCTCATAACCTAATTCACGTTGATACTAAACGGTGGCCATTGACCATGTCACAACTATTTAATTATTTAGTCATAATAAGCGACAAAATCTATAACATATGTTTGGGAAATTACATAACTTAGTTCATGCTAATTAACATTTAAGTTTTCCAATTCCTTACATGTAAATATTTATGTTTTGTTATTCAATGTTAATATTGCTGACGGATGGAGATTGAAGGTGGATTTTATACTCTTATCATAATTTAGGGAAGATGAAGATGTTTATGATTTTATTATAAATTTGGATGTGGATCGAAAACAATGAACTATTGTGGATACAGCATGTTTCCCCTGCATATGAAATTGGCATGTACACATTCATGTGGGACGAAGTAGGTCGAACCACTCTCATTACCAACTTGCCATACTTATCATGGGAGCAAGTGCAAATATGTTAAAGGATTAATGGGGACTCAAGTCCTCACTGAAGAGGTGAAGAGGGAACATTTCTCTTATTGACTTTAATTAGAGGGATTTTTTATGAAGTAAGAAACAAATTGTCATCGTGCCTTTAATAAATTGCTCTTAATCCTCCAGTAGGTATTTACACCTAAATTCTCACCCCCCAAGAATGTGAAAGAGAAATTAAAAAGATGGGCTTTGCAAACTAAAATCAGGCTCATAAATATTAATATGGAATTTTTTTGTTTTTGAATGACCCACAAGCTCATAAACTATTTATTTATCTTGCAGTTTCCAATTCTTTAATGAGTTTAGTGGCCAAATAATAACTCCTGAATTTTTTTTATAACATTTGACTTTTGCATATAAAACAGGCCAAAAATAAAAGGACAAGGCACACAAACTTTTCGTATTTCCATGACCCTATTCAATCTATAATATACTGTCTCCACCCCACTATAGAAGAGTGTAAATAAGATAATAAATTGAAGAGGCAAACGAGGCAACGAATAAATGTAAAGAAATACACCAGGCACATGTGTTCAATGGAGAATGAGAGAGTGAGTGAAAGGGCAATTCTTCATTTTTCGATGGGCACATACTGTTATTATCTTAACCACTAAGTAATTGTAGTAACCTATACTGAAGTCGACAAAAGCACCATGTAAGTACATCAGTTAATTTAGGCCAAGGCTTTCTTGGAAAACAACAAGATTTCATACAACCGATAAACACGCAACTAAAGAGTCAAACAAGATTTTCTTATTCGAAAACGACGTCATTTTTCACTTTAGTTTCATAACAAGAAAAGCAAGGCCTCATTTAAGCTGCTATAGGATAGGTCGAATTTCCCTTTACTCAAAGCATATTGACCAGCCTCTGTCATAGACTTCATACTTATTTCGTCTGCTACTGGGAAGCATGCTTCGAAACTAATATTCCACGATTTCTTTCATGCCCTATATTATTTGGTAGATTCATTTATTTAATGTAATTCTTCTTTGTTCATAACAATAAGTTAGGAATGGTCGAAGTTTGTTAAATCGGTGGTAAATGAACAACAAATGCATTTGTTGAATTGTCGTTAGGGTTCTATATCGTGATCCATAATCTAGAGTAAGAGGCCCACTGAGAAAAGGAAAAAACAATTCCTACAATTCACTAAGTAAAATTAATAGATTTGATAATAGCCCTTGTCTTTGTCCTTCACATGCCCATCCTGATAAGATTCATTTGAACAAAATAAGCCTTTTTTTTCCATAAGTCATGCGTACACTTAAAAGTCAGAGCTAATAGAAACTCCATTTTTTAGTCTTAAAATTGGAGTTGTGGGTGCTACATTTGTAATTATGTATTGTTCCAAAACCAAAAAAGGAAGCTCCAAATAGTCAGGATTTTTCATTCTCTATACTCGGTAATACATATACAGAAAAGTGTGAATAATTAACTAATATAGACCATTGAGTGGGATGACCACAGTCATTTTTCTTTACACCACATTTGTATCAAGTCAATAAAGCCCTTTAACAAATTCGTAAATGTCCAAACTTAGTACATCATGTATGGCTTTTATTCTATTGACCATGTCAATTGTCAAGAAATTATAAATTTGCATTTTAAATATCTTGTGTCAATTTATTGTTTAAGTTTGCAACTAAACCCCAAAACGCGCCTTGCCAAATAATTTTTTTCCATTGTGTTTTGCCTGGAATTAGATATTTACTAAAAAACGCGAGCTTTAATTCAATCAAGATATTGTCCGCTTTCAATTATTCTCGCCCATACAGCCCAAAACGCAATTATATACATAAACCCAAAGATGTAAGTTTGCTCACAAGTATATAAATTTTTTTTTTTTCCAAAAGGAATTAGATATTTACTAAAAAAACTTTGCAATCACTGTTTTTCAATTATTCTCTGCATATATACATTATGTAAGTACTCACATATATAATTTTGAAAAACAGACAAAGCTCAATTGAAAAGAGGACAATAAATGCCCTATCCAGAGGGATATTAAAGTGGTCTACAAACCTATTCAAATAGATGACAATTGGAAATTGGGAACAAAAAAAATTAAAATTAAAATTAAAATTGATAAGATGATCAAGTTTTTCTTTTGACGCTGTTTGTATTATTTAATGTTACCCTTGGTAATTTATAACAAACAACACAACCATTGGAAGCCATGCTATATCAAATCAAATCGATGCATTTTAATTCTATACATGGTATTATTGTGGGTAAATATGCTGATGGAGTTACATGAGGTCTAAACCCTTGATTTGCAATATGATTAGAGTATAATATAAGAACATTTTCATTCAATATATACATTACTTTCTTCACAGGTGGTTGTGGAGAACATTTTAAATTTTTCAGTGGTTTGCATAAGGTTTTCATGTATAACCATATCTTATTAGGTTTGAACTTGATATATTTCATGTAATTACCATGCCTATAGGTCTCTATATTTGAGTTTGTCATTTGGATGAGTCGGATAAAGAGGGGCATTAAAATTATGCACACCGATTTCATGTACCTGAAATGTACTCTGTACACTGTAATTGTTTGAGGCTCAGATAGATATCCATACATATCTCTCATGCATAGCCTATTTGTGGCCTTATTACAATTACCTGGTTGTCATTAACTTCAGCAATGTATACTATGATTGTGTGGAAGTTAATTTTACAAAAGTTTATAATTGTCTTATATACGTCTATGTAAATGGTTTGATTTTTTTAGATTGGCAATTGTGGATTTCTAATGTGTGCATGGTCACACTTGGCCGAGTGAGTAGCTGATGGTAAGGACATCAACAAGTGCAATTCAGTTGGGACAGAACAGACGTGCAAGAGTGGTCAATAGTCAAGGTGAAGACACGATCAATTTATTGTCTGATTCTATCCTGTCCAACATCTTTAATTTTCTGTCCATAGAAGATGCAGTGGCCACCTCCATTCTTTTATGAAGATAAAGGCATGTCTGAACCTTAGTACGTAACCTCCGCTTCAACGATGGGGTATTCATGGGGCCTGGTGCTGTCCCAAGAGTCAGAGTGGCTACATTCTCGAAGTTTATTGATTTAGTGATTGCTAGAATTGACCCAATATCGATACAAACATTTTTGTTCGATATACTTGGCCAATCCTTATGACTTGATTTGATTTGCGGGTATGTAAGGCAATAACGAGAAACATTCGGGAGATGGATATTAATCTTTTAGACTACGGATGAAGATATAACTTACCAGCCATTGTGCATAGTTTAACGACACTTAAAGTTCTTTGACTTCGTTGTTATTTTGCCCTATCAAATCCTCTTGATGGTGTGTGTTTTCTTAATTTAAAGATTCTTCTTATATACATAGAACACTCTAAAAATCGAGTGACAGAAAAGCTATTTTTAAGCTGCCCTTCTCTGAAGCAGCTCAATGTAATTGTTTTATTACAAGCCAATAATCCTTTATCAAACTTCATCATTTGTTCCGCTACTCTGAAGATGCTCACATTTATTGTTTGCTTCGATCAACTGTGTGCTAAGTCATATGACCATCGTGATGTCATTAGGGCGCCAAATCTCTAACACCTTCATATTCTTAATTACATGTTGATGCCATATAAGGTACATGAGTTGTAATCTATTTAGAAAGTAAATTTAGATGTTTCATTTCTAGAATCAGCAACAATTGATCCATATCGTCCTCGTAACCTCGTCACTAGTGTCGCAAAAATAAATCGTTTGATCCTTTCTATTGAAAGTGTTTTAGTAAACTTTCTTATAATATGCCAATACGCTAAATATCATATACTAGAGATTTTGTTGGTGTTGATATGCATCACTTTTATTGTTTGTGATGAAATTTATATATCGCCAATGAGGAAGGACAATGTTATGAAATTAACAAATATAGTGTGTTTTTAAAAATTTCTCAATCAACTAACCGTAATTTGTTATTGCAACATGTCTTGAAAATTCCTCAATCAACTAACAGTAATTTGTTATTGCAACATGTCATGAATTTAAACATGAATGTCGTTCTTAATGTTTGTTTAATAACCATTTCAACCGCAGGTATTTGAGTGGGCATGCGCAAACTACTCACTCGTTCTATTTGACAACCTAGCTTTTAAATGTTGCAGTTAGACGTTGTAAATGGAAAGGTCTCCATACTATACTCACTACTTTGTCCCACTTGCAGACATTTCTATTAACAAAGGCGAGGAAGACAACAATCTTATTTTTTCATATGATTCTGGATTCGAGTTCAACAACCAAAAACTTAGCTGGCTAGATACAGACATTGTGCCCTTTTGTTTGACTAAACACGTCACCAAAATAAAGACATAGGCATTTACTGATGGAAAAGGTGACTTTTGATTAGTGTAGTACTTCATTTAGCATAGTCAAGTGTTGGACTGTTTCAGCTTTAGATGCCATGGAAGTGTTCGAGGCAACAAATTAGAAACCCTCTCCCATAAAGTACTAAAGTTTGATATATAATCTCCAAGTGTTTACATTCAGATCACAAGTCCGTGATTTGAGGTGGGTTTTTTGTTCTGGTAAACAAGTGTTGAGTTCGTAATAGGATACGCCGCCTTTCTAAGTCATGGGATATTGTCACTGTACTATATCACCTGACTTATATGTTTTTGTACCCCAATCAATCTCCCTTATAACATGTAAGACATCAACATGCAAGACATTATCACTTCTAGTATTCAGTGGCTAAATGTAAGATAGAATTAATGAAAGCTATTATTCAAAATCTCTACTCCAACTCCCTGAATGTTTTTCCCCGCACACATGATATTTAACATTATATAAAACTACCTTCAACGACGGAAAGTTGGTGGTTGAAATATTAAACAAATAATTGAAGCCATTATATATACCCTCAACCAAAGCACCCAATGATTTCAGTAGCTTAGCTCAATAACTATGGTAGGATACCATTGATGCAACATAATTATATGCATAATCAAAGTTTATGGTTTAAACTCACTCAAAATCTATAATGAAAACCAATTTGTTATGCTGCCTTAATATTTGTTTCATACAATTTCTTATAATTTAAAAATGATGGTCTTATATTTCAATTACCTTTTGCTCTTTTACCTTCTTTTCACTAACGATATTTTTTTGGTGAATTGACATTTATTATGGTGAAAATTACTTTTTGCTCACTCAATAAAGTTATGGACGTTAGGCTACTTTATGATTTAATCAGTATCTGACGACATTAGGCCACAAAAAAGTTATGTGAAAATTATGACAAATAATGAATGCATCCCCGTGAACATTAACAAATGAAACCACAAATATTCATATCTTTTTTTATACCTTTAGTCAATAAGGGGAATTGTTTACCAAAATGATTAAATC
The DNA here is from genome assembly GCA_030449905.1 of Luvunga scandens. Taxonomy (NCBI): domain Eukaryota; kingdom Viridiplantae; phylum Streptophyta; class Magnoliopsida; order Sapindales; family Rutaceae; genus Luvunga; species Luvunga scandens. The sequence continues at coordinate 1,001,246 of JASUUG010001160.1, read as the reverse complement.
TATGTGCTTCTAACGGATGTTCCACACACTAACTATAAATAATATGCTAATAGTTAAAATGTTTCCCATGAAAGTCTTACATCATTTACAAAAAGAACAATGGGGTCTTAACGTCAATCAGCCCATTTGTCGAGTTTTCTTTCAGCATTAACACACTTATATGTAACGCCAATAACTTCTGATTGAGAATTTATAGTCTTTCCTCGTGAACATTAGCCCTGTAGCATATGGACATTGTCTGCACGACTTTGCAATTATTCAGCAGGTACTCCACCAGGCGGATGTAAGAGTTCTCATTGCCAAGTCCCTTAATAACCATTGTGTTCACATGGTTAGTCAAGCTGCGGGGAACAATGTCTGATTCTATCCATTCAATTTCCTCCTCGAACAACCCGCGCCAACGTGTCTACAATAATAACAGAAATTGACTTACCAGTTGTAACATAAAGGTCCTAACATTTGTCAATCTACTTAGGATAATAAGAAGCATAATTCATCCCAATTCACCAATCGTCACATGCAAATAGGTCAAGGTCAGAAATGAAGGAAATAAATCAACAATGGTACGTGTAAATACCTGCGCACTAGTGGGAAAACGCAAAAATGAGACAAACAAGTTCAGTGTAAAAATCAACAATAAGACTAAATGGAAATGTGCATCAATACAGTGGCATCATCTACTAGAAACGATGCTCATGGCTATAGACAACAATGGCATCCATGCCAAATTACATTCATAGAACAGGACAACATGATGGCACAATAATATGCTACAGACTGCAATCTAAATCAAACAGTACAATTGACACAACTTACTTTAATCACTCCAACAGATAGTTGTAAAAACCTGGTGTGCCTCTACAACACATGCCTGATCAATGGTTGACCACAACTGATGCGACACATTATAATTGATTTCTATATGGATTGAAGTTTATCAATGGTATATGACATAAGCATCTCATTAGTGATATCAATGAATTCTACGTTTAGAGCCTTGATCGTGACATTGTGCTCATTAAGTCTAACCATATGACTCCGATTGGTTATCACCAACACCAACCTCTTCAAATTTGCTAACAAAATACTAATCTTCAAGGTAAGGTCGATCGAACTTAAATAAACGATTAAGGATAGCTATTCAAGGGAAGAGCATTTGGAAACAAATTCTTCATTAGGTTACCCCAGTGATAGCTGAAGAATTTTCACACTAGGAAAGCACAAATCATGAAGAGTAATTAAGAGGGCACAATCTGAATGTAAACAAAGAATTACAAGCATTCGCGAACTATGCAAATTGGTGTGTATTGCAAATTGTTCATGGTTCTCAAGATCAAGATCCATCTCACAAACATTACGACTTACTGCAGAGGACACCCAAAATGCAAACCTAGACAAATCAAGTAAATTGGCACATCAAAGAAAGAACTTAACAATGTTTGCTAGCTGAGTTCGAACAACTACTTGGTGAACGAAGTCCTCAAAAGCAACCACTCTAATGCTTAAAACGTCATCATCCATACTGCCTAGCCCATCATCAAAGCATAGATTATGAATACCTCTCCAAACATGCTTCCATCTTCGACATAGAATGGATGTGGCCACGACGTCTTTTGTGGGAAAACAACTAAGCATGTGGTATAGAATAGAATATGGCAAACCATTTATCTTATTTTTGGAGTCGCCCCTTTTTATTACAGAATGATTGATGCATGTGTTAAACATCATCTTATGTTCATTTACTCATCAAATAATTCATCCGTAATTTCATTTTATCATTTCAAATTTAATCAATGCCCACAACTCAAAACATCACACCCCCTCATCGTCACAAGTTGGTGTTATGCCTAAACATATGCGGGTTTCAATTCTTCATTTAATCTTCAAATCCACAAGAACAATTATAACAACATCATTTATAACACCCATATGACAAATATTAATTATTTACATTTGGCACATTAGAACAACAACTATAAATATGAAATCAACATCCACATCGACATATTAACCAAATCATACTTGCAATACACGATGAATAGAACCTCAGGTCGTTAACTATGAATCAACCTCATCGGTTATTGCTACGGTTAGTACGTGTCAGTAGATGACAACTAATTAATCTCCCCATTCAATGCTCTTATTGTTCAAACTCTGCACGATTTCGTTAACACTGATGCAAGACATACTATTGAAACTATCCACGGTCTTTTTATCACCAGTCTAACCTAACACAAGTCCATAACCGATCATCAACGACTTTCAAAATAAATATGTCAACATGCTGCGAGTTGCCAACTCCATGGGAAAATAGAATTTAGTTTTTTGTTCCTCTCTTTAAAGGGGTTACTCTACTTGAAGTATCATATGGGATTGATTATACATCTCTTGTACGTACATCTGTATTGGCTGTTTATTCAATTGATGCATCACTAAGGTATTCGATTTTGATCACCTCCTCTACCAGTAACTCATAATCCAATACATTTTATACGTTCTAAGTACATTTCATCTTGACGGTAAAATAATATGACTGTAATTGAACGGCTGATATTATTGGGATCTACCTTGGAAGCGTTCCAAGGTAACCACAGCCTTATGTTAAATATTATAACAATGTTAATGTTTTGGTAGATGGTTGATACAAATTACAAATTTTAGGTAGAAAATTAAATAAATTCAAGTTTTTATAGAATTTTTAATAATATGGTAAACTTAAAGTAGGTATTGATAATTTTCTTAAATTTAATTTTATTACTTATGACATAAAGTTAAAAATACTCTTGAGTTCAAAGGTATAAATGATCATTTTATTTATATTTTGTTCAATCTTCTAACTATGTTAAAATTTTAGTATATAACTGATTAAAATTACAAATTTAACATAACAAAATTAAACAGATTTAAATTTTATAATATTTTTTATAACATGAGATAATTCCCTTCTCCCGTTTAGCTTAATGTGTACTCGTTTAGAATGAGAAAATTTACTTCTTTATCTGAGAAGATATAAACATCTAGGGAGCCAGATGCTATTACCCATTTTTGTATTTGCAGCTTTAGCTGTCATCATTTTCCTTCTCCAGTATTCCTTGCAACAAAACACAAGAAAAATGAAGTTTGAAGGATTTGAACCGATATTTGGCGAACCGAAAGCCGAGTGGGCCAACTCGCGTTCGGATTCGCTAGGCCGGTTCTTATTCCATGTCTCTGCTCCAGATTCTTCTCATCTCTTAATCCAGGTCACTGATTTCCGCTCCAACACTTGGGAGGCTAAACGCTCCGTTTTGCAGCTCGACGACATGGTAATTTTTTTTCCCTGTTTTTATATATTGGGTCTGCTTTGTATTTTGTAGTGAGCGAAATTTATATGAATTGGTTTATTGAAGTAAAAAAAAAATGTAAAAACAAGAATGAAAGATTCTACTATTGTGATTGGGTCTGCACTCATTATCTTCAAAACCATAATTTTTTTTTTTTTTTGGTTTTTTGTCCCAACAAAGTGCTTTTGCATTAAGTACTTTTGGAAAATGTAATCTAAGGTGATTCTGCAGAGTAGGGTTTTACTAAAATGTGCTTTCTATGCTCTTTGAGTAAGAGGGTATTGTCAGTTTTCAAAATCTTTGCCAGAAATTTTATGAGGAGGTGTTAAACCATTATGGATCATTATGCGTATTGCTAATTTTTTTTTTAATTTTTCGGGATCTTTTTTATCACATACGCAGAGGGATGAGATTGGAATAGGAGGTTCGTGGTCAGAGTTCATTGACTATGTCGTTGCGTCCATTAAATCTGAAGATGTAAAGCTCATTCTGGAGGGACACTCGAACGCAGATGGTATTCGTAGTGAATCATTTTTTTTTTGTAGTATTTACAACAAGGTACTTTACTTTGGGTGGTAATTTGGTCGGAGTGTTCTTGTAGCAGATTCATTGTCTATTTATAGCTTAGTCAGTTCTCATCGTGGGAGTTCCTTTTAATTTTATTACTAATGTCTGATGAGAATGGCTAGTTTTTATTTTGCTTAAATACATATTAAGTGTGTTTGTGGATATATAGGTGTGTAGAAGGCGGATGCGAGGAAAAATGAACCTTGAAAATGTGGTGCAGAAATCTATTAAACATTGTGCTTATTGTTAACTGTGTTCTAGGAGCCGCATATGGAAAGTTAGTCACTCAGAAATCAAAAGGAATGCCTCGAATATCCATTTCTCTCACAAGACTTACGGGTTCTGCTGCCACTGAGGCTATGGCAAAACTATCTCTTGAGCTCTTTACAGCTTTTAGAAGCATGCAAACTCTAATGGTACAAGGTATTTTCATTTCCTATGTGAATAAATCTTCTTTCTGTGTCTGGCTTTTATTTTTGAATCCATAATGGTTTTCTCTGTTGACATCTTTGCATTCATAGTAGTTTTTTTTTATAGTTCTTATGGGCTGTAAAACTTCTGGTGATTTGTTAATGTCCCTAACAAATATCAGGAGTTCTTAGAAGTGGTATCTTGATTAATTTAATAATGGTAAATACCCATTGCTGGTGCTGCTGAATCAGGACCCTGATTGGGTTATCTCGATCCTGCCCATTGCAATTTTTTCTATTCCTTGATGGCTGTTTTCAAGAATGCATGCTCTTGTGCCTGTATGCTCAAGAATTTGGAAGTGACTTTGTGCATCATGATAATAGATTTATATTGTAATACTTGTTAAAGAGAGTAATAGAGCGTCAAATTATAAAAAGACTGTCAATAATAATTGTGTTGTCAATTTACTTCATCTAAAGGAATTTGGTTTCATTTGCAATGCATTTAAGTTTGATTTAATTTATTAATGAGTTTGGGCATATGCATGCTGTTAGAAAATGTCCATTTTGTTATTGCAAATACTTATGTGGCAACCAAGGGTAATTTCTGGTGAGTGAATTTGAGATAGCTGTGATTAGCATTGTTTAGGCCTACCTATAGATGGAAGCCTTTTTGAGCAGCTCGTTCAACCAAATGGAGATTCTTTTGAAGGAAATAGCCTCTCTGCAAGTGAAAATTCTACAGTCACAAAGTTGTTCAGCAGAGGCATAATTACATATTTTCTTTTAACTAAGTCATAGTTATTACTGTTATCATTTTCACTGCAATTTTCTTTTTCTTTTTTTTTTTCCTCCTCATTTGTTTAACAATACATGTAGTGGTAACTATGTCATAGTTATTAATAAGAACCTAGAATGTGAGCATGTTAAAAAGATACGCGAGGAAGACCTTTCCATGTACACTTGGAAATCATTTTTGAAGACTTCCAATTTTTTCAGTGTATGAGATTAAGAAAAGAAATTCTATTCATAAATTGGTTTTCTTTTAACCTTGGTCCTTTATTTTCCTTCTGGCATTGAAGGATGAAAAATAGTTGGTGTATCTCCTTAAAATTTTCCAAAGAGATACAATCTTCTGTAACTTTTTTGTAGTGTGCAATATAGGTTCCATGTGCTATTGTACCAAATTTCACCATGATTGTTTGAAGATTTAAAATCAAAGTGAAAAATTGATAATTAAGTAGATACTTACATGGAAATAGAGTAGAAAATTGTTTGTATTACATAAAATAAAAGAGCTTTACAATAGAAGCACTTGTAGCATACTCATATTCAAGACTATAAGAAAACTTAAAGAGATTGCACACTCACACTAAACCAAGTACTCATCCTTTTATAAAAGAAAGAGAGTATACAACTGGCTATTCAATTATTTATACCTAACTTTAGTTAGAAGAACGCTACTAGAGTTACTAAAAGAAAAAGTAAAGGTGAGCTATGTGTCCTTGATAATGTGGAGTCGAGTTGCTCACTTTTGACCATAAAGATGTCTTTTAGACTTCTTTAAAATGAGATTCCTGGAGGATAATAATTAAAGCTCTCTTTTAGGGCTTTTACTACTTGCAATGGCTTAGAATTCGTCAGGTATTGAGAATAGTTGGCCAAGATTCTTTCATCGCCAGAGTTGGAGGTTGACAAGGACTCCATTTAGGACTCGTTAGCTTTAATAACTTTTTCTCTTTCTTTTGGCTTATATTTTCTGGCCTTTGCTTTACCTTTTCCTTTGCTTTTGTCAGTGTTGTCCATTAGACTTATTGCAAGGTTCTCCAGCCGGTTCTCGATTTCGTTTATTGAGATTCCTTGGGTTAAGAGACGAGAGACCAATTTTCCAATTTCAAGGTCAGTGTTATGAGGATCCATATCCTTATCCTGATGTTGTTGCACAAACTGAGACCTTATACTGAAATAAACGATATGATGGTTAAAAGACCAGCTTGATGTTGTTGCATAAACTGAGACCTTTCAGCTATAATCTCAGCTGTTAACTCATCATAAGTGTATTGGGAGTAAGAAATCATACCATTATGTTTTTGTCTCAGCTTGATGCGAACCTTATCTGCAAACAGAGTGGGAAAGCCTGAAAGAAACTTCTCTTTCTAGAAATCACTCTGAGAGTCCTCTCTCTGAAAATCATTTGATGGAACCAACAAACTGCAGTAAATTGTATAAATCAGTGTATTTACTGCATTGGATTTATACCCAGTTATCATTCCATTAGGATCTTCTGATTCGACTCTTGCAGCGTTTAAGACAAAATTTTTATTTTCCTGAGCCAAATAATGATCTCACCATCCTTGCAACCGACCAACAAAGGTAGAAACAATGGCACATGCTATCTGCTCATCAGTACTGCCTCTGTTCGTACAAGTAGTGGCAAACATAGTCATATGCTTTACAATTTTGACAATCTGGTATTCTCACATACCATCAATGTTCCATTCGACTACACTTCTGCCTTTATAGGTTGCTGCATTCATGTAGTTGTTATCTTCTAATTGAAGATCGACTAGAGAGGGCCTGCAATGGTAAGCCTTAGTGAAAAAGTTGGTTGAGGAGTTTTAAATATCAGTTTATTGACATTCATCACTTCCTTCGCTAACTATAATCTTTTGCATTTCAGTTTCTTGTGAATCAAAGGATTGATTTCTTCAAAACTTGCTGATTATCTGAATCAGATGAAGATGGGATGTCATCTTGATGATCTCTGATTCTAATTGATAATCAGATTCTGATTGATCAATTAGCGAAACTTGCATAATAGTATATAGTGATAGAAAGATTCAAATATTGGCAAAGTTTAAACTCCAATTCAAAAATCAATCTCATCTCACATTAGATTTTATAGTCTGTGTGATTCAATTCAATCAAAATCCTCTCCAAAATCTTCAATGTCAACAGCCTTTGCCTTGCATGAGAAGAAGTGTAGGTCAAACTAAACTTATCAACTTGACCTCTCCATTTGCATATATTTTGGTAATGTATTCAATGCATACAAATCATTTTCTACTCTATTTCCATGTAAGTATGTCTAATTTCTGCAACATCTTTTAATTATCAAATTTTTCTTTTGATTTATATCATTAAACGACTGAAGGAGAGGATCCAAGGATAAAAGGATAAGACCGAGTATAATTATTATGATTATATTCATGCTTGGGAACCTGCTCTATATATCCAGAATAAGAAATTTGCTCATTCATGGTTTTTTATCATTTTTGAGTTTTTTAAATATCTTGACTAGCTTTTTGACTGGTTTAGATTTTGGGGTCTTGATGATGAATATTTACCAAAACCCTTAAAGGAAAGCATCAAGAAATTCTGCAATAGAAATAATTTCAAAAGCATAATGGAAAGTATGATGTGTTTGGTTGGCTCCCGTGCGGGCCGTGCTATTCATTGGATTATCAAGTGGGAGCACAGCTTCAACTTAAATCCACACAATGATGTAGGAGAAATGGTTCCAAAAGTACCTTCTCAACTAGATGGTGGAACAAATTCAACTTCGCACCTTAAAACTGATAATTATAGAGCTTTTAAGCTTTCTTTCTTTGTCATCTTGATCAAGGAGTCACCTAATCAAGATAACGATATAAGTCCTTATAACACTGAGCCTAAAATTGAATAATTGGTCTTTGTTTCTTAACCCAAGGAATTTCAATAAGCAAACTTAAGAGTTAGTTGAAAAAATCTTGAAATGAGCTCAATGGACCATATCGATAAAAGGAAAAGAAAAGATAAAGGCCAAAGAGTGTCAGCCAAAAGAAAGAGAAAAAGCTATTAAAGCTAAGGAGTCTTTATCGGAATCCTTGTCATGCTCTAGCTCTATTGATGAAAGAATATTGGCTGGCTATTCTTAGTATCCTAATAAATTTTAAGCTATTACTTCTAGTAAAAGTCTGAAAAGACAGCTTGAATTATTATCCTAAAGGAATCTCTTTTTAGAAAAGTCTAAAAGACATATTTAAAGTCAAAAGTGAGCAGCTTAACTCCACATTATCAAGAACACATAGCTAAGCTTTATTTTTGCTTTTACTAACCGTTGAATAGTTTGTTTAACTAGAGTTAGGTTTAAATAATTGAATAGCCAGCTATAAACCGTCCTTCTTTTATAAAAGGATGAGTGCTTGGGTTAGTGTGGGTGTGCTATCCTTTTGAGTCTTGAATGTGAGTGTGCTATGAGTGCTTCTCTTGTAAAGTCCTTTCTTTTGTGTAATAAAAACAATTTTCTACTCTATTTCCATGTAAGTATGCTTAATTTCTGCAACACCTTTTAATTATCAATTTTTCCTTTGATTTTAAATCTTTAAACGATCATGGTGAAATTAGACATACTTACATGGAAATAGAGTAGAAAAAATGCATTTAAGTTTGATTTAATTTATTAATGAGTTTGGGCAGGTGCATGCTGCTAGAAAATGTCCATTTCGTTATTGCAAATACCTATGTGGCAACCAAGGGTAATTTTCTGGTCAATGAATTTGAGCTAGTCGTGATTAGCATTGCTTAGGCCTCCCCATAGATAGAAGCCTTTATGAGTAGCTCATTCGACCAAATGGAGATTCTTTGAAGGAAATGGCCTCTCTACAAGTGAAAATTGTACAGTCATGAAGTTGTTCAGCAAAGGCACAATTACATATTTTGTTTTTACCATGTCATAGTTATTACTGTTATCATTTTTACTGCAATTTTTTTTCTCATTCGTTTAACAATACATGTAGTGATAACAATGTTGCAAGTATGAATCTTTAAAGAAACCTATTGATCCTGCATTAATAAGGACCTAGACACTATCATGACTGTGAGCATGTTAAAAAGATATGCGAGGAAGACCTTTCCCATGTACACTTGGAAAGCATTTTTGAAGACTTCCCAATTTTTCAGTGCATGAGATTAAGAAAAGAAATTCTATTCATAAATTGGTTTTATTTTAACCTTGATACCTTTATTTTCCTTCTAGCATTGAAGGATGAAATATGGTTGGTTTGTCTTCTTTAAATCTTGTGAAGAGACACAATCTTATACCTTTTGAAAAAGTAGTGCACAATGTAGGTTTCATGTGCTATTAGTGTATTAATTCTTTTTGTTGACGCTTTTTTTATCTTCATTTTTCATCCAATTTAGTGTGTTTAAAATGACATTTATGGAATGCATAATTCTAGACGCTCTCTCATGGTTGTGTTTTTGTCGTCAAATGCTATCATGGTTAAAGATACGATATTAGCAAGTGTTTTAGTTTAGCCACATTTTGGGGGACAATCCCTTGTCATCTTAGACTTCATGCTAAATACACCTATGACCTCTAAGGGTGGGCAAATAGCCTAACCCAACCCGAAAAAATTTGGGTTTGGATCAGGTTTGACCTGGTCCAATCTGATAATCCAAAGAAATAAAAGCACACACAAACACAAATTTTCGATTTGATCTAAATTATATTTGGATCAGATCAGATTGGATTGGATTACAAGTTTCGATTGAATTCGGATTACTTTTTTTGACCCAAACCGATAAACTCGAAATCTGGTCAGGCCAATCCAAACCCGAATTTGCCCACCCCTAATTACCTCAATTCTTAAGGAATTATGTTTTGCAATTATCTCACTCTTATGGTGTGTTTTCTTCTTGGATTAGGGAATGGGAATATTTCTCATTTTTCATTGATAGTGTTTACTTGGTATAGATATAAAGGAGTGGGAATGGATTTTGGGTGGGGCTCACAAATTTGGGAATGAAAAGTGGGGGATGGTAATGGGGATGAATTGACATTTTTACCCTCAAACAAAATAAAAATTTCTTTTTTAGCCCATTTAAATATTGAATAAATATTATTATTATGATTATTATAATAACAGTAATAATAAATAATAATAATATTAATAATAATAGTAATAATATTAATAATTATTATGGTTATAATAATATTAAACTCCAATTATGATTTTTTTTATTATAATAATGGTAATAATATTTACATTAACAATATTTACTCTTTATTTTGCTGGTGAACAAATACATAATTGTATTACTCTATTCCAATTACAAGATGAAGTAAACACATCCATGGGAATACAACTCATTCCGATTTCTATTCCTGCAGCTCAAGTAAACACTTTAATTTGATTCCCATTTCTCATTTTGATTCCAACCCATTCTGGCTCCAAGAAGTAAACGCACCATTATTGTTTTTTCCCCCCCTTCCTTTTTTCCTCTACACATGAATATGTGTAACTAGGAAGAGCATGATAGCCTTCTGTCAAAATTACCTTGTGATGAAATTAACTGTTGCTCCTTTCTTGTTTTGCTTTCAGAGCAAGAACATTGTCTTCAGCTGGAAAAAGTGGCAGCAGCTGAGAAGGTATGCCTTTCGTGTTGTTTACAGTATATTTAAGAGGAAGTTTCTATTTCTATGGTTTATAATCCAGTTGAAAATATTTGAGAGCGTAGTTTCATGAGAAGAAAGCACCTTTTTATTTTCTTTCTTCTTATTCTTCCAATTGTTTGAAAATATTTGAGAGCGTAGTTTCATGAGAAGAAAGCACCTTTTTATTTTCTTTCTTCTTATTCTTCCAATGGTTCTTTTGTTTACAGATTGTTGCATTGATCTTTTGTATTTTTAGCTTCTTCTACATCACTGTTACATTTGCAATTTAGCAGCCTGTATAGGGAAAAAGAGACATTTTGTGAGTTCTCATTGGTAGCTGAATTAACTACTAGATCTATGGCTCCATTGAGATTTCTATACTTGACAAACTCCTGGGAAAAAAAAATTATAAGTAAGCCGGGCAGGGATGGCAGGCCCTATTGGGACAAAGAGACCTAAGAAACTTATTTAAAAAAAAAAGTCTATTTCTAACGCTATAGATTTGGACTATAACATGTAAGAGAGAACGATAATGCATATAATATGCCGACAGAACCTTGTTTAGGGGTATTGAAATGAGTGAAATCTCAATTCTCAGGTGCCATTATTATTGTTATTATTTTTATTTCAGTTTGGAGCTCTTTGAATCTTTTGATTTGAATCTTTTGAGTAACTCTGAACAAAAAATTTTTAGAAATAGACAAGACTGGGAGGGGCAGGCCTCTACTGGGACATTGTAGAGACCTAAGAATTATATACAAATAACATATTCTATTTGAAACAATATTTATTGACCAGCAATTTTACAAAGAATGATTATATGTGTTATAAACGGAAGGAACCTTGGTAGAAGATTTAGAAATTTGTAAAATTTCAACTTGGGATCTCTTCTACCTGAGAGCCAAGTTTAAATGAAAGCTGGAGCAGCTGCTGAAGATAATTAAAACTCTTCTCATGGCCATTTATAATTCCTGATTGAAATCCGTTTCTTCTCTCTGAAAAAGAGTAAGAACTGCAGAGTATTATAATAATAATATGATTTGATGTATTTTTTTTAATATATATAACTTTTTATTTATATCTGGTCCCTTTACACTTTTATAATACTTCTGTTTTATAAAATTATTCCAGTTTCTCATCCAAGACTATATAATCTGTTATTGTTTCTTTGGTTAAGTTGCTTTGTCTTAGTTTGATTTGTCATTAACCTTTCTTTTTTCCTGAGTGTGATCATTCAGTTTTAATTGACATAGAAATACATTTGATTGGAGCATTAATTATCAACTTATCATGGACGATACACAGTATGATGTCCTGATGAACAGGCAGGATTGCATTAACTGATTTGAGAGTTTTTAAGGGTCCTATTTTGGGAGTGAGGCTTACTGTTCTAGCAAATGATCCTTTTTAAATGTGTTTTCTTGCTATAAGTGGTCCTCTGTGTTCAAAGCAGCTTTTTGCAATAAATAGTTAGTTACAATGAAGAAGGTCTTTTGTGGCCTTCAAAGTCAGACATGGTTATTCAATCACTCAATATTTAGTCAAAGTTGAGTTTTCGTGTGATCTCTTAGTATTTTGTGGAATTAAGAAGATTTAACTTCTAGATTTTTGGTATTTTGTCAGATCAATGAGAGTTTAGTTTATTACTTAATTAGTCCAAATCAAAGAAATTCTGGTTTCCGGTCATCAATATAGTTGCAAAGTTGATCTTTATGCAGACTTTAGTTGCATTTACTATTTTTATTGTGTTTTGGCACATCAGATTTATTTGTAAACCAGTGGAGTTCAAAGTTTATTACATTTACCACTTATGAGAATGAAGATTGATTAAAGATATAATGCAAGCTTGGTTTATATTTGTTTTATTGCTGTATCAGCTTTCTCTGGCAAAATAATCATCTGTACATTACTCTGAGATTTTTTTTTTTTTTTTTGGCACTGTTCTCAGGAAAGGAATGAAAATGTTCAGAACCAACTGCTGTATTCAAAGAGGCAGAAGTTGCAAAAAATGAATTTCTCAGATAAAACTGATATTTCTGATTCTATATTGAGTAATGGCTTGCAAGACTCTCCAGGTGTGTGCAGCCTTCATTTCTGTATGAAGTGGAAGCTAGTTTGGTTTATAGTAGTTGCCTTGGCATTTTCAGAGTAGAAGTAAGCTGAGTATGGTCACTTTAGTCAAATCAGAAAATATACTTAATCTATCTGTGTAAACAAGTATACTTGAAACTGGAAACTGACTGCTGGATGTGGTTTCATCATAATGGGATTCGAATCAAGCTGCAACTTGGAATTTTTTTTTTTTGGGGGGCATGCAAAACGCAAATTCTGGCAATTAATAAAATAAAGAGCAATGAGAATTCTTATTTTTATGCAATAGGTAATATAGAGCAGCAAATAATTTTCCGTTTTGTCACTGGTTAGACAGTTTACAGTGATGGGTAGGAATTATGTAAAATGGAGGATTGGTTAAGAGCTTAGGCTTTACTGTCGGTAGCATTAAGTTATTAGGCGGTTTATGGTTGTCAAATGAATAGTGAGAACATAATAAAACTTCTTTTTTGTCATGTTAGACAGATTATGGTTATTAGGTGGTTTATGGTTGTCAAATGAAGTAGTAAGTTTCTTTTGCTTTATAAAATAGAGGCCTATGCTTATTGCGATTCATATCATGAGTTCTATCTGAGTTTCCCTCATTTCTTCTTCTCTTCTCTTTTTAAATTTAGAGTAATGATAGTTGTACAAAAAAGTGGACAAAACAAATAGAAATGGTTTTTCTTCTAGTTACACACATTGTCTTTAGTGGTCTTGTCCCAATTTCTCCCTTTTTGGTACATATCATTACTCTTAAATTGTCCCTTTCTAAAATTTCCCATTTCTTTGTACTGTATTGTCCCATACCAATTTGGCTTCCTCAATGGTTGGATTGCCATGGGACTTTACTGTGTAGCAGATTGGCCCCTAGGAAGCCAAATGGTTATTGCAAGTCTTCGTTGGCTGCTGCTTGACTGGTTCAGGGCCTTTTTTCTTTTTTCAGGTGTGGTACTTTTGGGAAAATGATATATCAAGTCACAGGGGTGAGGATAGTGTTGATTGTTTGTTTTGTGGCCAGTAGTCTGATTGCAATGAATGGCTGTTAGTATTTAATGGTGTGGAGGTTGGGTTTGAAGTATTTTGGTGGTTTGCTATAGTTGGGCATCACTTTTGAGTAAATGATAGAATTATGTAAAGAAATTGGGGAAATTTTGTGAGAAGGCACAAAAAAGGGGAAAACTCAGGAACAAACCATATAGAGAAGGAAATACTCAATTAAATTCATTCATGATATGAATTACTGTAGGTGTTTAATCCCTATTTAACAAGTAAAATGAAAGTACTCTTTTAAGAATTTTTTTTAATAATAAAAGCCAAAATAGCCTAAAAAATGTGTCATATATTATTAGAACATAACTGTTGATAAAATGTATTATAACAATAAACAAAAATATTTAAATAGAAGTAATATTACAATAAGTATTAATTATAAAAAGGTAAAATCATGGCCCAACTAGGGGAGGAAATCTCAAAAAGGACCAAGTATTATGTCTACGCCTGACATTTATGCATAGAGTTTGTCCTAATTACATCACGCCTAAATTGTTCTTGGCTAGGCTATTATACGACACAATCATGAAGGCTAGTGTTAGAATATGAGCTTTCTGTCACTTCATTCATATCTCATAGGTATCTGTCACTTCATTCATATCTCATAGGTAGCTGCCATTCATACCATTTATCTTTATCTATATGACATCATGGTAACCGGATTTATATGGCTCAAGCTTAGTCTGGGCACTGTAGAAATCTGAACTTTTTTGCGTGCTACTTTCAAATGTTTTCATATTCCACATTCTTTTCTTTCCCCTTATTTAGACGTAGATAATTGTGTGAACTTTTGAGAATCTAAGGTAGACTAAAATTTATACACAGAAGTTATGCATTCTTTTGTGCATTTCCTAGTGGAACAGAGTACATAATATTTCTAGCAATAGAATCAGTGTTGGATGGCAGGTTTTTGACACTAACCCACTTGAATCTTGATTCAGCTTCCAGAACTATTCTACCAAGTATATTGCCCACAGATCTGAGCTACCATTATTAAATTTACGTTCAATAAGTAACAGCCAATTTTTGTTTATGGAATTTATATGCTCCTCTATGGGAGCTATTTATGAACTCTTTTATCTGTGAATATTTTCATAGTTTTCATAGTTTTCTTTCTTTCATAGAACCTTTAGCCTACGTTTGGAAGTCCGGATTGGACTGAATTAACTTTTATAATTAGATTAGACTATATTGGATTATATAAAACTTTCTTATGTTTGCTATAATTAACTATATTGGACTAAACAATAATTAAGTTATGTTTAGTGAAGCCAAATTAACTATTTAAATAGTATATTATTTTTTAAATTATATTAGTAGTTGAATTTAATATTTAATATTCAACATTATTGTTGTAAATAAATAAATTGAATAATTGTTTTGTTTAATATGACATACTAGTTAAAATAAATTATTGAATTAGAATTATGATATTTAATCTTAAATTAAATACAAGTTAAAAATAATTTATTGAATAAAATTTTGATATTAGAATAAGATATTTAATCCTACCTAAACATAACTTTAGATTGGATTAATTTTTTTAATCCTTCACATTGGTCTGATCCCACCTTTTATCCAACATCCAAACATAGTGTATGCCGTAGCTAATAATTTAGTTGCTTAAGATTTCCCATCTTTAGTTTCTCTATATTTCCAGTTTGTATTTTTGGGTATGCAACAACCATTGAGCTATTGCTAGATGTCAGCAGTTGTTGTTTCTAATGTCATTAGATGCCAATTCTTTTTTTTCCCCTTTGGTTTGCTTATTTATTGCAGACAAACAAGCTGCTCAAAGTCCAGTCGCTTCCAGAGTTGCTAATCGTGTCATACCAGCACACCGCAGGTTTTAGCCATTTCCAGCAAATTTGCCATATCATGTTATTTACTTTATGTTAATGATCATCTGTTTTGCAGGGCAAAAGTAAGGGGTGCATTACTGCAAGATACCGAAGATGACAAAGACAACTAGATGTAGATCACTGACAGTCTGGTTTACTGTTGTCTGGATGAGTATCTATAGTTTAGTCATGTGTTTATTCATTTTACAAGAAGGAAGAAGCAATAGATAAGGAATAGGGGTCTTCCAAATATTCTTCTTATATTTGTCTTGTTCCGTGTACAAGAACATATAGTGTAGGTATTTCCTTGTAAAAAATTGACTTACTGATTCTGTAGATACATTAGGTCACTGGTCCTTGGTAGCTTTGATTCTTGAAGAGCATTGGATACATAAACCAGTGAGTGAAGTAGGTGCAAATAACTTTGTATTTTATGGCCTTAATGTTTCTGCAAGGCCTTTGTTATTTCAGTACTTGTTAAGAATATTATATATCTGAATATTATTTATCTAACATACTGAGCAGAATATAACTTCTAATAAAAATTGCATTGATTAGGCTGTCACGGAAGCGATTATTAGTTGCATACTCTTATATTATTGTCCTTTTAAGTGATGCAACCGTGTGGAGAAACATTACCTTCTACATATCGGGTTAAAGGCTAGATAAAGATTTTTTTTTAAATTAAAATGTAAAATTGTTGGAGGATTTTATTTTTACACATAAGTGGTTCCCATGCCTAATTGTTAACTTGGATAATAATTCAATCATGCTACTAACCACAAGAAAAAGGTTATCCAAAGAGTAAGTGAAACTGATGCCAGCGCATATGCCCAGAACAATACAATAGAGCATTCACTCTCGCCAGCACCAAATAATTGTGTAAGTGTGCCTGCAGATATGGGGAGATTGGGAATGAGTTTCAAAAACAAATACATTGTAGAGAATTTTTATGATCTTGATTTTCCTCTCAAGAGATTTTGGTTGATACCTATGTTCATTGCAGGTGGGAGGGCATACTGTAGTAGAAGAACAAATTGATATAATGGATCTGAGCGGATGAAGCCAACATTTACTGCAGCTTTAACAATACCAACTCCTAGCAGGGGCATGAAGAGATAACGAATTGCTATGATTCCAGCTATAAGTGGCAGCGGAACTCCTGATGATCCTTTTAAGCCTGAAGTACAACATCCAGTGTATTCCACAAAGTCAGAGATTAAACAAAACCGAAAGACAGATTGAACGGTTACTCAATCAGACTTGTATTATTCAATCACCTTTAAGTAGATTTCCCCCCACTATTAGTGCCACAGTTGGGATTGTTGCATCCCTGCAAGTAATGTGAGAAAGCTAGCTCCATGATAATAATAATCTCAGGGATGAAAGCGACAAAATTTACCCCAGTAAAGAAGCAGTATCTTCAACAACATGAAGAGGAGCAGCATCACCAATCATTAAATTGCGAATTCTGGGCACCACACCGATTATTAATCCAACAATCTGTGCATGAAGAATGTCGGTAATGTTACTCGTTATATCCTCATAAGTAGGCATAGATTTATGAGATGCAAAGCAACTAGAAAGTATATATATACCGCTGCTGTGGTTGATGGTGCAAAAAGTGCTTTCAGATTGAGTTTTTTCGGAATGGTCTTTAAACATCTTATAGTCTTTTGTAAAACAGATATCTGCATGCCAAAAGCTCATAAGATAAAGAGATGATGAGAACATAAATTCATTCTCACAGCATCCTATTCTTGATAAACTAGGATCAGATCAACCTTATCAATTCCATCTGTCTTTTTGCAAAGAAGAGGAGCTCCTTGATCACTGTATGTCTTGCTGCTTATGAACTCTTCATCGTTGATCTTACTTGAGGAGACTCGAACAATGTTGTAGACATAAGTCCAGAAATAAATGACTCCTGTCTGCAGCATCAGAAATTGAAATTTTTGCTTGCGTGATTATTTTATGCTGCTTAAGCAGGAAATTGCAGAGAAAATGGTATGATAGAATGTAAAGCAAGTTATAAAGTACTCGTACCGCCATAGAGAGGGAAACATAAGTCATTCCATACTTGTGGCAGATTTCTGGAGCTGCAAATGGACTATTTTTCTCTTTGCAGACTGCTGGTATGATTATTAGAGGCAGATTTCCCAAGTTTCCTGTTCAAATAAGCCACAAGCATTATGATTATGAGTTCCCAAATTCTGCTTTTATATTACCAAAGATGCCATAATACCTGCTGCGCAGCTGCCCAATACAAGTCCTTTCAGATGCTGGGGAGCTCTTGTGAGTTTTAGCAGTATCCATGCTAGTACTGACCCAATTATAAATGTACAAAGGATGTTAATTGGCATGAACCACCTGCGTACACAATATAAAATAAGTATAAAAAATTAATTATTAAAACGATTATGAAAATCATTGAAGGAATAGGTGAAAGCTCCCTTCTTGTTTGTCGAAATAAATTAATTCCCCTCTTTTTTTTTTATGTGTTTTATTATTTTACCCTCTATGTGGTAAAAGCCACCAGCGATCAAAAAAAATTTCCATGGCTAAAATATTAAAAGACGCAAAAAATCGAATGTCAACAAATTTTTTTAAACGGCATAAAAATCTTGTTACGTTTTAAAACATGAGGGGAGAAATAATTAATTTCAGCACGTGGGTTACGAATATGAAACATATTGAAAGATAACTCACATCAAAACAATGCTCTCCAAGGTAATTGTTTTGGCCAGGTTGCTACCGACTATTGCTGGACTGAACACAAGAAACACCACCTAGATCATTAAGAAAAGGTTAATAGTCGGCTAAAATATTACAAAGTTAATAGCTTAGATAAGTGCAAACAATTAGTAGATAGCTTACGCTATTCAATTGCTTCCTTGCATTCTCTCCCATTACATCAACTTTATCCAAAGCCAGAAAAGAGCCAAGTGTTGTCAAAAGTAGTGTCTTCAAAACTGGCATCGAAGCAACGAAAAACAAATCCCAAATCTGCATTGTGCGTCAAGGCTTCCGATATTAAAAGTATAGACACCACAAAAAGAAATGTTCATGGGGAGCCAGCTACATGTATGTGTGTATATATATAATATATATGTATATTGTACAGATACATATAGATTGGTCATCATTGGAAAATTATTTTTGTCTGTTTTCTTGATTTTGAATTCCGGAAATACAGGAGGAAGGCGCTGTCCCTCTTCCTTCCTGTTACCTTCCTAGTTCCTTTATATTTCTTGTCATCTACTTCACTTTTCTTCTTTCAAATTTCAAATTTTGTTTGTACGTACGTATGCTCCTCGGTTCCAGGCTTAGGTCGAGTGAGAATTCAATGTCACCTCTTTGAAAATTTACAAGAAAAAAACATGTTTTGTAACAGAACATTAACTTTACTTTTCATGATGTGACGAGTCATTATTAAGTATGGACATCCGTACTTCACTAACCTCTTTGCTCCTGTGGAATCTCTTTATGGACCCTCCTAAATTACAACCACTGTAACTTACGGGCGTTGTCCGTTTCTCAGTTTTATTTTTTTGTTAAATTTCATTTAGACTTAATAATTATTTTGTTCTGATCCACATTTTTTATTTACAATGACTCAAGAGATTTGAAAATATAACTATAACTATAACTAGCATGAAACCACCCAGCCAACCACCTAACTAATAATGTAAGTTCGTTGTTGCTCACTCAAAACATAGGGCCGGGTAATTGTCACTTTCTCTTCTTCCATGTGTAATCATATTTTACCATTTAACTCTCGTTGTTATCATAATACTTACAGTATCAATTAAAAACTCCATTCAGTATTAATTAACATCCAGATTATCAACCTATTATTCAATGATTAAAAACTAAATGTATCATTTTTTATCACATGGTTCATGACAGTGAAACTTTTTTTTTTCTAAATTATAATTAATTATTCCAATTCCATTGTCCTTGTTGCTTGACTTGTTTTAGTTTTTTTTGTAAGTTAGGGAATTAATTTTGAACTACGAGTGTCGTGTAACATTTTCCAGCTTTTCTAGTTTCATAGAGCTTAATTGTGATTTGTAAGCTTTTCGATGCATCAAGCCCCACCTTTTACATTTAATTTCACCTATCATCTTATTTGTATATCTATAATGGATTCTAACTGGATTCAAATTAAACAATTCTTTTTCAAGTCAGAATCAATGCGTAAAAAGAAAATAATAAGAAGAAGATTGTAATGCAATTGTTTGGGAAAAGAAATTTTAGTTTATTGATTACCTTTCATGTATCACACTTTATAGTTAAAAAATGTACTATACGTGAGATAGGTTATCTCATTAAATTTATGTGTGTGTTGAGCTCAAGGTGTGGTTTTACTGTTAAAGAATAATGTTTCTAAGCTTAGATCCTGATTTGGAGTCTTATTAGTGTACATGTGTTTATAAAAAATATATATATTTGTGTTTGATTATCAAATTTCTAAATCTCAAGAGTGTATTGTTGGTGGTAAAATTTGAAGGGGTGATACTCTTACAATAGAATGTTTTGACTAAAATACCCTTCACAAACCTAAAATGGGAGTTCAAAGATTAAAGATATTATGAGAAAATTTAGGTGAGAGGGCGTGAGCTACCCTAATATCTGAAGAATTCAGAGGATGCTGTATTTGGTGCAAAACATTACCACATGTTACATGGGAACTACAGCAACAATGACTGGGTCTCCACAAATATTTGGGCACATTAGCATAGGAAGATTCCCCATTGGGTCAGTTTTACTCCATTTAAAGAACCCCGCAAACAGCCACTGCAAAGGGCAATAGCGGGAGACCACCTTAAGAAGCCCAGTGGCACCACCGAGACAACCCAAGGGGACAATCATATAAGGGAAAGCCACATGTCAAACCCAATCCGAGAAGAACCTGAGGTTTTTTAGTTTCACTCTAATGCTGCGTTTATTAGAAAAATGAAAGCTGTATATCATTAAGGGATATTATTATTTTACCAGTAAAGTTATTTTGATATATCATGTTAGTAAAATGATTTGCTGAAAGTGTATTTTACCATCAAACGTTTGCGACGTTATCAATTTACCACATTCAGTTAAAAAAACATTAATGTTTAACAGAAAATGAGTTAAAAGTTGATTTTACCCTAGGAGAATATCCTTTGAAAAGAACGAAACAATGAACAAAAATATGATTTAGAAAACAACTAAAAATTTTAATTAATAAAAAATAATGAACAATATGTAGAATTATGACAAACAACCAAGAAAACAATTAATAAAAAATTCTACTTCAATATTAATATTATAACCTATGAAATTTAAGCATTAATCACAACTAAAAATAATAACAATTTAACAACAATTTATAATGATAGTAACAATTAATAAGATTTAGAAAACAACTAAAAATTATAATTAATAAAAAATAATGAATAATATGCAGAATTATGAAAAAAGGCAAAAAAAATAATTAATAAAAACGTTTGCTTCAAAATTAATATTATATTCTATGAAATTTAAGTATTAACCACAACTAAAAATAATAATAATTTAATTAAGGAAAAAATTAATGAGAGAGAGGGGTCGATTTTAGGGTTATCAATTTCCTAATTCTCTAATTATTTTCCTTGAAAATTTTTACTTTATTTTATTGTTTATTTTACATTTGCATGGAGTGTTTTGGCTTCAATAGGAAATATCTTTGATGTCCTTATGACATCAACAAAACATCAATAAATTTTTTACGTTTTTAACGAAAGGGTGGTAAATTGATAATGACGAAAATGTTTGATAATAAAATACATTTTTCAACAAACTATATTACTGACATGATATATCAAAATAATTTTGGTGGTAAAATGATAATATCCCTATCATTAATAAAAAAAAAAATCAAATCAATTACAGCTTTTTGGCTCTTACTACCCGGAGTAAAATTGCATAGTCCTAAAACTATTTTATAGTATGTTGGCATTGCTCATTCAGAAGCTACATCGATCGATGCACTCTGCTTTTTGGGTTTGCTTTTCTTGATTTGCAAAAATGGCCAGCAACCAGGTGAGAAATAGCTCCTGTCATGTATAATATTGTACAAAAGGGTTTAGTATTAGAAGCGAGATAATAAGTATTCAAAGCTTTATCATCATTTGGCATTAACTAATCACTCGAACAAAAAACTTAAGTTATATTTGCGTCAACATTTTAAGCAATGGCGGAGCCACTCTTATCCACGTGTTTGCCCGGCTAAACCCCAAAATCTTGGAATATTTTTTTGCATTATGAAAATTTTATAATATTAAGTAAAAAGTAAAAGTTAATAAAAATATTAATTACCTAAAATTTATAAACTTTGAAAATATATTAATATTCTTTCTACTTTATAGTCCTTATTATTTCATTTTTATTTATACAAAAAAGTAAATTATCCAATCATTTTCTCTTCCATCAAGGAGTTATAACTGTACCTTAAGTCCTCAAGACTCAAAATTGACGTCTTCATCTTCTGTTTCTTTTTTTAAGTTTATTTCGCAATTAAATGAACCATTTAACTTCCTTCTTAAGTTCTTTGATTCTCTAATACTATGGTCTAAGTTCCAAGGTTTTCTTTCTTTGTCAAGATTCAAAGTTTGCTTTCTTCATCTTTTTCCTTTTAATATTTAGTTTTTATTATTTTTGCTTTTTTTTTTAAATTCTTATGGTTTAATAAGGAATCTTCCATTATCAACGTTTAGTTTATATTTTTCAGGCCTAATTTGTTATGTGTTAATTTATGAATTGCATGTGTTTCTTTAGTATTAAGATTTATGTATTGTTAATTTATTAATTATAGTTAATAATTTTTAGCCATAAGTTTATTTTTTATAAATGATTGAATTCTCTCTCTCTATATATATATTAGCATTTATTTTATTTTTACTATAATATTTTTTTTTTATGCTTATGGCAACCCCAAATCACAATACTAGATCCGCCCCAAATTCTAAGCTAAAATAGTCTAACCCATAACTAATTACTTGGCGTTGATATAATATATACTTACTAAATATAAGCAAGAAACTTAAGATCATAAATTAATTTTTTTTTCATAATACAGGCTTTGTACGCCGCAGACATCTGTATAATTTAAAATATATATTTATGTTACATGGCACCGCCAAACTAGGTAGACTACGTAAAATAATTACAATTTAATAATATATTACGACTAAATAGTTCTATCCCGCCTCAAATGTGTGTTAGTTTTAAAACGTGTGGTCATCACCATCATAATATTTTTATTCTTTTAAGTCTAAATTCTACGGCACCCTTCCAACCACAATTAATAATAAGTTTATTAAAACAAAAAATACCTGCTTGTGGTAATGCTGTCACTGTTTGAGCTGCTGCTGCTGCTGCGGCTGGAAGTTTTGCCGCTGCCTTTTTTCTCACCGGCCGAAAAGATCTTTTTAATCCTCGGTTCTTTCTTATCATTATCACATGAATTTCTTGGAGAAACCTTGGAGGATCCATTTTTGTGGGTTATAGATTTTCTCTTAGTAGAACCAAAACAACTTGGAATAAAAAACATCTTGATCAAGAAAAGTTCACTATCCATACTTGAAGACCTTGAAAATTTATTATTACCGTAAGTACTACCTAATGACTCCATTCTTTGCATCTTCTTTTTCTTCTTCTTCTTCTTATTCTTCTGCTGCTTCTTGATCATTTGAGGTTCGGTTTGGAACCGAAAGCTTCTCTCATGATCAGCAACCAAATGTTCGTCCTCCCTGTAGTCCGCTTCTTCGCGATGAATTCTTTGCTGCAGCTGATGCTCATCAACCATATCTTTCAATGAGAGTTCATAGCTGCTTTCTGGCATATCCTGAATCATCTCCATGAGCTCTTTTCTTGCCTCTACAATTCTCTGCAATCGCGACCGCGGCGAAAGATTACTGTACTGATGATCACCAGGCAGCAAAGGAGATGATTCATATGAACTCATGACACGATTACTATTCTTCCCCCATAGGCTGGGACAATAAGCAGCTCCATCTTCTCCCTCTTCAACTACTCTTGCCTCAAAAGAAAACTCATCTCCATAATTCATCGTGGAGGTTATCATGCATCTTGGTTAATTTTGGGGAGAATTCAGGTAGCAACAGTGATGTATGTTTTGAGTGCCAAGTGTGGTTTTATTTGAACTAAATGTTCGTGTAACCTGAAGCAACTAATTGAGATGTCATTTTCGTTAGGGTGCTCTGATCTTAATGGGCGCGCTTAAAAGTCGTTGCCGTCTTGGAAGAATGACAAAGCCATCTGTCCAATTTTTCTTCATCGGTCTCTCTCAAAGTTTTGGCCTTTTTCCAATTTTAAGTTTGGAGACTGCAATGATTAATCTATTTTTATTTATTTATTTTGTGCAATTTCTAGTCTGAAGGTTTGGTCTATTTCCGCTATCATTTTTCAAAAATATCTCTTATAGGATCCACTTACATGTGGCAGCAGAAGTAGTGTGTGGTTGAAATTTATTACTAATTATTTCTATCTATTAGTTACTAAATTCATTTTTTTTATTCCTAAATTTTAGCTTTCTTAGTCTTTATTAATTTTTCAGGTTTTTACATGTTCAAATCTATATCTCATAAATAATATATAACATACAGTAAAATCTTGATAAAAGTGTTGGAACATGAAATATCTATTAATTAAGAGAATATTAAGATATTGATAAATTAATAAATTATTAATTTATGAAGAAATTCCTTATTTTTTAAAAGTACGATTAAGTTGATTGAGTATTTACTATGTTTTGTTTGAATAGTAGTTGTCTTACACATTAGTAGTAATAAGATTATCGTAAAGTTTATGTTTTATTTATTAAGATGACATATGGAACTCATCTCGCTCTTGTTGTAAAATGATAATGCAAACTGAACTTTCGCATTGTGAAAAGAGTTACAGATGAGATCCAATCCCAAATCAATTTCAAGAAGAATCAAACACCACTGAGAACATATTTTACAAAAGTCACATGAAATATCACGTGGATTTAGTTTAAAATTAAGTAGTTATTAATTTATATAGTAAGTGTTTCCAATAAGAAAATATGATTTTTTTTAAAAAAAAATTTATTGTCTTATAAATTTATCAAATTATTAATTTATCACATGGACCCCAAATTGGGACAGATAAAAATAATTATTTAATCTAGATTATCAATTTATTAAGTGTTACTTTATCGATATTTGACTTTATTTTCATAAATACACACAGTAAAATATTATTAAAAAAACAATGCATAGATCATATCAATATTGGATCTAAATTCATACTGAAATTTGTTCAAATGCTTCGGAGTGTAAATGACTTGAAAGGGAGAGAAAAAAAATATTCGAATTTTGCTTCCTTAGATTACATGCTAAAATTTGGAAGAATCCCTGGTTTCAATCTGATTCTATGTTTAACTTCTTTTTTCTCTCTCTCTCTCAATCGTCTTCGAAATAATAGAATCCCTCCTCTTTCCGATGAAAGGTGCCCTCTTTTGCACGAACCCGAAATTTTCTTTGCGTGTAGACTGATTTTGAAATAATGCATTCTCTTTGTTGTAGTAGCCATGGCCATTCATGACTTTAAAAAGAATTCAGAAATAAAGTTTAGGAAAATGAATTCTTTAGTTTTTTCATATTTAATCTCTTGAGAATTATTGCTGGTCAAAGAGTATTTTTTTAAAGATAAATTATGAATGTAAAATTCTCATGTCATCAGAATAATAAATAAATACATATTAGCTGTACATTATTGTAATTACCATACGTCATTGAATCTTCCAAATCATAAAAAAAAATAAAGTTAGGAAAGGATGCATTATCTTTTTCCTAAAAAAAGAATAGCGTTCTAGTCTTCTAGAAGCTATTTATAATATATATATATATATATATATATATATATATATATTTTGTTTCTAAAATAAATCATTTTAAAAAAGCAATGCCTAACAGTAACAGCTTTTATATTTTCTGCTTATTAAAACTTTGAAATCAGTGCCACACGTGCTTGCAAGAGGTTTCTTGGGTGATATTATTTTTATTTGACTAAGTGCGTTATGATTGTACATGTTCCACATGGAACGCGATTAAGAATTTCAAGGTCTCCCAATTGTTACAAAAGTAACAAAACATTTAGTTTTCTTGAGGAAATCAAAAGTCAAGTTCTGCATTTTTGTTTTTTTGTTTCGATCTTCAATAAATAGTAATTTTCATTGATTATCATCAGGTCTTCCTGTTCCACATGCAAAACTTAAAAGAAAGTTTTCTTATTGTTTGGTTTGGCTCTTTCTTTCTTTTTTTTCTTAAATGATCGCACAAAGAAAATCCGATAATTTAAACTAAAATTTTTATGAGGCCCAAACTGTACACGTTTCAGATTACAAATTAGAGTTAGACAAGGACGAATACCTATAATTTGATATTATAAATTTTTGGTATAGTTCGGCTTATCATGAATATATCCATTAGCGGCCACTCTAGCTTGAATAGTAGGTTGAAGGGGGAAAAAATAAAAAATAAAAAACTATTTAACAAATGGTGCAGTTATTTACACTCTAAATTTTTTTATAAACACTCGTATTTAATGAAATTTTATATTATTAAAGTGAACTTAATTTACTTTTAAAGACAAGATAATTTTATATAATATAATATTATCACTTTTTACGAGAGCTGGCAAAAATGTATTATCGAGTTTTGTTCATATTTTGTCAGTTTTGGATTATGTGAAAGTTGACCTAAGCATGGCCCATTCATTAATCGCGTCGAAATATTTAAATCCTTACCCAACATAGAAAATAAATGAATTATCTAGTAACCTACTTAGTATTTATATATTTAACAAGATTTATATCAAATATTTATATTTTGTTATATATATATATATACACACTAAAATATTATACATTTATATTAGTGAAAATTTAAATTTATATAGAATTTTATAAATGAAACAACATATATGTGTTCATCCTTTTGGAAAAAAAAAAAAAGAGAGAGTTATGTATGGTATTTGAGTTTTGTTAAGAAGAACCTACAAATTAATTTAGAATAAAAAAATATAATAGTGCTATTAATTGAGTAAAAAGCTTTAACTCTAACTCGATAGGAAAAAAAAAGGGTGTTGACCTAGACCCGCTATTAATTGAGTAAATGAGTAAAAACCTTTAACCCTGACCCGATAAGAAAAAAAATTGTGTCAACTTAGAACCAGCTCATTTAATAATCGTATCAAATTTGACGACTTATATTAATTTTTAATCACGTTGTGCTCATATCGAGTAATTGAGTTATGTCAAATTTTACCCGTTAAACACACTCATTACCTTATCCCTTAAACACCCTAAAATTATCTTCTTCTACTCAAATCTAGTATATTGAAAATATTATTCACTTGTCAAGATCTTTGCACTTTTGTTCGTGATTATGAATCCTAGTTTCCTCTGCCTTTTTAGTTTTTTTCTTTATCTTGTTTTGATGTAAAATCTTTCAAACATCAAAAAAGCAAAGAAGAATTATGTATTTGTTGGTAGGATAATTTGACATTCAACACATCTCAAGGGTTAATCTCATCATCGGAGGGGAGAATTAGAGAGAGAAATGATGAACCCCGGAGTAAGGTTAAAAATTAGTCAGAGATCCCACGAAGCCAACCGGCCTAAAAATATAGGATGTGGCTCAAAACAGAAAACAGTTTAAAACACGAACAAGACGGTTGAGAAAGTTATTTACAAAATCCCTAAATGCATGAAAATAGAGGCGTGATCCTATACCTCTACAAACACTCCATGTAACCGAAATTCGAAAGGTATATATGTGCACAAAGATTAGGAGTGAGGTAAGAAAATCATTCTAAGAAAATCCATCAATTTTTTTAAAATATAAGATTTTTGCTAACTTAAACATTGGAGTTGAAATACTGGAAACCCATTTTTTTGGGAACCATTTCATATTTTGTCTGTTTGTTGTGTGTGCGGATAAACTTCCATCTGTTGCTCTGGGTCAACCCACGTGGGAAGGAAACAGGCATCAACACTGTTCATATCGCTTTCAATGATCGGAGAGAATGAAGAAAGTAATAGAATAAGTCAATATTGATACTTATTCATTTATTATTTTTCTCTTGTAAATATCTTTTATGTATATTTTATATATGATGCTAGGAATTAGTTGGCATTTATCTAGGAATCAGTTGTAGAAATTCTTCTCTTGTATTATACATATTCAATGACCTCAATCAGAAATATAAGGCCATATTTTTCCAAACCTCATATCAAACATGATATTAGACCAACACTAAGACTGCCTTCCTTCAACCCACTACCATGACCATAAACAACACTTCCAGCACTCTTAATTCTACAATACCGAACCTAACAATATGTTCACAACACCCATATGAACCACACAACAAACTAATCTCTATTAACATGTCGGCTCAAGCCCCCCACTTAAACTCACCACCTACAATTATGTATCATTGAAACTCCAGTTCAACATCATCTTCACAGGTTATGATCTTTCTGGCTATATTGATGTTCAAAACCTTGTCCCTCTGCTACTATCACTCAAGATAACATCGCTACGCTAAATCCAGCCTACACCTTGTGGATTCGACAAGACCAATTAATCCTCAATGTGCTCATTGGCTCTCTTACTGCTACCGCTATCCCATTCATAGCTCAAGCCAAAACTTCACAAGAAGTCTGGACAGTTTTAGCCAACACTTACTCCAAGCTGTCTCGATGACTTGTCAAACAAGTGAAAAGTCATCTAAAAAATCTTACCACAGGATCTCAAAATTTAACTGACTTTCTCCAGATAGCAACAGCCCGTGCTGATGAACTTGATATCCCCGGAGCGCTAATGGATAACGATGATCTCATTGAAAAGATTCTTAATAGCCTTGGAGATGAATAAAAGAACTAGTACGTGTGGTACAAGCTCAAAATTTGACAACTGATACATGGATCCCTCCAATTATTACAATATGGTTAATCCCATCAAGCACTACCCTTTCCCTACCATCTGATGTGCCAACTTCATAGCTACCCTTGTGTGATGCTCCTTTAGCTATCATCATCACCACTGAATCTGCACTTCCAACTTTATCTCAGTAACCACCTCTGTCTAACTCCCACCACTTCCTTTGAATTTGCAACTTTAAGTTTACCTCTGCAGGTATCTGTATCTCAAACTCACCAAACTTCTACAGAAATGACTCCAGTCCCTCATCCGAATCCGAACTTACCTCCACTTTCGTCCTCTTCTTGCCAAGCACCAATTTGTAAAATGACTATAGAGCCAAAAATAATATCCATAAACCAGTTCAGAAATTGAACCTTTTCACCTGACTTTCTCCTTTTATTGATCTTGAACCCATCACTGCGACCTAAGCCCTCAAAGATCCAAAATGGCATCGAGCCATGTCTGAAGAATATGATGCTCTAGTTCGGAATGGGACATAATGTTCGATTTTTAGAATTAAACGTCATTCTGATGGTTCTATTGACAGGGTTAAACCTCGTTTAGTGGGGAAAGGATTTCGTCAACAGCTAGGAGTTGACTATCATGATACTTTTAGTGCCGTTGTAAAACCCACCACTGTTCGACTTGTTCTTAGTCTTGCTGTTACTCGTGGATGATCTCTCCGTCAACTTGATGTCAATAATGCCTTCCTATAAGCTCATCTCTCAAAAGATATATATATGAGTTAACCACCAAGTTTTGTCGATCCTAATTTTCCATCACATGTATGTAAGCTTCGGAAAGCTATTTATGTGCTCAAACAATCTGCCTGAGCCTAGTACCATGAACTTTTGAACTCAATTGTTATTACATGACCTTAGTGTTTCCCGTTCCTTTGCTCCTGTGATTTATTATTATGATGCTGGGGCCACTTACTTATGCTCAAATCTGGTCTTTCACTCCCGAATGAAACATATTGCAATTGATTTTCATTTCATTTGTGATCAAGTTCAATATGGCTCACTTCATGTTGCTCCTGTTTGCTCTCATGATCAACTCGTCGATGCTCTCACAAAGCCACTTCCTGGGTCTCGGTATCTTGACCTCAAACCAAGATTAGACTCTTCCATTGAGCTCCATCTTGAGGAGGCTGATAGACCACGTCAACATTGGTACTTATTAATTTGTCATTTTTCTGTTGTAAATATCTTTTATGTATATTTTAGTTGCATCAGTGTACACGATACTAGGAATTAGTTGGCAATTGTCTAGGAATTGGTTGAACAAATTCTCCTCTTGTATTGTATATGTTCAATGAACTCAATGAGAAACGTAAGGCCATATTTTTTCAAACCTGATATCTAACAGAAAGCACCTCTGGCTTCAAAGCACTCCTGTAGTCAAATTAAATAAGCTCTATTAAGGATCAAGAAGTTAATTGATAAAGAATGATGCTGACATATTACGAGTTTGTTAGATTATATTTGTAGGTGTATAAAGAAACAAAATATTAATTGAAACGAGTTTAATGAGGACTGATTTGACATTTAAAAGAGTGTTCAAAATAAAATTTATTTTTTAAAATTTTACATTTGAGTATTAAAAGTAAATAAGTGCTTGAAGTATATTTTAGAATGAAAATAGCCTCGCCTTCTAGCAAATTATAATTACAACCAGATCTCATATTGTTATTTTAATATGAGGGATCACATACTATATAATGACTACATTGAAGCATATATTTTCGTTTAAAATCATATATTTCGAGTCTTCATTAAACTGCCTAAAATAAAGATTCATTGGATATGACTTTATCTTGATCTTCTTATAGAATTACGATTGATACTTATTGAATAATAATGTATATATGTAATTAAATTTTATCCGTGCATTATTATAAGTATATACATTGTAATGTGATACAAGATCTTCATAAAATTTGCTGCACAACTTCTACTAACACTGAATGATGGAAGAGAAAGTTTAAAGAAAGTTAAAACAGGCCAAGCTCCACTGTTAAGTACTCTCGAGTACTTTGAAAAATGGATCTTGAATGCACAAGTCAAGTGAAGCTGCTCAGTTGATTTTGTTTCTTACATTTTCAAAGTAAACTAATGCGTGTACGACTCAATACATCTTAAAATAAACGAGTCAAGCTTCTAACCACGAAAATTGCCAGGTCATAAAATACAATTATTAAGATTGAAATTGCCCTTTCAAATAAGTTAGAAAATATAATGAATTAACTAATTTAAGAATGAGTGGATTGTTACAGATTTATCAATTTTTTTTAACATTTGTTGTCAATTTCTGTAGATTGTGGTACATAACTAATTGCGGATTTTAAGCTGAGCCATAAACAGCAACAAAATCCTCTTTCAAATAAAAAAGATAATATCATGGATTAGTTATGATTTGGTATCCAAAATTTTGTTTTATCATTTGTTCACAAACTTTATAAATTAATAAAAGATTTTAGGTTGAGCCATGTGTGAAAAATAACAAAATCATAGGGAGCATAGGGGTTGAATATATTAGAAATTGTAATATTTGAGTCAATTTAACATTTAGTATTTTATTAGAATTTACCTTGTTTTATTAAGTTTGTTTAGGTAATGTTTGTAATTCTAGTTTAATTAGGATTTGCTTTATATTTTATTGTTAAGGTAATATTCCTTTTCTTATAAAGAGTCATAAGTTTATCAAGAATAGGATAATCTTAACTAATACAAATAAGCTTATTATGCTTGTTTATTTATGCAAGCTTTTCCATCAATAATATTTTAGATTATTATCTTTTGGATTTATCTTTATCATTAATTCAATGTTTTCTCTATTTGACAACTATTTTTTCTTGAGTTTCAAGAACTTATGCTACAATGTCATCTATTATTGCATTTGAACTGCATTATCCTTTACTTAATGCAAGGCTGTTCAATGATTCAATCCAATAGTTTTTGTCAATTTCAAATCCAATCCAATTAAAGCTAACTTATCCTTTACTTAATGCAGGGCTATTCAATGATTCAATCCAATAGTTTTTGTCAAATTCAAATCCAATCCAATTAAAGCTGGCTTTTAAATTCGGTATTTAATCCGATCCAATCACTTATCGAAATTTAATTTAACCAAAGCAATGTATAAAAAATAAAATCCAACCTAATCTAGCTCGATATCAATATGGTAAAAATAAAAACTTTACAACTATATGTAGTACAATCATAATAATAAAAAATTTAGAAAGGTATATATAATATTTTTTTTGCTGTATTTTATAAATATATTACAGTCTAAGGTGTACATTTATAGTTTACCTGAGAAGTTTATTAAGATTAATTTAAAAATGTAATCTCCCAGTCTAACTAACGACATTGAAGAAAAAAACTACTCCAATTGGTTATTAAGTCATTTTGTTTACTCATTTAACATGTATTATTAAATCATTTTACACACATACTGCGACACATATTAGTGGGTTGTAAGTTAAAGTTTTGTAACATTTAGTTCTTTTAATTTATTAGAGATGATATTTAAGGTAGTAGAAAATGTATATTTAAAAAAAAGAAAAAAAAGAGAAAAAGAAAAAAAGAAAAAAATTGAATGTCTACTTTTGCTATATCTAAAGGGTGTTTCAACAACTAGTGCTTTAAGGGCAATTGGTCTGGGAGTCATTGTCTTAAAGCTCGCTACCTGGGTTATATATATATTGTTTACTTATTTATAAAAACCCAAGTAATTAAGTCCGTAGGGGGGTTTCAACACCTAGTGCCATAAGGCTAATTGGTCTAGAAGTCACTAGCCTAAAGCTCGCTACATGGGTTAAAAATATAATATTTTAAAATATATGTGAATAATCTTTTGTCTAAAGATAGAGTTTCTAATGAATTTTAGAACGAAAATGTTGTTTTCTTTTAATAAAGCCCTATAAGTATATTATTAATTACTTGAGCACAAAAGAATATTTGGTGATGTCCTAGATAATGAGTGAACGACAAAAAGTTAAAGAAATTTGGGAGAGTTTATTTATTTGGTAATTTAGAGGTTAGATAAATAATTATTAACTTGCGTGTGAATTTTATAAATCTTAATTTAATATAACGCATTAATTGCTAGAGAATAGTAATAAGCTGGTTGGGAGGTGTGATTAGTATTAAAAATTATATGTTTATGAAGGGATAGAAATGTTATTTTGTGCATATATTATGATTTATATTTGTCTTTATGTAATATATTAAAAATTATTAATTATTTTTTAATTATATCTAATTTTGTGTATTTTTGTATATTTATTACGTAAAATATTAATTTCATGTAATTTGAAGCTCCGAATGAGAAAATAAAGGTCAAATTTAGATTCCGGAGGTTTGAAAACCTTAAGATGGGTCAAGAGCAGCTTAAAATTCAGCTTTCAAAAGTAAAGTTGACTTTTTTAGTTAACCGAACATTAATTGGATGATAAAATGAGCTTACAATAGACATGAATGCATTGGATAGCTGTCAATTTTGACTAAATCTCAGCCATTCATAATTAAATAGCAAAGATCGTGCCACATGACAATGGTTGGTGAAGCAAGTTGAAGAATCTGAATCTTTGTATTTGGGTCAACCCGATCCACCCATTAACTTGCCAAATTTCAACTGTTCTTTGATCAAATCGGACGTTTCATATGATGCTACGTGTAAGGTTGATTTTTAAAGTTTGACCAGCCATTGAATCTTGATCTAATAGTTGTGTGGAGCGCATGCATCAAGCTTATCATGGACCGTAAAACACTAGATTATGAATTTATTTCTCTATAAATAGAGCCTCATTTTTTTGTTTTTAATCATCTTCTTCTTCTCAAATTCTCTCAAACCCGTTGTAATCCTCTTTGCTAGGTGTGTTTTAATATTTTGTATAATTATTTTCATAAATAAATATTCATTTTATTTTTAATTTTAGTTGTTTTATTTCCTTTTTAATTATGAGAATTTAATTTTACGAATTATTTTTATTTCAATCATGCTTAGTTAAATAATAATAGTTAAGGTACAGTGAAACTCTTGAGAAATAAATATGATTTAATCAAATTCTATTTTTAATTATATAAATTAAATTATTTTATAATTAATTTTATACATATTTTATATTTTTAAATTTTGATTTGTTGTAGACAAAAAAATAGATTTTGGCAAAATAAATTTTTAATATCTTAGTATAAGATATGGTAACATGGTATTTTGATTTATTGTAAACAAATTAAATTTTGGCACAATAAATACTTAATCCATAATAAAATTAATGGGAAAATAATAATAAAATTTAATTTTATTATAGATTATGTATTTATTGTACCAAAATTTAATTTATCTACGATAAATCAAAATACCATGTTACCATATCTTATATTAAGTTATTAAGAATTTATTGTGCCAAAATCTATTTTTTTGTCTACAATAAATCAAAATTTCAAAATATAAAATATGCATAAAATTAATTAGAAAATAATTTAATTTATATAATTAAAAACAGAATTTGATTAAATCATATTTATTTCTCAAGAGTTTCACCTTACCTAAACTATTGTTATTTAACTAAGCATGATTGAAATAAAAATAATTCATAAAATTAAATTACTCATAATTAAAAAGGAAGTAAAACAACTAAAATTGAAAATAAAATTAATATTTATTTATGAAAATAATTATAAAAAATATTAAAACACACCTAAAAAAAAAGGATTACAAGGGGATTGAGAGAATTTGAGAAGAAAATGAATGATTAAAAACACAAAACGAGACTCTATTTATGAGAAATAAATTCATAATCCAAATCGGCTTTCGATCTACGATAAGTTTCGATGACGATTTCCACACAACCATTGGGATCAAGATCCAATCCGATGGTAAACTTTAAAAGTCAATCTTACACGTGACATTATACGAAACGTCCGATTGATCAAAGAATAACAGATTGAGATTTAACAGAGTCAACGGTGGATTAGGTTGACTCAAATATAAAGATTCTGATCCTTCAACTCGTTTCACCAACTATCGCCACGCCAAGACTTGATCGACCGTTGAATTATGAGCGAATGACCGAGATTTAATAAAATCGATAAATCTATACAACGATTCACGCCTATCAGAAACTCATTTTATCATCCAATCAACGCCGGCCAATCAAAAAGTCAATTTTCCTTCTAAAAGTCAATTTGAAGCCGCTTGGCCTATCCTGAGTTTTCAACCTCCGAATATAAATTTGACATTCATTTTCCTGTTTGGGCGCTCAATTATGTGAAATTAATATTTTACCTAATAAACATACAAAAATACACAAAAGTAGATATAGTTAAAACATAATTAATAATTCTTAATATATTACATAAACACAAATATAAATCATAATATATGTACAAAATAATATTTTTATCCTTTAATAAACATATAATTTTTAATACTAATCAAATTTAAAAATGGACTCTCACTAATGACATTGAAGAAAAAATTACTGCTATTTTTTGAGGTACCAACTCATTGAGTTACGAAGGGAGGGGTGAATTGATGACTTACATAAACATTAGAATTGAATTAACATTTGTAAATAAATAAAGAGATAGAATCAATAAAATCATAGTACGTTATTTTATAATAATGGTGTATTTACATTTATGAATCAGATGAGTAAGAATCAAAATATATTAAAATAAAAATAAAAATAAAAATTATAATAAATTATTTATTTGAATTGAAAAAATTAAAACAAAAATGATTCGTATTCTTTTATATATATATATATATATATATTAGAATTGACTATTATAAATTACCATGGCCTCACTTAAAATTATATGTTTTGCCAAAACCGACAAGTAAACCCACCCTAAATTTAGACCGAACTCAACCATTCTAACAAACCATTAAAATGAGGCGGGAGAGCTCCGTCATTTGAAAGGCAACGGAGATTGAAGAGCGGCGTATTGCCCTTTCACTTGATTTCTTCTTCATCAAGCTCACGATGATGGAATGGCAACACAGAGATTGGTTAAACGAATTGTGGGTGATCTCGCTTTTCTTGATTCATCACCTTTTGCAAAGCTCCTGGACTCTTGCTTACGATCAAAAAGCGTCAGCGACACCCGTAGAGTCCACGCTCGTATCATCAAGTCTCAGTTCTCGTCGGAAATCTTTATTCAGAACAGACTCATTGACGTTTATGGAAAATGTGGCTGTTTGTATGGTGCACGCAAAGTGTTTGATAAAATGTCCAACAAGAATGTTTTCACTTGGAATTCGATTATTACTGGTTTACTGAAATGGGGTTTTATTGATGATGCTTCTAGGTTGTTCGTTTCAATGCCTGAGCGTGATCAGTGCTCCTGGAATTCTATGGTATCTGGGTTTGCTCAACATGATAGATTCGATGAAGCTTTGGGTTATTTTGTCAATATGCACAGC
This sequence comes from Luvunga scandens, assembly GCA_030449905.1. Classification (NCBI taxonomy): domain Eukaryota; kingdom Viridiplantae; phylum Streptophyta; class Magnoliopsida; order Sapindales; family Rutaceae; genus Luvunga; species Luvunga scandens. The sequence goes on along the minus strand of JASUUG010001160.1, from coordinate 965,111 downwards.
GAAAATTTTGCTCTTAATGAATATTCTTTTGGTAGTGCTCTTAGTGCGTGTGCAGGGTTAATGGACTTCAAAATGGGTACCCAGATCCATGCTTTATTATTGAAATTGAGGTATTCGTTGGATGTTTATATGGGGTCAGCTCTCATTGATATGTATGGTAAATGTGGGCGTGTGAGTTGTGCTCGACGTGTCTTTGATGGGATGAGAGAAAGGAACATTGTTTCTTGGAATACCTTAATTACATGTTATGAACAAAATGGGCCTGCAAGTGATGCTCTTGAAGTTTTTGTGAGAATGATGGCTTCTGGCATTGAACCAGATGAGGTCACGCTAGCTAGTGTTGTTAGTGCTTGTGCAAGCTTGGCAGCCTTGAAAGAAGGTCTGCAAATTCATGCCCGCCTTATGAAGTGTGAGAAGTTAAGGAATGATCTTGTTTTGGGAAATGCATTGGTTGATATGTATGCAAAATGCGGCAAAATTAATGAAGCTAGATGTGTTTTTGATAGGATGCCAATTAGGAATGTGGTGTCTGAAACCTCTATGGTAAGTGGCTATGCAAAGGCATCTAGTGTAAAATCTGCAAGATTAATGTTTACAAAGATGATGGAAAGGAATGTAGTGTCTTGGAATGCACTCATTGCAGGCTATACACAGAATGGGGAAAATGAAGAGGCACTTGGACTCTTTCGCCTTCTTAAGAGAGAGTCAGTCTGTCCAACCCACTACACATTTGGGAATCTACTCAATGCTTGTGCAAACCTTGCCGATTTGCAACTTGGCAGACAGGCTCACACTCATGTTGTGAAGCATGGACTTCGATTTCGGTCTGGAGAAGAGGCTGATATTTTTGTGGGGAATTCTCTCATAGATATGTACATGAAATGTGGATCAGTTGAAGACGGGTGCCAGATCTTTGAAACTATGGTGGAAAGAGATTGGGTTTCATGGAACGCCATGATAGTAGGCTGTGCACAAAATGGTTACGGGTTAGAGGCTCTTGGATTATTCAAGAAAATGCTGTTATGTGGAGAGAAACCAGACCATGTCACGATGATTGGTGTTCTTTGTGCTTGTAGCCATGCTGGTTTGGTTGAAGAAGGACGAAAGTACTTTTCCTCAATGAGCAAGGAACATGGTTTGGCACCGCTGAAGGACCATTATACTTGTATGGTCGATTTACTTGGTCGAGCCGGTTGCTTTGATGAAGCAAAGAATTTAATAGAGGCGATGCCAATGCAGCCTGATGCTGTTATCTGGGGGTCTTTGCTTGCTGCCTGCAAAGTTCATCGCAACATAATGTTAGGAGAATACGTTGCAAAGAAGCTTTTAGAAATCGAGCCTAGCAACTCTGGTCCTTATGTTCTCCTCTCAAACTTGTATGCTGAGCTCGGAAGATGGGGTGATGTCGTAAGAGTCAGGAAATTGATGAGGAAACGAGGAGTAGTCAAACAACCAGGTTGTAGTTGGATTGAGATACAGGGTCATGTTAACGTATTCATGGTGAAAGATAAGAGGCATCCTCTGAATAAAGAAATCTATTTAGTCTTGAAAATGCTCACACGACAAATGAAGAGAGTTGGGTATGTTCCAAATGCTAGTGACAACGAGGCTTATGAGGAGCAGAACGGTTCCAATTCAACCTCAGATTGCCAAATAGATTTTCAAGTTGATGCTGCCATTGCATAAGTTCTTCTTCGTTGTTTCTAATTTTGTTCTCTGATACAAAAGCATGATTGTTTCTTCAACTAGACAAGAGCAAGCAAGAAAGCAAAATTTACATCCATGAGCTACCTATCAAAGCATTATCAGAAAGCTCATATCATTAAGAGCATTGTTGTGAGCTGAAGCATAGTAAAAAATAAAAGAGTGATTCTGGCAAACATAAGAGAGTTTTATATCTGTAACAGTTAGTACTCTTTCTTCTTTCTTTTGGGAATAAATAATACAATATTTGGTAGATATCACATTTCTTTATTGTTGAACTTTTGTTCCTCTTTTGGCGCCATCGCAAATAAAATCCAGACATGTGAACCATTCTGTCAACTCTCGTGAGAGAGAGAAAGAAACAGAGAAAAAGGAGTCTCAGTTTCATCATTTTCTTCAAACAAGAGCTCTTCCGAAACTCTTCTGAGAGCATCTAAACCTAAGAATAACATAAGAAATAAACCTGTAAATCAAAATAAAACCAACCATTATCACCAAGTTTCGCCAAGTGCTCTCCTCTTCATAACCTGCTTCTCTCAGCACATCTTCTCCTTTCACCACGCATTTTCCAAATATATACTGCAAGCACTTGTCCGAATTTGAGAACTCATTTATCAGAAACTGTTCAAATGGGTACTTAAACAATGAAATATAATGCATGAAAATCCAATAATCTGGGATTCCATGCTTTGATATGAAGTATCCAGAGAACAAAAAGAATGAACCCATTACGCCAGAAATCACTGAGTTCCCAACAATGAAGTTTGGCACCAAAGCGCTGAAACAAACCACAACTGAATTTGCTGTGTAGAGAATCAACCAAATCAGCAATAAGAAGTGGGAAAATGCCATGAAATTTGGGTTTAGCCCCACAATCCAGTATAAAGGAACTGAGAATAAAATTGCCAAGATGAGTAGAAATGGCAAATAAACAAGCCCATTAGCTATGGCATATGATGAAACTCTGTAGCTGCCACATGAAGTCTCCTTCATTAGAATCTCCCTCTTTGTAAAAATACGGGCAGAGCTTCAGTTGTGCAAGATAACAAGAATGTCAAAATGAATGCAAAAAGACCAACTTTTTCTTCAGTTCCTGTTAAATCATCTTTAACATTGTGAAAAATTGATCCCAAAACGATCCCAGAAATCAGCATCTGAATTGTTCTGCATGCAAACAACTCCTTGGTTCTGAAAATGTTCTTTGAGAACCTGTGAGTGAGAATTATGGTTTCTTTAAATCTTGAGTTTGCAAAATCTATAGGAATCTCAATCCCCACATTCACAATCTCTTCATCAACAACTTTTGATTGCTGAAAAAGCTGTTGCAAAGTGAACTTACCACTTCTGCTCTCGCCTTCCTCTGCTTTCTTCTGTTTTTGTGTGGCTGGTAACATCATTTGTGGTTGATTTTCTTGATGAATTTTTCTCTGCTCTTGGATAAAATCAATTGATTCAATGGCAAATTCAACAACATTGACATGCATAGGCAACTGCAACCCCATCATTCTCAAGCTAACACTCAACAGATCCACCGTGCCATGATGCAAAACCGAGCCATTAGCCAGCATCAGAATTGAATTGAACATCTTCACAATCCGAAAACCAGGCTGATGAATGCTTAGAATTATTGTTCTTCCTCTAGTTTCAGCCATAACCTTAAGCATATCTATAATCTGCAAGGCACTTGTGCTATCAAGACCTGAAGTTGGCTCGTCAAGAATCAACACCTTCGGATCATGTATAACATCAAATCCAATAGAAACCCTCCGCCTTTCTCCGCCGGAGATGCCACGAACCCTATCATCCCCAACACGAACCATGGCTACATGCTCCAGCCCAAGTTCCTTGACAAGTGACTTAACCCTAGCCCGCAGCTGAGCTTGTGGCAGCCTCAAACGCAACTTAGCGCTAAACGTGAGGGTTTCTTCAACTGTAAGTAAAGGAAACAGGGTATCCCTCTGGGTGACGTAGCCAGAAACTTTTCTGAACTGAGCTTTGTCAATGGGGTTTCCATTCACAAAAATGGAACCACTTTGTGGAGTGAGCTTTCCTGCTAGAATCTCAAGCAATGAAGATTTTCCAGCGCCGCTTGGCCCAACAATGGCGAGAATCTCCCAGGGCTTTGCCTTGCAGCTCACGCCATCCAAAACGCGCCTGACTCCATCACTATCAGCTGCTTCTTCAAGCTTTGATAGCTCTTCTTGTGCATGATGATCATCATTTAGCTGGTTTTTAGTGAAGATTTTAAAAGGGGTTCCTCTCTTTTGCGTGTAGATATTGTAGTTAATACCAATTGCTTCAATCTCACACCCACCTTGTTTCTCCATTGAAGCAAATTTTTTTTGTTTTTCCTTCTGTTTTTGATTGTGTTTCTTCTTTCAAGCTAATTTTTGTCTGCTCAACAAGCACGCATTTTCTATAAAGCTCAATTTGTGTGCTGTTTTTAAGTGAAAAAAATATTAATAATACCATTAAATCTGAGCTTGTAGTTACTTTGTCTAATCCATAGTTTTGGAATTTTGTTAAAAAAAGAAATTATGTATGGCTTCATTTGAATTAACAGTGACACGTATTTGATTATTATATGGTTCACGTGCTGCTGTTGTTGCCGTATTATGAGGTTTTTTTTTTCATGGAGAATTGCATAGTTTCACGTGGTACGGTTCGTGCAATATCTCTTGGTTTTCTCGTTGTAAAGTTTATGCGTCTTCGCTGGCTGGCTTTCACAAATAACATTATATATATTCGACGGAAAAAAAAAATGGTCTTATAATAAAGTAAATTCATGAACAAAAAAAAAAATATTATTATCTATTTGTTAAAGTAATAAAGTTATAATACAAATTGAAAAACACCATGAGTTATTTATTTTGGATGATTATTTGTACGTAACTCTTACCATCTAGAGTTATGCCATAATGGCTTGTGAAATAAGCACTTTTAACATTGTCACCAAGATTGCTTCCACTTTCCCAGTAGAGGCTCCGAAAATATTTGGTTATGAGTACTGCTCCATGTTAGTAAACAGTCAGCTTCACAATTGGGATGCGGCTTATCTTTCTCCATTGAATCTCTTAATTTCAAGCAAAATTCTAGGAAACAAAGTTAGCAGACCCACGGAGTTTTGGATGTATGCGTAGCCCATTGCAATTAGAAAATAGAGAAATAGAAAAGAGGCAAAAGAGTAAGCAATGGTCCCAGTGCCATTTAATTTGTGGCTGGAATCATATGGAAACAAAGTTAGTGGTTCAAAACTCACAATCGTTTTACAATTTTAAATTCACCACCACTCCCTATCACTGCTTCATCTTGTCAAAAGACTTATCAGTTCTTTGTTTTTAACCTTTATGGGGACCAAAACAATGGTTTATTTTAAGCCACAAATTAGGATCTGTTAGTCCAAACAACTTTCAATATTAGCATTGGATCCTTACCTCAAAATTTTGGATTAAGTTGTTTATTGTCATAATTCAAAGATAATTCAATTGATTGATATCTTATTACGAAAACAAGAAGTCAAAAGTTCAACCGTAAATATATTTAATTTGAAGTGTCTGGCAATTAGAAAAATAAAACAATCAATACGTATATGAATTAAAAACTTAACTCTTTTAAATTTTATATTTAAAAAATATGTCCGCATAAAAATAAAAATGAGAATATTCGTACGAGAGAAAAAATATATATATATTGTTAAGTTTAGATTTATAATATGTGAAAAATATTGCCTAACGATTGCTACATGTTACAATTGTCATAAGTTTTTCAATATCGTGAAAATATTTTTCATTCCATTATGTTTTATAACGCAAAACTTGAGATGCATAAGAAGTCTAATGATAAATTTATGACAAATAATAAAGAATTTGTGACACAGTCGTAACTTATAACATTGTAAAATAGACGAACTCATACATTAATAATATTTAATATTTTGATTTAATTGATTTACAAATAGAACGTTATATTTTATTCAAATAATAGTTTTAGTGACTCATAAAATTATGACACAGAATGAATGTTTTATGCGATGGGAGGGCTAGCCGGGAGGGAGAAAATTTTTTCTGTTCAAGCTGTACCTGCTTTAAACAATTAATTTAATTTTGTCGCCTTACATTCCTTCTTGCTTCCTCCTTGGGAGTTTTAATTTTGGTCCACTTACGTAAGTTCTTTATTATTTTAAGTAACCATTGTTGCACCCGTGACGCTCGTCCATCTGTTGAATCTGCAGGGGACCCTCCACTTAATTTACAAGAAGAAAGAGAAAGAAAGTGCTCATTTTTCATCCGTTTTGCTTTGCCACTTTCCACTTGCCCAACAATTTTTCAAGCCCGTGAACCCAATCTTTCAATTGTTCAATAATTTGATTTGATGGCACCTCCTCCTCTTCTGAATGAAGGGTTAATACTTTAAAATAGGGAAATTATCATTTGATTTAAAGTTATTTTTAAGTACCATTAATTAAACCAATTCTCTGAAGTCTGAACTCCATATGTGCTGTATACATATTACTATTACAAGAGAGTTACTGAATTGATTTCATAATTTTAGTTATCTTTATGTATGTCTCCAGCTAAATGTATATTTTCATTCGTTTACTATTTAGTATACTTTTCTTTTTCTTTTTACTTTTAGCAAGCACTATACCTCGAGTTAAGGAGAAATTTACAGAAATAACCTAATTTTTTTTTTTAATTTAACCTTCCTAATTTTTTATATCATAAATAGCCAAAACACAATTTTTTACCCCAAATTACCCTCCATATTTCCACACTCTAAGCTCTCTTTAGCCACACTCCAAACTGTTGCTCGTGAACGGAGAACAGCGACTGATGACCGGAGACGGCAACGGTGACAGCAACAGCTACAATGAACTAAAATACCAATCGAATCCACTAGAATCTATCCAAATTAGAAATCGATCCAAGAAATTGAAAAAAACTCAAACCCTAGGTAAGCAAATTTTAACATTTCATAATGATTTGAGTAAATTTAATTGAGATTATAGGTGATGACAGGTTGTCAGAGTGGTATGATGAAAAAAAATTTAGTTAGAATGATGAGTCACAACTATTGCACATTAGCTGTTTGATGAAATTCCACTTAGATAGTTTATGTTTAGTTTTTGTACAATGAAGGTGTGATGGGGGATTTGTTGAGTTATGTGTATTATTTTTTATATACCAAGTGTGATGAAGAGTAAATTTAGTGATTGGGAAAAAATGGAACATGAGGCCAGCGCTTGTATCACTAGCGCGTGAGAGGCTCCTATTGCACACAGCTAGTGAGCGCGACATGCGCACGTCACATGCAGCTCACTTGTGGGATAGGTGTACGTCGGACATAGTGTGCGCTACAGGCACACATTGCACCAATGTGTGCATGCGACAAACGAACATTGCACGCAGTGCGTGCACACTACAGGCGCTTGTCGCTCGCCCATTGTGCGATTAGCGCCCTGTTCCACCACACGATTGTTTTTTTTTATTTTAATTTTTTGTGTTGTTGTTAATGTTGTGGATTTATTAACATATAATTGTATAATATAATAATTTAATTTTGTTTTCCATATCAGATAAATGGAGAATTCAAAAATAACAAAGCATAATCCACTTGGATCGACAAATGAACTCGGCATTATGAAAATACCTTATGATGATCACTTCCCTAGGTGTATCACGAGTATGTGTAAATCAGATACAGTTGTAAAAGTAATTCGAGAAAAATTAAAAAAACAACAGTTGAAACTGTTCAAGGATGACATATTTGAGCATTTCCTAGAGTGCCGAAGGTCTTTTTTATGCGTTACTCAAACAAGTGTTCCATGGAGAATGTAACAAAAACAATCAAATGTAGTTTCAAATTGGTGAGAATTTGATATGCTTATCAGTTAGAGAATGGTGCCTAGTTACAGGACTTTGCTTTGGCGAAAATGTCGTATTGAAAAAACAAAAGATGATGCACAGGTTACTTAACAAGTATTTCGGTTGTTTGTTTCGCAAGATAAATCCTGGACAGTTTGAAACAAGATTTATGGACTTAGACTTTGAGGCTATGGATGACACTGATGCACTAAAGATTGCTCTGTTTTACTTTGCTGACATAGTACTAAATGGAAGAAAAGATCATTGTTAAATTAATTTTCGTTACTTAACGAGGTTGAGGAGATTTATCACTTTCAAAGTCGTCCGTGGGGTTGTTTGTTGTGGGAAATGATATATGACCGTCTTGACAATGCATTGAATGGAAAAGCCACAAAATTTAAGAGGCTTGAGCAGATAAACCAAAGCATAACATTCAAAAATACAATGTTTACAGCTTTACATCTAGAGTGCACATATGTGGAGAAATTTTTTTTTATGACTTTTTTTGTAATAATGAATAGTTAATGACATGTTTTATGACTTTATATCTTTCCTTGATATAGGCATGGATTTTTGAGGTGATTGGAGGATTGCCATTAGAATGGATTGTGAAAATCGGAAGGAAGATTCCTCAAATCGTACAATAGAAGCCTATGGCATCTTCTAAGATAAACTTTGCTGAGCTATATTCATATATGAATGACAACTCTCATCTTATAAGTAATATATATGTATTTATGTATATAGCTACTTTTCATATTACTAAATACTAAATAATTACATCAACTTAAAATGTGGTATTCTCTACAGTAGGAAAATATTTTACAAACTATCAAACCAGATGAAAAGGAAAAAGCCTCAAAATATTGGAAAAGTATGGAGAATTACATATCATATATCTCAAGTTGGGTTCGTGATATGGGTATCCCTTAGTGTATTGTAGTACAATTTAAAAGAAAGTCAAAACTCAAATTTTTTGCCTTGGTATTTACTCACTTTGAATGTTATTTTGTGTAACATCATCCTTCAATCAACGTGCCACCAATTACAAAAGAGAAGGATTACGACACCATGAGCCCAACACAGGTACATCAGAATCTTGTTGAGGATGAGCTTTCTACTGACGAACATTATGAATCCGTAAATAATTTTGATGACACATCGAATTTAAAGGTTACTTTTTAATTTAAAAGATTATTTGTTTTGTCAAATATATTTGATTTTAGCGCTCTCTCATTATTTTTTTATTTCATAGTAATAGGAGAGGACAAAATTTTGTTATGATTATTTCATTCAACGGATAAACAAGATTGAATGTTCCATTCATGAACTAAGGTCGGAGTTTCAGGCAGTGCGAAGAGAACAACAACAGTATAGAGAAGCAGTCATGAGATTTATAGCTTTGTTTAGTGATGATTCTTTAAGTGCTCATATGGTGATTTTCCGATTGAACGATTGTATGTGATAAGCAAGTTTAACAAGTAACAATTGAGTTCTTTTAGTTTTAAATTGGATATTAGTTTAATATGTTCATCTTAGCTAATTGATAAGCCCCAGATGACCATGGCTAATCACATGCTGCAGTTACTTTTTTTAGTTTTAAATCCGATATTAATTTAATATTTTATAATTGGTGAATTGACAGATCTCGGATGACTATAGTCTGTACACTGATGTTAGCAACCATGATGATCACACCTTATGTCATTGTATAGTCTTGATGGGGACGTAAATGGTGACAATGTGCATATTCTAACGAAGGCACCTCCTGATGTAAGTAAGTTTGGACATCCGTACAGATCGTCATATGTCTTTAGCATTTCTTACTTAATTCCTTCTTTTAAGAGAGCTAAGAACGTTAGGTCTCTTCCCCTACTTGAAATAACGAACCATGAGATTGATGAAAGAACGAGTGTGGATATAAATTCGCGGAGGGGCCTTGAAGATCCAAGGCTATCTGAGGATTTTGATAAGTGGTTTGCTGGCAGGATCATTGCGGATCGTCTTATCTAACGGTCCTAAAAATATTCAAAATATCCAACGGTCCTAAAAATATTAAGTAGGGTGGCTTGGTGACGAGGTTAGTGTTATTAAAGCATCTCTAAAAGAATATTCAAAATTTACTCTTCAAATATCAATTTGCTTACTCATATGGCAAATAAGAGGATAGAAAATACAATCTTCTCCAAAAGACTCATCAAATAAGAAAAAGTTAGTATTATTTTAATCAATAGTTGTTAAATTGTTGTTACCTTTTTGAAAGGAAATATAAATAATAATTATAGTAGTATTATCTTTTCAATAAATAATAATAAAATATTAATAGAAGAGGGAGAAACTCACTCGCCAATATTAGAGAGTGAGAAACAAATCTTATTTGAAGAATTCAAGTTAACGTGTTTTTTGGAATATTTAATATTGATATGACTCTTCAAATAAGACTTCAAATAAGAAGTAAAATTTTATTTGAAGAGCCTTTTAGAGATACTCTTAGTGGTGAAAATGTTGAGCTATTGTTCATCTTACTTTCTATGTAAAATGTTGTTATAAATTGATTTGTTTCTATTTATCAAGAACATATTCACATATATTTCTGCTTGATTAGTGAGAAGTAACGACAGTATCCAAATGTCTTACTTTAGTGATCATGCATACGAACACCTTTTTTTAGGTAATGAGTTTACGAACTAATTAATCATTTATTATAATTTCTTATCTTATAATATCTTGAAGTCTTGTTAATTTGTTAATCCTCGTATAATATATGTACTGGGTGTTTTGAAGAAGTTTATGGAATAATGGTGATTGTGATGTCTATTTATTACAATATAGCAATAATTTTAACAGTTATATTGATGAGCGGGAAGATATAATGTCGAAATAGTTTACGGACATTGACGTGATTCATATTGCTACTCAATCTTGTGAACTATTTTTTTTTTTATGATTTTAGGCATATAAAATATGATAAATTTATGACCTTTTTTGTATGCAAATATTCATCCTTATAAATCTGGTAGGCGATCATTGGGCACTGGCCCGAGCCAACCTTCGTGCGAATGGGGTACAAATTTATGGCTTGTTAGTGACATTTCGCGACAAAAAAATGTACTTACATTAATTCAGGCCATTTAAAGTTGTCTTCTCTCAATTGTTTTAAGATGTTAGATTCTACAACAATTGACCTGAGCCACAGAGTACCAACTCTTGGAAACTAAGAATCGTTAAATATGTGCCACAACAAAAGCTTGGAAGTGGTGATTGCGGTATTTTTATGTTGAAGTTTATGATGTATTTGGTATTCGGGTATAGACTTGATTTTGATAGTAGCAACGGGCAATACTTTAGGAAACAAAATTATTGTAGATATATTTAATAGCGATATTGGATTGTAAGCCATTGTAGTATTTCGAATGTTAATGTACGGATATAGTATATTCTAATAGATGTAAATTTTCGTTATATTGATATGTTTAGACATAAGTAATTTCAAATATTTTATGAGTTAATATACAATTGTACACAAAATAAAATACTGCATGACATATAATTATTAAACACATAAAAAATAAGACTTGAAAATACATAATTAGTTGTAACGATAAATTAGTTTGGATTCGACGCAGTGAGATTCTTACATCTCTTATGGTTATGGCCTGATTCATTTCACCACCCACATCTCACAATCCTCTGATTTATGTCCTCAACGCGGTATCTTGAGCTTTCGACGACGGCCAGGTGATGGTGCTTCGATCAGTTGGTTAACCTTTATTTCTTGGATTTATGCCAAAATGCCCTAATTTACCATGTCGCCAATCGGCTATACTGGTTGTGTATATGCTATGACCAATGATTCTTTAGAGTAATAATTAGAACAAAGAATTATGTAATTCACTCGGATGATCAGACAAGCAGCAATTGTATGCGCACAAAAGAGCTCATCGACTTGGAATACTTTACAGGAGTAAGTCTTGTTATGTATGTCAATTATCCCTTTCCTTGTACCACCACCCAAAATATGGAATCAATGCTGAGACATAAGACGAACGGTCTTTTTTTTAGTAAAAATTCCCCTTTCACCAATTATCTCGTTTGCCTATGTTTTTAGTCGAGTGCTCATTGATTTAACCAATATTTTTTTATCATAAAATCATTGCTGTAATGTTTTTCTAAAGCGATCAAAAAGATCAGTAACATGAAATTTTCACGGTTCCCTTATGAAAGAATTCACGCTCTCCGCAATATTGATGGTAAGTATGATGTACATTCTACCTTCAAACTCAGACCTTGCCTAATTACATGTACCCAAATTATTCTCTAAGTAATCAGCTGTACCCGAGTGGAGCATCTACAACCTTTTAAATTGTTTTTTAATTTTTTCATGTCCATATGCTTTTACTGCATCAATAATAGTATGTTCAAATTCATCTTAAAGAGCTTTAGACATCTTGAATTTTGACTTAATGTTACCTTTGACATGGCAAAAACAAACAGCATGAGCAGCAGTGCGAAATACTTTCAAAATAGCCCTCTTGATGGCAATGTATCGATTAGAAATAATTACTAACACTAGCCTATCGCCAATCACTATGTGTAACTTAGTCATAAACCATTCCTAAGCATCGTTGTTTTTCGAATCCATGACCTTAATGGCTAACAGATACAGTTGATTATTACCATTCAGACATATTGCCACGATTATGCTTCTACAAAATAGCCTTTTTAGATGAGTATTGTCTAGAACAATCACAAGCTTGATGTACTGCATGAAATCCTTGATGGAAGATCCAACTGCTACAAACTAGTATAACAAATTATCATTTCCATCTCGCTCGAGGTGAGTAATTATACCATTATTCGCTTTGGTCAAAACATGAGAGTATTTTGTTATGATTATTTGAAGACTAACTTCTTTGGTTCGATATGCTTGCTGATACGTTATCTGGACACCATATTCCTATTGCATGTCTACTCTAATGTCATTTGAAGTGTATATTTGTTTATCCTGAATAAATTTATCTACGATAAGATGACCAGCAACCTGACTCTTTACTTGACAAAGACCACTAGGCAATATCTCATTAGAACAAGTGTGTTCATTGTCAACTCTTCTCACAACCCAAGTAACATTTTGCTTATTCGAAACTCTCGTTGCTTGAATACACAATTTACATGATGCCAAAGAACAATGGGCCTCAAAGTATGTCGTTGTGGATCGTGCAATCTTGATATCAAACTTATCCCTCAAGGAAACTTTGCATAGTTCTAGTATTACTTAATTCTTCTCAGCGAACAACTTACCTACACAAATATCAATAGAATTACAGCTTTAACTAAATTTGGAGCAACCAAGATTGAAGGTAAAACTAGAGCAAAACTGGAGAAAAACTCATGAGGGGATCAACTGCTGTCTTCCTCCTCGAATGGGCTATTAGAAGAATATGTCGGTTGTCTATGTTATTAACAAGAATATCATGCTGATACTTATCCTCATCATTGATAAGAATATAAGAATGACCGATGCCCCCATCATCAACCAGACTATCATTGCTGGGAAAATTATTGTTGTAGAATGGAGAGTAATTTAGGCCTAACAATGTCATTAGTGGTAACATTTCTTCTTCAACATCCGTTAACGTAAGTCGTTCTCATAAACTGTGTCATTGTTTTCGTGGAGTAGAGAGTAATATTGTTGCAATGACATTGATTATGGTAATACCTCTTCTTCAATATCAGGGATAAAGTCATTTTCTCTAAATAAACTTTCAGTTTATACAAGTGGCTCAAGATCTTGGGCTAGAACTTGAGGAGTTGTGGCGACAAATATATGAATGTATCTGTAGTTAACCACATCAGCGGCCATGTGCAATATAACCTTGATATCTTTATTATTAAATATGTTTATAAGTAGTGAACATTCACGATAGATCGTGTTACTAAACCTTAAAATTATTTTTATCGTTATATTATATTCATTAGGATTTAGCTGTAAAACTTTATACACTTTTACCAAAGCGTATAATTTTTTCAAACTAAAAAAGCTGTATTACTAGTGTTAAGTACTCCATACAGCCATTTACCAATGTCTCCCACCAATCATCATAATACAATTGAAGCACAACTAAATTCATTAAACCTAAAGATCATTAAAATAAATAAGAGTAGACGTTATAAAGTAAAGTGAATATATGGCACATTTATATAGATGTTGCACATATTTTGATTATGGGCGATAGTGTAATAGGCTCTTATCACATTTAAATTCAGGAAAATTTTTATTTTAACTATACGATAAAATGAAGTACACAATTTTGGATTTGATTCGTCTAATCACAAGCTTCGAAACGGTATATTATACATTCAAAATGGATACATGTAGCCCAAGTTATGACTCACAGAAAATATCTGAATTTTAGTAAGACAGACTAATTTGGTGAGACAAGCAGTGGGATAAGTGCCTGTCTCACATAAACACAGAACTAATTATGTGCGACAAACACCTATCCCACTGCCTTTTGCACATAATTTGATGAGACACACATCTTCAAAAAGTGAGACAGACGACCTATCTTACCAAATTATGTGCGATAATAAATGGGACATGTACTTATTGCACATAATCAATTCTTTATTTATGTGAGACAGACACCTGTCCTACTGCCTGTCTCACTAAATTAATCTGTCTTACTTGTTTTGGCCTTTGTTTTTTGCTTGAGTTTTTGTAGTTTTGAATTTTTTTTTTCATTTCTCAACTCAAACTAAGTACTTTAACAAATATCATTGTTTTATGAATGAAAAATAATAACATTTACAACAAAACCTACTTTAATTTCAAACTTATTTGTTAAACTCAATAAATTAAAAGTATATATTATATAAGAATATACACTAACCTTAAGAAGCTTTCTAATTGATGATTATATCTTCAGTTATACAATGCTTGTTTGATAGAATTTGTTAATTTATTGATAGTGATGAAGTTTGTTGAGACTAATGAAGTTTGTTAAATTGTTGAGGGTTGGGAGTCTTTAAGTTTGCTAGAATTTTTTAAATGGCATATGTTTGTAAATTTTTTAAAAGTGATAAGGATAATTTGGTCTAATAATAGGGTGTTTGGATAGTTATGATAAAAAAAAATTTAGTGGGTCAAATTTAAAAATTATAAAAGTTTTAAAATCATTTTTATAAATTTCCCTTGAATTAGACATATGTTCCTATATTTGAACCCTTGGCCTCCCTTCACTTTCGTTTTTTATGCCTTAACATATGTCAAATTTCATTGAGTGCCTAATACCCTTCATATTAATAAAATATTATGGTATTTCTATTTACATGCACGGTTAAAATTCAAATTAGTAACTTAACTTTCTTTTTATTTACAATTTTTTTTATCAATATTAAAATAATTTTTGTTTAAATCTATTATGCATTAATACGAATGAGGACTTCTATTACAAGAACCATTTTAATATCTTATTCTTTCGTGCTCTTATTTGATCCTATTATTTAATTCAACACCTCTTATAAGTATCGTATAAGGTTGTTATTAAATTATATTTTTCACATCAAAATAATATTAGTTTTGATGTTATTCGTACTACATGTTTCATTATTATTTTTTGAATTTACTTTTTATACTAAGCATCAAGAAACAGTGAGGAAATACATAGAAATTGAAGATTGGAAGTTGAAGATTACATCTTCAACGTTAGCAAAGTAAAATTGTAAATTCATCCCTAATGTAATCTAATCAACTAAACTATTTCCCTTTGTGGCAATTTTTTATTTTCAACTTGGATTCATTCTTGTATATTGCATGTAAAATTTGACTCCAACTCTACTTGATAAGTGTTTTAATTCTTTCTACACTATTTTATAAGTAATTTATTTTCTCTCTTCGTAAATAAAGTATTAGAATTCCAAAAATAAACAGCAACAACCGAATTCATTGGATATATTAATACCAACCGTTGGGTGTGAAACATTGAATGACCAGAGGGAAATGCTACGAGTAGATATTTGTTCTCTTCCTTGATAGGGAGCCACTTTTATTCTGAAAGGATTGTTTGAGGATTTGGCTTATGAGCACAATTCTCTTGGTTCTTTATCTCATTTTTGGTCGTTGTTATTCGAGGAGTTGTTCCCTGGATTCTGCTGTTAAATGGCGCGATTTCCTCCTAAAAGTTCAGGCATGAAGCCCCTTTGATAGTGATCATGTTTCCAACCACCCACGATGGACAAAACCAACCCAGTTATGAATGTGGGAGAGGCAAACCGAATACTCCAGACATATATAAAATCCACGACGAATGAAGGTAAAGGGGTTGGACAAAAATTCTCTCGAAATCAATATAGTAATCTCTTGAAACCCATAGAGTAATTTGATTGCTTCAATTTCTTTTTTGAATAAATTGCTTTCTTTTAGAATTGAATTGTTTATTTTGATATAAAACAAAGATAAAACCATTAAGTGGTGGTTGAGTTTTCCTAAGGAAAAGAACTTGATTACTGACTTGAGTATCAGAGAGATTTTACCAGAAAAACATCCAACGCCCTTTAACTAAAAGTTATGGGTGCAAGCATACAGGAAAAGGCTGAGATGTATTTGAATTGGGACGTTCAGTAGCTATAAAGGCAAGCAGGATTGTGCTTGAGTGTTATAGGTCTACTTATTGAGGAGTTATCGATTGTTCCATAAACTCATCAGATTTTGACATAAACACCAACCAAATTGTGTCAAGAAAGTTAACAACTTTTATACGACCTTTTAGAGATTTGATGTTAAAAATTCTCAATCAATTGGAATAAATCCTTGTATCATTGACACTGCCAGAGGAAGATCCACAATACAGAAAATTGACCTTGTTAAAAAAGAGTTTTTTTTTTCAAAAAGGAATAATAAAATATTCTTTCATTGTAGATGAATATGCCAATGTTGACAGTTGAAGAAGAAGAAGAAAAGTAAATTACAAATAGAAAATGAACAAGTGCTAAATGAAATTTAACAAAAGATTTAGATATAAAATTATATAATTATATATATATATATATATATATATATATATATATATATATTAATCACAATTTTCAATAAGGCCATCCCTCCCCTCTACCAAAAACCAAAATGATGGCCAACAATATTAATTCTTTGCTCCGCGAATTAACCTTTTAGCACTGAATTTCTAGTTAACGCCATCATGATGGTTTAAGACTATGTTTACCACTTGTGCCTTTTTGATGATTTTGATTATGATGATGTTTGTTATCATAGATTATGTTACTATTGTATGAATTTATTATTCTGATATTATTTATAAACAAATATCCATAAATATCAACATATTTTTGGGGTTTTTTTTTTCTTTTGTGCATAAACAAAGAACGAAGCATGTTGTTCGACAACATTTTGGACCAAATCAAATTAAGTAGTCTTGAAGAGTTACAAAACGTGGGTATAATATGCACAAATTGGAGTGCAATGACAACGCTTTGACGTTGGAATTTAACAAAAGATTTAGATATAAAAGTATATAATTATATATATATTATAAAACTATTTTCTTAGTCTAACAGAATTTGCTAAAATATTTTAAACAAGTAGAATCTGTGATAGAAATATCAATCGAGTTCTACATTTTGGTGCAACCAATTTATCGGGAAGGAAATTAAGTGGCTAATTACTTGGCAAATAATGGTTTTGCCTTGTGGCATTTACGCTTGGTGAGATAGTATGCCCTCTAATACTCTTAAAAACTTACATGAGACTATGAGCGTTCTTGGGATTGCCAAAGCATCGATTTCCTTGGTTGATACGTAGACTCTGAAAATGAATTGTTGTTTTGATTTAACCAATTATCAATTACTTGACAGCGAATTTCTGATGATTTTTTTTATTAATTTGCTTAATTAATTGAGAACAGTTGTTCCCTGATAGTCTTTACATACAAACAAATCATTCAATTTATCTTTCCTGGATCACAAAATAATAATCCATCTACATATAAATTTATTTGAAGCAAATATCACTCAAATCCCTTATATGCTAATATAAGTTTGTTCTATTTATTTTATTCTGTTTCACCCTTTCAGTGAAAATTCTCAACAACTTTTTCTCTATTTTTGTGCTTTTAGTGAGCCTAATATTCCATTATTTCTTTATATTGAAAAATAATAAGATTTTGTAAATCTTATTTTTCTCAAGACCTAGCAATGACAGATATTCATTTAGTAGAATAATGTATAAGACTAAGAGGCAATTTTCTTCAACATAAACTAAGAGCCCTTTTGTATATGTAAGCATAATATATAAGTAAATAAATTCTATCTATTTTGAATATAAGGCTCAATCCAAACTCATTTCTATAATGAAAGTCAATGTATCTATATGTATGTACCAATTTACAACTTATTTGAA
The DNA here is from genome assembly GCA_030449905.1 of Luvunga scandens. Taxonomy (NCBI): domain Eukaryota; kingdom Viridiplantae; phylum Streptophyta; class Magnoliopsida; order Sapindales; family Rutaceae; genus Luvunga; species Luvunga scandens. The sequence continues at coordinate 947,129 of JASUUG010001160.1, read as the reverse complement.
GGGGATACTATTATTTTATTCTATCTCACCAATTCGATGAATTATTGCTAAGAATTCATGTTAAAATATTACTAATTGATGAAAGTTATCTCGAAAATACCAAAAAAAAATCAATTTATGTTTTGGTTATTTCCCCAATTTTAATACAATGTACTTGGAGCTAATATGTATGAGTTGGCGATCAGGATATATAAGGATAAAATTTAATCAATTTATAGCGGGCTCTTTGTACTATAATTTTTCGTTTACAATAAAACTTCTGTGTTCTATATGTTTTTTTTTTGGACCAAGCTAATGAAAACAATGAAGATAGAGAGAGAAGTCGAATTCAATTTCTGAGCAAAACTTCGGCCCACTTCCTGCGGCCCAGATTCGTTGAGACATAAATCTTTACTTTGATATTGTATTGATGCTTGTGGGATAATATTAAATATCAAAAACTTATTTTATTTAAAGTTCTTTTATTTGCATTATTTTTTTCTATACAAATGTATTATAATTAGAATTTTATTGATATGTACTATCAAAGATCATTCGAGATTTTTTTAATAATTTTATTATAGAAACAACCAAAAAATTAACTCTCACTAAATACTAAAAGAGATTTACCCTCATTTTAATAATGTAGGAAATTTTAATCTACTTCAATTATACACGGAGAGAGATAACTCCCTACTCAAGAGGGGAGTTGAAATTTTTGCTTTTGTAAATGATTGCTTGTGTTTTATATTGAAATTTTATAGCTGTATTATTTTGTAATTTTTTTGGATAATAATTGCTATTTTTTTTTTTTTGGAAGGAATTGTGAGTTATATATATATATATATATATAGAACTGATAAATAGATTCCTATAATTATCACGCAGTTTATGAAAACTAACAAAACTAAAAACAACAATACCGAAAAAAACAAAATAAAAATGCAAAAGATATGTAACGGTTGGCACCTGGTAGCTGCCTGCTCAGTCGCTTAATGGAGCTCCAAATGTTAAAGCCTCCGACTTTTGCAGGTAATTTTCTCTCCTTCTTTCAGAATATTGCAAATTAATTATTTGGAGGACTATGTTTTAATATTTTGTGTGTCTTTACACTAAGCCTGATAAAATTTTGTCGGGTGTCTATATCATTAGATTATATGCAAACTAGTACAAATTCTATCCTTTCTTTGTTGGTGATGTTGGATATATCATTTAGCTATACATTCTTTTGAGAAGATTGATTTTAGGTCGCTTTTTTTTTTCTTTGTTTGGGTTATTCAAACAAATTCTTTCATCTTTTCAGTTGAGGTTTCTGGAAAAGAGATTGTGGATTCATATGCTTATTTTTATTGAGTGGAACACAATACTCTTTTGGGTTCACTATTGATGATATGATCCGTCAACCCCATATGAGCACAGCACAAAATTGTCTGAGTTTTGTTTAACCTGATATTTATGTCATCACCTTGTCGCCTGGTTAATGATCATGTCAAGTTTGGGTTTATAGTTCTCAATATGTGAAAATGTGTATGACACAAGAATAAACTATTTGAGTAATCATGTTGTGTTTGACTTGTATATTTAATAGAATAACAATGTTATACTTACTATATCTTTTAGAAATTATTTCAGATACAAATTAAGACTATGTTAAACAAGTGACATGATTACAACATGCTTAACTTTTTTATTAAGGTGTCGGCTTAGTATTTGCATTCTTGCCACGCTTATCTTAATTGCCTCCCCAGTTCTATGGGTAAGATGAAAGTTCTTTGGAAATGCTTTTGTGGAAATCAATTCCAAAGAAGTACTTATGATGTACTTCTTACCCAAAACGCACTTGCTTGAAAACCACCTACTAAGGACTTCTCTAGAAAACAGTTGAAGTAAGCTTTTGATTGCAGAAAGCACTTTACCAAACACCCTAAAATAACACAAAGGTACCTTTAAACATTTTAAGGTACTTCTAGTGGTGCAAAAAGTTCTCTCAAATGCATGGTTATAATTAAAAATTAAAGTATTGCAGAAATATGTGGTCACTCTTGAGCTTTTGTTCTGTCAAGGCAATAAGGGCTTGGATATCAGCATATATCAGCATAGCTGTATATATTCCGTGCAAAAGTTATTTTTCCATTTAGCATTACTGAGGAAGTTTATGTTCTTTCTAACAGATAAAGCAATTGTACTTTTCTTAGGGAATCTGTTTTCTTTGGTGAGGCATCATGTGTGCCTGTGGAAAAGTCACAATGAGTTTAATTTTGATACTAAATTGCTGGGGCATAGACATCTCTGGAAGCATTCAAGTTTGCAGAGAAAACACTTGATAAAAACCAAAAGAGGTTTCATTTGTTCATATACTGCAGAAAAGGATCTAAATTTACAGCTAAGTGATGCACGAGTGATTTATAGTGTAGCTCCTGCTCTGGGCCACAACCAGGTATTTTCTGTTTTCTGTTCACTCTCATAAAGAAAGATGACTCAATTGCATATTAGAATATTTTTTTGTAGAGAATTTTGATATTTTACTTGTCTAAAGATCTTATTTTTGGGGATTAATAATACTTAATTGATTGCATCTCAGTGTTTAAGTGAAACGCTCAAAATCTAGCCTTTCTGCTTCTTGATGAGGGCTTGATTGTGTGTCCTCTTGATGCTCAAATCTGGCATTGTCACATGTTTTGATTGTCCGGTACACTGCATTGTTTTTTCAAAACTCCATTACATATATCCAACTTATGCTATCTTAGGTTCCTCTTTGCTTTTTCTTTTGTACTTTTTTCCTTGCATTTTATATTGGATCTTTAGAACGTAATCTTTTGCTAAACGAATCCATGAAGACCAACTTAAACAACCAACCATAATTTCAAACTCATAGTACTTTATTATTTCCTATCACCATGAGCTGTCTTTCTGATTTGCAATTTTTTTCTCTTCTGCCTATTCTTTCTTGTTGGCAGTTCCAGTGGGCACACTTTTACTAATCTTCTGATTTTCCATGCATTGAATTCTATTTTTATGCGCAAGTTGCTATGATGCTGAATGGATAATATGTAATAATGTTTAACATTGTTGGGAGAATGTATCATCTACAGCATGTTCAAAATATAGAGTATGCATGGTGAATAAAATTTCCGTCACATGTGCTAAATGAAGAGACTTGTTTCACTTTTATTATGTGTCAGCTGATGCGTGTGACTAAATAGTCCAATGATTAAATTTAGTAAGTTTCAGTGAGAGGTTCATATTGTTTTGATTTTGCTTCCCCGACGTAATTACTTTTGACATCCATTTTATTCTTGTGTAAATCTCATTCATCATAATAGTCTTTTAACATTCTGAGCGTTCACATCAGTAATTGTATAGCCTCTTTTGATAACCTTCTGGGATTCTAGGGAACAGTTTGTCCTTGTTTTTGGACAACTGGCTCACCCCTTTTGTATTTATCCTTAATCTCAATACAAGTTCTCTTTGTTCCTTGTGAAACACGAAAGATAATTGAGGGTTTTTCTTTTAATTAGAGACAAAATTATGTAATTCATGATTATGCTTGTTAAATGAAAAGAAAGCAACAATTACATATTCCTCTGACAGTTTGGCTACTTACTGCTAACAGGAGTCGCATCCTGAATCCCATCTTAGAGTTCCTGCAATTGTGAGTGCTCTTGAAAAGATGGAGCTTACGTCAGAGGTATTCAATGGTGTTCATGTTAAGTCATTATTCAATTTCATGACTTCCAATTTCCATGCTTTGTCATCTTGCCATGTTGTATGCAATTGTAGACTTCCATCTTTTGTCGATTATTTTCATCTCAGTCAATTGAAGTTACAAACTACTAGATTAAACTATGATTATGATGGATAACATCACCCCAGTTGTCAATGACAAACTACTAGAATATTTAGTACTTTCTTCACCAAATAAAACTACTTCAATGAGTATATAATATTTTTAAAATTTGTGAATGCTTAACTAAAATTTTAAGAGAGACTTTACTGGAAAAATTTTATTCTATTTTGTAAGAGAGAGCAATTTAAGTGAAAAGTAAGATCACTTGTTGTCTCACAAGAGGCTTGAGTTGAATCCTGTGACCATGCTAAAAAGGGTTTCTGAAGTAGAGAAGCTCACCTCCAGTTTTTGCAGTGCATCGGTACAATTGCCTCCTGTGGACCAAGATGGTATTGAGCTAATTGATCATCAAAGCTAACAGTTCTAGAGAGCAATTATACGGTGGTATTTTTTGGAGCACCAGTTTATTTGTTAATGTTTGTTTATCATCTTTTCTTACATGTCTCAGTTCCGTGGCTCAGAGATCATTGAACTTCAAAATTTTAGCCCTGCTTCAGTTGACGACATTGCAAGTGTTCATGCAAGAGCTTACGTATCAGGACTTGAAAAGGTAGATGGCTATTTTCTGCTTTCTTTTCCTTTTTCAGTTATGCCATTCCATGCTTTGATCAATATGTGAGAGGAGAAATTCTTGAGAGTGGAATTGACCTATAGGTGTAGCTAATGTATTTTTATTTTGGTCATCACCATTTTATTCTTCTCACCAGCTAATCATTTTGTACACTCATCTATGCATGTGTACAAACATTCACGCACCAAAATAATTATTCATTTAATCTTCTTGTCAGTATTTAACATCTGGAGTGCTAATTTATTATATGTATTGGTTTATAGGCCATGGATCAGGCTTCACAACAGGGCATTATTTTAATTGAAGGTTCTGGACCAACATACGCTACTGCAACAGTAAGTGATTTTCATTTTGTATCTGAATTTTGATTTTGGATTTTGTGGATGCGTTGACTCACTTCAAGATACTATACATTGGACAATTAAATATATGCCACAGTTTCCACAGTGTAAGACAATTATGTTATTTATCGGCCGATGTGTGCCAGAATAAACCAACATGACTCCTTACGACTGTTAGGAGAATGTGGATTAGAGTGCAGTAAAGTTTAATTGCTCTAGAACTACATTGCAAACTTTATTGTTTATTTAGTCTCTGTCTTCTGCCTATAATAGGAAAAAGTCTCTATCTGTAATTTCTTAAATAATAATGAAGTTACTAGTAGATCAATTCTGCTGATTATCATTAATTGAAAGAACTTTGAGTCCACTATTCTCCAATTATTGGGTATTCATTAGACTTTAGAGCACTAGCAATAATAAGTGTTAAGCTGTCCTCAGTTTGACAGAAACAACTGCCTTTTCACTTCTAAATTATTCATATGGCTATTGGTGGATGATTGCTGTCACCAACTAGTTGTTTCTGCACTATAATTCATGGCAATGACGTATTCTTTATATATTTTTTTGGGCATCATTTGATGTCTCATTCTGTAATGATTTCCATATCTTCTTATTCACAGTTATGAATTTTCTTTTTGGTAATGGGCTCAAATTGATAAGTTTAGAAGTAAAGATTTGGGAATACTGTTGTATGAGATAATTTTTTATCAGAAAATTTGTGTAGACTCATAATTTTGATTGTGAATACAATGTTATGGGTTTCAGCTGTAGTTTGTAAGTAAATGTATGGATAAAAATAAAAGAAAAAATATCTGGTCAGTTTAGACATACAACAAGAAATAGCACTTAACTGACTATAGCACTCCTAATCTTCCTGTCCGTCTTTTCTTGGTAGTATGTTTATATGGTTCTGGTATTTGTACTTCAATATGCAACCTGTTCATCAATTTTCCCCTTCTTTCTGATGATGATTTTGTTCTTGCAGACATTCCGGGAGTCACTTGCTGCAGCTGGAGCTGGAATTGCCTTAGTTGACTCAGTGGTGATGTCTTGACCTAGAACGTTAGTCGCATTGTAAAAATCTTTTAGTTGAAAATGCAGAAATTGTTTCTATTTCACACCATGCAATACGTCTGTCTACATTGTGATTTAACAGATATCTTGTTATCAGAACCGGATGGTATCTGTAAACACTTGATGATTGTACGCTAACAAAACGGTTATTTGGAATTTATGTCGGCTAAAACTCTTTTTAGATATACATCAGGTTGCAGCGTCTAAGAACCGCCCGGATCCACCTCTGGGTTTTGCTTTGATAAGACCTCCCGGACATCATGCTATTCCAAAGGGGCCGATGGGGTTTTGTGTTTTTGGGAATGTGGCTATCGCAGCTCGTTATGCTCAACATGCTCTTGGATTGAAGCGAGCATTTATCATTGATTTTGATGTTCACCATGGAAATGGTACAAATGATGCTTTCTATGATGATCCAGATATATTCTTCCTTTCAACACACCAGGTGAGTATAGATTTGGTCCATGCCATATATGAGAATGTCCTGTTTCTCATGTTCGATTATTCAGTTGTACATTTCATGTTCTGTTCAATTATCTACTTCCCTTATTCCTTTCTTACTTATGATGGCACATGGAAAAGAGCAACACAGGTCATAATACTTTTTCTACTTATATCATGCTCAAAAGCACATTTTTAAGCACAAATGGATTATGAGAACTTTGACATCAAACGCACATCTTGGTACTATGCAGACATTGGACAATTGCTGATTTCAAAAGCTTGATGCTGAACAAGTTTATTAACTGATCAAATCCTAATATACTCACTAATACAGGATGGAAGTTATCCCGGTACCGGTAAAATTGATGAGGTAGGTCGTGGAGACGGTGAAGGAACAACACTGAATTTGCCCTTACCTGGAGGCTCTGGTGACAGTGCGATGAGAACTGTGTTTGATGAAGTTATTGTTCCATGTGCTCAACGGTTCAAGCCGGATTTGATTCTCGTCTCTGCTGGGTGAGTTGCCCTTTCCCACATGTGTAAATGTAACTTGACCGGGTATTGCAATTTTTATTTTTTATTTGTTTTGAAAACTCTCTGAAGATGATGAAGATGAGTTTAATAATGGTCAGGCCAAAAAAGAAAATAGTAATATGGTAATATGTGAAGTCAGTGACCTTGTGGTGATCTTGTAAATATTGGAATGAAATGACTGAATTCAACATTTCAAATATATTGCATGCATGTGCAAGGGTGGGCATCCAACCACTCACGCATGCATTCTTCCAATTTGGATCTTTAACAGCAAGCCAATCCAGCTGTAATGGATGGATAAACTATTCTTCTAAGTTCTAAATGTGAGTTTGAAAATGTTGTCACTTGTTACTTAGATTGAATTATCATCCTCATTCCAGCAATTCACCTACTTGCATGTCTCATATTGAACTTTATCCAGGTACGACGCTCATGTACTGGATCCACTGGCTAGTCTACAGTTTACAACAGGAACATACTACATGCTTGCAGCTAACATTAAACAGCTTGCCAAAGATCTATGTGGAGGCCGCTGCGTATTTTTTTTGGAAGGAGGATACAACCTGAATTCTCTTTCATACTCAGTGGCAGATTCTTTCCGGGCTTTTCTTGGGGAGCCTAGCAAGGCATCTGAGTTCGACAACCCTGCCATCTTGTATGAAGAACCCTCTGCTAAGGTGAAGCAGGCAATTGAAAGAGTAAAGCACATACACTCCCTGTGAGAATGTCTAAACCTTTATAATTTAACCTCCGAATAGCTGCTCGTCGTCTCTCCATATTTGAAGTTGTTGCATATGGATACACTACTTAATAACATTAAGCAGTAAATGTTAGTGATGTTTAGCATATTTGATTTAGCATGTATGTGATTTGTTTAATGAATGCTTGCACTAGATGCCCATGCAGGTAGATTATTTATGTGATGATGACAACAAGCGTCTTATGGATTTGATAAAGCTACTTCACGACTGTTGGCAATGGTTAGATTTCTACGGATGTCGGTAGTAGCAGCATCAATGGTAGCATTTCAATGCTGCTAGCCGTCTTCGTGAGCTGGGAAATGCCCCAGAACACGAATCAACATGGTTAATGTTACCATAAACATGGGCTGAGGCTATTCATTTGATGCCCAGTTATTTACCGACAGAGAATGCGCCACTTGGCTGCTATTGCGGTCGCGTAGAAATAAGAGGGTATCTATTTGTGCACCTAGGTGTCACTCCCATAACATGAGGCTGCTTGCGGTGCGGTCTCATGTTAGGCTGCAACCGCTGCTGCGACAGTTTGTCTCAGTAGCTCTTTCTCATTTTTTTTAACAAATAAAAGTAAATTGGTATTTCAGTGTTAGATTATCTAATAATGTTATATAATATTACTTTTTAATTTCTTTTATTTTTTATATTACAATAATTAATATATAAAAATTAATTTTCTAAATAATTTAATATAAGTAATAATAAATACTTAAATATTAGTAAATTTACCTAATATTAATTTAAAATTAATGGTGATATAAATATGATATAAAATATTAATACATATAATACAATTCACATTGCACTAACACAATATTGCATTATAGTCTTTATTCACCTTAATGCAATATTTTTAACACAAAACAATATAGTATGCCTGATGCATGCTAAAGAAAAATCCGTAGTATTCATTGCAGTTCACACTAAAAAATATTTGAACTTTGAAGTCCATTTATTTTGTATATTTATATTATTTTTGTGGCAACATTTATAAATTAGGTTACAGAAAAGTCTGTCTTTGACGAATATTTGAAATTACATCCCAGATGATGTGCCACATGGGATGCCGTTAATTTATTAGTACTGTGAAATCATATAAAAAAACAATTATTGACAAACACATGGCAATCATTGATTGATTACACACCATTTGAAATATAAGCCTCATATCTCAACTTTGTGTACGTGTTTTTACTTTGTTATATTTTCTAACCGCTAATTTTTATTTGAAATGCATTGATTAGTCTCTTATTCCAACTTGTTGAGATGATAGATTATTACATTATATATATATAATTATATATAATTTTTATTTGAAATGCATTGATTAGTCTCTTGATCAGAGGAGTCTGCGACAGATGGTTCTGATCTGGATGCTAAGAGCTGTTCCATAAGCTTAAAGTATTCCTCTTCTGATTTTGCAGAGGCCAACATGGATTGGGCCTTTGATTTCTGGGAGAGGAAAGTTGATTGGGCTAATTTCCCTTTGGAGAAATTTGTGGTTGTGAGACCACGATTTGGGAAGATGAACTTCCACTTGAAACAATTTCTTTAGAAATAGGAGCTTTAGAAGTTTTTGAAATTTGTTTTTCTTCTTTCTCAGGAATAGGAGAAAGAGATTGAGAAAAGCTTTGTAGAGCGAACATGAGTTCAGGGGATTTAGAAATGGACTTCATCCATTCATTTACCTGATCCGGAGATGCAAGGGCTTTAACATGGGCCTCATGGGCCTCTTGGCTTTCAACTATATCAATCCAGGACTTTATAGGCTTTGCTGATGAGATTGCTGAAGACAGCAATTTCTCTTTTGGAGGAGTGGAGGCTTTAGAAGGTTGGGACACAGGGTCTTTCATGTATTGTACCATGCCTGCTGGTAATCCCAGTATGAGAAAGAAAGGCAATGGTTGGGATTATTATGGAAATTTAGAGGAAAGGCTTTAGACTTATGGAGTTGGTCACCCCATTGGTTTGGGCTCATGACTTTAAGAATAGTGGCCGTGGAATAGGCTGGTTCTTTATGGGCTTCACTGAGGAAGAAGTGTTTAAACTTTTAACACGAATAACTTTAAACCATATACCACTACTCTCCCTTGGCTCTGATACCATATAAGGCGCTTACCATCCTACTAAAAGCTTAAGCTGGTAGTAGAGGCGCTACTTTAATCTTATAAGCACCTTCCTCAGGCCACGTGTGCACGGTTGAACCCCCAACTCCTTTCCCCTCCCCAAACCTGGTCTACGGGGGACCCTTAGCTGGTGGGACCCACACACCTGGGCCCACAGTACCTGGCCAGTCTTTGCTGGAAATTTCCGCAGGCGTCTGGAGCTTCCAAGAATTCGAACCCGTGACCTGGCTCTGATACCAATTAGACCAGGAATCGTGGAGTGTGTGAACTTTGGGGGATTATGAATCCCAGACTTTTAAAAGTTATTGGTTTTGAGGAAGTGATTACCGCTGATGAAATAATATTAACTTTATTGTTGTAAATTTTAGTAGGTTGGTTTTAGGTACGTGGCGTTGTTAAACCAGATCGACGCAGAACAGTGTCTGCCTATTGGACCCAGATCTGACTTAGAACAGATCAATAGTCCGCACGTTCGGGTGTCCAGCCGATATACCACAAAGTTACCGTCTTTAAGTTTTAGTCAGGATTATTAGCAAACCTAACCACAAGGCTTTACAAAAATTAAACAAGCATTAAGGTTGGGCTCTAAATCATACACAGTACCAAATCTGGTTCCCAGAAATGGTGCTCTGAGTGAAGGGGAAGAAGAGAAATACAACTGAGAGAGAGATCAGGTCTCTATGTCTCAGAGGAATGTAACAGATTTTATGGCAGATCTGATATAGATCAGTCTGCAGTTCATACAAGAAAGCTTTAAAAATTTAAAGTGCAGAAATTTAAATTGCAGAAAGCATAAAATTAATTACAAACTTTGCTTTAAATAAATTACACATAAACTTTAAATTAAAATTAAAAGCTTACATGTAAATTGCTTGATTCCAGTAATGTTCTTTAAAGAAAGAAGGAAGGGAAATTGATCTTCAGACGAGTATAGAACTCTCAGATCCCAGATTCCCAAACCTTAGAGAGAGAGAGAGAGAGATTAGGAAAACTAGATTAAAAACTGAATGAATCCCTCAGCTGGAGGTGAATGGGAACTATATACCCAAAATTCAAACAGTAGAAATAAACAGTCTCGCTACAGTAGATCTGCTACAGCTCCGCTACAGTATCAAATGGAAGCGCTACAGCTACAGTAACAAGTGGAAAGTGCTACAGTTGGTCATCTCGTGTGCTGGTTGAACAGCTGGGAATCACGTGAGACAAACAGGAGATCTTTAGAACTTTATCCCCTCAGCTTTTTTCTCATGAAGAGAATAGTGAGTGAAGGGGGATAAATAACAGAGAATGCCAAGTGGCAAAAAAAATAGAAAATTACAAGGAAATTTTACAGGGAAATGCTCAGGAAAGTAAACTGACTTTTTTTTTTTTTTTTTTTTTTTTTTTTTTTTTTTAATGCTTTATGGGTGAGAAAATTCCGAAGCAGTCGTCTTCATTTTCATCACCAAGAGAGATGAACGGCTCTTCTTCTTGATCAGAGGAGTCTGCGACAGATGGTTCTGATCTGGATGCTAAGAGCTGTTCCATAAGCTTAAAGTATTCCTCTTCTGATTTTGCAGAGGCCAACATGGATTGGGCCTTTGATTTCTGGGAGAGGAAAGTTGATTGGGCTTTGACGTCTTCAATTTTGGGCTTTAGATGGCCTTTAGTAGCAAGCCAACTTTGGATGAGGTGCTCAGTAAGTTTGACACCCTCATTGAACTTGTTCCACCATTTAACTTTAAATTGTCTTTGTAAAATTACTTGGGAGTCTTGATTGTGGTAGTTAAGATGCCACATCCAGACCCAAGGTAAAAAGAAATTTGTACAGAAGCAGAGGAATGGGGAGAACCTTGCTTCTGAGGCAGAAGGAATATAATGATTTTTAAAATAATCCAAACACCTGGTGGCATTTGGGGTTAGAATTTCTGGGCAAGGCCCAAAGAAAGTCCACCAATGCTTGAACCAATTTGGGAGACTTTGGACAGTTATTCTTGAGTCGAAGAAGAATAACCATGAATGGGTCTTTTTGGGGTTTTGTATAAAAAATGTATTGTACCATGCCTGCTGGTAATCCCAGATGAAAAGAAAGGCAATGGTTGGGATTATTATGGAAATTTAGAGGAAAGGCTTTAGACTTATGGAGTTGGTCACCCCATTGGTTTGGGCTCATGACTTTAAGAATAGTGGCCGTGGAATAGGCTGGTTCTTTATGGGCTTCACTGAGGAAGAAGTGTTTAAACTTAACTGACTCGGTGAACTCCAAAATATCATGATAATAGGACTGGGGTTTTGTTAAATCCCATGGTTTGAAAAACCAGCCCTTAGGGAAAATCTTTGAAATGGCTTGAAATGGATCAGCATTATAAAATCCATCTTCAACAGTAAAAATGTTTTGGTGATGGGATTTATAAAACCAATCCGATCTTGGAGAAATTTGTGGTTGTGAGACCACGATTTGGGAAGATGAACTTCCACTTGAAACAATTTCTTTAGAAATAGGAGCTTTAGAAGTTTTTGAAATTTGTTTTTCTTCTTTCTCAGGAATAGGAGAAAGAGATTGAGAAAAGCTTTGTAGAGCGAACATGAGTTCAGGGGATTTAGAAATGGACTTCATCCATTCATTTACCTGATCCGGAGATGCAAGGGCTTTAACATGGGCCTCATGGGCCTCTTGGCTTTCAACTATATCAATCCAGGACTTTATAGGCTTTGCTGATGAGATTGCTGAAGACAGCAATTTCTCTTTTGGAGGAGTGGAGGCTTTAGAAGGTTGGGACACAGGGTCTTTCATGATCCCTTTCCCTTTGTCAGGTTTCTTTTTGGGCGGCATTTATCTGTTTTGCAAAAATTCTCTCGTTAGAAAATCTGGAACAGAATTTCTGTCTCCCTTTATAAACTCAATATCAAAATCAAAAATGCTCAAAATTGCTTGCCATCGTGCAAAAATTTGTTTAGATGCAATGTTTTGAACATCCTTTTCTAGAACATGTTTTGCAGCTTTACAATCAATCCTAAGTAAAAATTTTTGATTTAATAAATCGCTTTGAAATTTAGAGATGCATAAAACAATAGATAAAATTTCTTTCTTTATAGTGGAGTAATTTTTCTGACATTCATTCCAATGTGCAGAAGCATATTGGACAATTTGTTCTTTACCATTATCAACTTGTTTTAGAATACCTCCATAACCTAAGTCTGATGCATCAGTTTCTACAACCTTAGGTAATGCAGGGTTTGCCAAAAATAAACATGGAATTTCTTTAACAATGCCCTTTATTTGTTTTATGATTTTAGTATGTTCCTCTGTCCATGCAACAGGTTTTTTCTTTAATCTGTCATGCAAGGGTTTTGCAATTCTATTGATATTAGGACAAAAATCAAGAACATAATTTAGACTACCAAGAAATCTTTGTAGTTGGGTTTTATCCAAAATTTTATCAGGAAACTTGTCAGTAAATGCAAGTGACCTTTCAATGGGAGTTATGGTTCCTTTGGAAATATAGTGACCTAGGAACCTAATTTTTGTTTGAAATAAAGAAATCTTTGAACTGGAAACGGCTAAACCAGCTTTTCTAGTGGCAAAATAAAAAGTTTTTAAATGCTTGAAATGTTGATCAATTGACTGGGAAAAAATCAACACGTCATCTATATAAACAATGCAAAATTCAGAGTAAGGGTTATAAATATCGTTCATAACTCTTTGAAACTCTGAGGGGGCATTCTTTAAACCGAATGGCATAACAGTCCATTCATATTGCCCAAATGGAACAGTAAAAGCAGTTTTATAACGGTCTTTAGGGTGAATTTGTATTTGCCAAAATCCAGACTTCATGTCAAATTTTGAAAATATGAATGCAGAATGGAGTTTTGGAGTAAATCTTTTTTATTAGGTATTGGATACCTAATCCACTTTAAAGCTTTATTAAGAGGTTTATAATTGATCACCAATCTGGGTGTCCCTCTTTCTATCTCAGAATTCTTATTGACATAGAAAGCGGCACAAGACCACGGAGACCTTGATTTCACAATTAAACCTTTAGACTCTAAATCCTTGATTTCATTCCTACAATGCTGTTCTAATTCCATATTCATTTGAATAGGTCGGGCTTTAGTAGGAATTTGCTTTTCATCGAAGGAATTTTCATATGGTAAATCTACCATGTGCTGTTTTCTTTCCCAGAAAGCAGAAGGTAAGTCAGCACAAATCTCCTTCTCAATCAAGGTCTTAAAACCAGAAATTTTTCTTTTTAGAAAATCGTTGTTAAGTTGATTTTCTATTCTTTGTAAACTTAAATCTTTCTTTAAACAAGTTAAATCATTCTGTTTTGTTTTAAGCAAAACATTGATTTGGTTTTTATAAACAGAACAGGCTTTAACAATATTTAAATTCCTTGTCTTAGGTTTTTCTATGAAAGGAAAATTAAGCCTTTTATCTTTTGCTTTAAAGGATATACTATCATAGTTAACGATATAAGGGTAATGAGGTTTATGAAAGGAGTTCCCAAAATGACGCATGATGAATGTCATTAGTTAAAATAAAGGAAGTCCTCAAGTCAAAACCATCATTATGAACGGATGCATCGACTTTAAAATTAACTCTCAATTTTGAATTATTGGCGGCAGAAAGTCTCTCTTTTGTTTTTTCATGAAACTTTCTGGGGACAATGTCTTCTCTGATGCAATTCAAATCTGCACCAGTATCAAAAAGAGCGACAGTGTCGAATTCAAATTCTTTAGAAAATACCAAAGTGATTTTAATCAAATATTTTCTTGTGGTGATTTGTTTTAAGACAAAAAGAAAATCATTGGGTAGAGACTCAATATTTTCTAAATTTTGATTATCACCATTTTCGCATTCTCGGTTCATTATCGAATGTTCTTCCAACCGTTTTTTGCAAAAGAAGTTGGATTGTATCAGAATCGGTTTTTTGTTTTTCTTTTAATTCTTTAATCTCAGATTTGATTTCCTTGATTTCTTTTTGAAGATCCTGGATAGAAGGACTCAAATTTTTGACTTTTCTTTTATCCAGTATTGTGGTAAGATCGTATGCATGCTTTTTGACAACAGAACTTTAGAAGACTCGGGTTTGTCATTGAGTTCAAGAGTTTTTAAGCTTATCTAAATACTCTTTCTCAAGAGTAGGTCGAAATATGTTTGACTAATTCAAGAAATGTTTCCTGTTCTTTAGTCAAAACATTGATTTTCTTTAGGTATGATTACTCAACTAGAATTACTTTGAAATACTCAAGTATCGTGTCAATTAGCTCATCAACTTGGAGGGCTCACTTTGTTTCCATTATGGAGGACTCGAGAATCGAAGATTCTACAAGAAGAGATCTTTATTTTGGAAAGAATTTCTTCATCGAGGTCAAGCTCGTGAAGTTTCTTACTCATCCTACAAAATTTTGCAGATGACCTTTCTTTCCACACTTATATAAGCAAGGGGCTTCCTCAGTAGTTAAAAGGAGTTTTAGGCTTTGAGGTTGGTTTAGAATGCCCTTCTTAGAGAAATTGGGCTTTCTATAAGACACTTGTGGGCTTTTTGTAATAAGGTTCTTTTGTTCCGGAAGGAATTTTCTATGACCTTTTGACTTGTAATGTTTTCTCGTAAGATTTCAAGAACACTTACCATTCTGATCTTTGGAGGTTGAAGCTTTGAAAGTGGTCATAATTAAATTGTTTACAAAAACTGCCTAATTCTTGCTTAGACTTTCTAAGCTCCCATTTTAGACGTTTTTGTAATTTCAAATCTTGACAAATCTTAAGACCTTCCTTATTAATGAAACTGACAAGTTCACCATAGGTGAGTTCATCATAAGGAATACGATTGTCAAATAAAGCTTTAATGGTGTTTCTTACCTTTTCACCTAGAAGGGTAGGTAAACCAGCAAGAAACTTTTCTTTCCAAGTAGAATGATTTGCATCATCTCTTAGAAAGACTCGGGTGAAAAATGTGGTTTTATAAGTGGGAAATCACTAAGTTTCCTACATCTGAGGTTATGTAATAACTCAGCGTTTTTGTCTCTTAAGTGAGAAGGATCTCCGATAAAATGGAGGGAAATAGTCAAAATTAAAGTTGCAACAGCATCTTGAATGGGGTTAGTAAATTCATCG
This sequence comes from Luvunga scandens, assembly GCA_030449905.1. NCBI lineage: Eukaryota > Viridiplantae > Streptophyta > Magnoliopsida > Sapindales > Rutaceae > Luvunga > Luvunga scandens. The sequence continues at coordinate 931,361 of JASUUG010001160.1, read as the reverse complement.
AGGTTGGGGGTTCCATCCTCATTTACTTGTATGGCATTCAAAATATCTGACTGTTGTTGTTTGGTAAGGAAATGATCCCACCAACCTTTAAGTTGACACCAGAAATCTGCATAAGGATTTCTCGCTATATACTCTATCGAGGTTCCCGATTGGGTTTTATAGGCATTGGCGCCATGGTCATTTGTTGTAATAGGCCAAGTATATTATACTCGGACATTCCATCTATGTTCCATTCATGTAGACGTAAGATGCATTAAACCGAGATTGGTTTATTGCACTAGGCCTTATTATCTATTGCAAGATCGGGAGGAGAACGAGAACTAGCAGGAGTCTAATTCCCAATGAATTTTATTGGCTTTAGGTTCGTTCTTCTTTAAAGGCTTCTAAATCGATGAGGCAATAGAAGATTGGTCCGATCCAAAACTCCAATAGACTTGGATTGGGTGTCGGAGCAATTTGGTTTTTTGAAGTAGAAGCGAGAAGAAGAAGATCTTCTATTCTGCTAATTGTTCTTTAATGGCTTTAGCAAAGTCGATTTGGAATCTTGAACAAGCTTCGACTATGTTTGAAACCCTAAGGGTTTGAAAATAGCTCCTTAAGCTTTTTCAAGGAATCGAACTTTGTGGGAATATGTCTTTGAACCGGAGAAACGAAATGGTTGATTTGGATTTGACTCTATCCTAGTCAATTGTTTCCTATCAGTATTTAGATTAGTATTACGAAATTATTCATTGAATAATACTATCTAAATTTGACTCTATGTTGTCATTTTTATGGTTTTTGTAGGGTGAAGCTTTAATCTCCATTGGAGGTTCACCATGTTCGATGGCCAAACTCCTCGAAAGGAGGATGTTCGACTCAATCGTTCTACCACTACCGAGAAAGGGTCCATTCTGGTTTTTCTTTCTAATCGTGATAGGGTTTGACTCTTTGAAGGGGTAGGAAATGTTGTTGTCAAGCATACATTTCAAACCAATCAAAAAATAAAATATGGACTTTATGCGGATGGACAAATTCATAATAAGACCACTTGTATTTGCTTTTCTTTGATTCAAAAATTGTTTAAAGAACCGTAGTCTTTTTCTTTATTATTAACGAGAATAGAAATCATTATGCAAAAGGTTTTGTCAAGTTCAAAATCTTTTTCAATGACTCCTATTACATTTTCGGTGATCAAAATGTGGGGAAGATGGAGGAGAAGGTTCCTTCTTCTTCCTGGCTTTGTTCTTGTGGACGACTAGTGTAAATAGGATGATGGGTACACTAGTAGAGTAGTCTGAACGAATTGAAGAACTAGGTATATCCAAGAGAAAAACCTAGGTTGGTCTTTTAGTATTTTGGAAAGGAAGATTAATGACGGATGGGACTTTAAAAATCTTCTTTCCGTGGAATGAAGACCCGAGACAGTCCTTATCGAGAATATCCGGAAGAAGTAGATCTTCCGAAGGATAGTTTAACTCGCCATCGTAGTCGAGTCACATTTTGCAACTCAGATTGAGCTCAAGTTGTTTTGGAATCACTGGTTCGGTGGCTCCATCCAAATCCATTCTTCCGGAAGGTGAATGTCTTTCCATTGTATGGGTTTTGGAATAACAATATTTGCTTTGGACAAATCGATGCAGTAAGAAAAGAGTCTCATCTCTTTTTGACTGGAATCTGTGTTGCGTATTGAACGCTGAATGCATGGCTTTGTAGGATATTTTATAGATTAAAGCAACAGGAATTGATCCTTCAATCATGTGGTAATTATGGGTTTTGATTTGAAGAATCATGCTTTTAATAATGTTTTTGTCTTTAAGAGAGACTGTTATGTTTGGATAACAATCAAATGAAATGGGTCCTTTACAGAGACTAGATTCAATACTACTGAGTAAGGAATCATCAAAGGAGATAAACCTCCCATCCCTGAGGACTGCTAATATGGACGTATCAAGTCCTTCTTTTGTCAAAGGTTTTATTCCAATTTGGATTAGACCAATATGAATATAATTAAAACCTTTTTCTTTTAATTGTTTTAAAGATTTATCTCAGAACAGTTAATTGTTTCAAAAGGCTTTGAAAGTGTTATGTCTCTTTTTCTTCGGTTTTTATAACATAACTCCTTTTTAAAAATCAAGTTTCTTCATTTTATAGATTTTGTCTTTAGAAATCTTTGGAAGTTCCCAACAATCAATAGCTTTATTAAAGTCTCCGCTATTATGAATTATGAATTCCTCAGAATTCACAACATTCTTTGAAACACTAGTCCTCCCGGAGGAAGAGCTAGAGAAAGATGATGATCTATGAAGTAAAGAATCCATGAATAAAAATTCTTTTAAATGTCTTAAAATTCTTTTAAAACAGTAAATCAATCCTAGGCTAAGAACTGGTTTGATTGCCCTTATAACAAGATGACGGGACTTATGACCAGAAGCTACCTAAGCACCCGAAGGTAAACCCATTACTGAATTAATCAAATTTTAATAATTTAATCAAACTTTTAACACGAATAACTTTAAACCATATACCACTACTCTCCCTTGGCTCTGATACCAATTAAGGTACGTGGCTTGTTTACTGTGTATGATTAGCAAGGGACTAACGCCCGTTCGGGATCGCCTCTGGAATTTACGTCGTTGGATTCCCACCGATATACCACAATGTTACCGTCTTTAAATTATTTATCAAAATTATTAGCAAACCTAACCACGGGCTTTTAAAAACAAGCATTAAGGTTTTCTAATCATACACGATGCTGTCCGGTTCCCGAAATGGTGCTCTTTCTGAAATAGGGGAAGAAGAGATACAATAGAGATCGGTCTATTGCCCCGTAGAACGTTTAGTTGTATGGTAGATCTGACACAAGTCAGTCTACAGATCATGCAGATAGCTTTAAAAATTTAAAATGCAGAAAATTAAATTGCAGAAAGCATGAAATTAATTAATTACAAACTTTGCTTTAAATAAATTACACATAAATTTTGGAGTGTGTCAGAAGATTTGTGAGACTGTTTATTAGACCAGGAATCGTGGAGTGTGTGAACTTTGGGGGATTATGAATCCCAGACTTTTAAAAGTTATTGGTTTTGAGGAAGTGATTACCGCTGATGAAATAATATTAACTTTATTGTTGTAAATTTTAGTAGGTTGGTTTTAGGTACGTGGCTTGTTTACCAACAGTGCAGACCAGACTAACGCCCGTTCGGGATCGCCTCTGGAATTTACGTCGTTGGATTCCCACCGATATACCACAATGTTACCGTCTTTAAATTATTTATCAAAATTATTAGCAAACCTAACCACAGGGCTTTGCAGAATTAAACAAGCATTAAGGTGGGTTGCTAATCATACACAGTACCAGATCTGGTTCCCAGAAATGGTGCTCTGAAGGTAGGGGAAGAAGAGAAGATACAACTGAGGGAGAGATCAGGTCTCTATGCCCCAGAGGAACGTAATAGTTGTATGGTAGATCTGACACAAGTCAGTCTACAGATCATGCAGATAGCTTTAAAAATTTAAAATGCAGAAAATTAAATTGCAGAAAGCATGAAATTAATTAATTACAAACTTTGCTTTAAATAAATTACACATAAACTTTAAATTAAAATTAAAAGCTTACATGTAAATTGCTTGATTCCAGTAATGTTCTTTAAAGAAAGAAGGAAGGGAAATTGATCTTCAGACGAGTATAGAACTCTCAGATCCCAGATTCCCAAACCTTAGAGAGAGAGAGAGAGAGATTAGGAAAACTAGATTAAAAACTGAATGAATCCCTCAGCTGGAGGTGAATGGGAACTATATACCCAAAATTCAAACAGTAGAAATAAACAGTCTCGCTACGAAGAGATCACTACATGACTCCGCTACAGTATCAAATGGAAGCGCTACAGCTACAGTAACAAGTGGAAAGTGCTACAGTTGGTCATCTCGTGTCTTTGGTTGAGCAGTGGGAATCACGTGAGACAAACAGGAGATCTTTAGAACTTTATCCCCTCAGCTTTTTTCTCATGAAGAGAATAGTGAGTGAAGGGGGATAAATAACAGAGAATGCCAAGTGGCAAAAAAAAATAGAAAATTACAAGGAAATTTTACAGGGAAATGCTCAGGAAAGTAAACTGACTTTTTTTTTTTTTTTTTTTTTTTTTTTTTTTTTTTTTTTTAATGCTTTATGGGTGAGAAAATTCCGAAGCGCCGTCTTCATTTTCATCACCAAGAGAGATGAACGGCTCTTCTTCTTGATCGAGGAGTCTCGCGATGATGGTTACGATCCGGATCTTTGAAGAGTCGCTCCATGTTTAAAGTATTCCTCTTCGATTTTGCAGAGGCCAACATGGATTGGGCCTTTGATTTCCGGAGAGAGGAAAGTTGATTGGGCTTTGACGCGTCTTCATTTTGGGCTTTAGATGGCCTTTAGTAGCAAGCCAACTTTGGATGAGGTGCTTTCGATAAGTTTGACACCCTCATTGAACTTGTTCCCACCATTTAACTTTAAATTGTCTTTGTAAAATTACTTGGGAGTCTTGATTGTGGTAGTTAAGATGCCACATCCGGACTCCAAGGTAAAAAGAAATTTGTACGAAGCGAGAGGAATGGGGAGAACCTTGCTTCGAGGAAGGAATATAATGATTTTTAAAATAATCCAAACACCCTGGTGGCATTTGGGGTTAGAATTTCTGGCGGGGCCCAAAGAAAGTCCACCAACTTGAACCAATTTGGGAGACTTTGGACAGCTTATTCTTGAGTCGAAGAAGAATAACCATGAATGGGTCTTTTTGGGGTTTTGTATAAAAAATGTATTGTACCATGCCCTTTGTAATCCCAGTATGAGAAAGAAAGGCAATGGTTGGGATTATTATGGAAATTTAGAGGAAAGGCTTAGACTTATGGAGTTGGTCACCCCATTGGTTTGGGCTCATGACTTTAAGAATAGTGGCCGTGGAATAGGCTGGTTCTTTATGGGCTTCACTGAGGAAGAAGTGCTTGAACTTAACTGACTTGGTGAATTCCAAAATGTCAGGATAATAGGACTGGGGTTTTGTTAAATCCAATGGTTTGAAAAACCAGCCCTTGGGGAAAATCTTTGCAATGGCTTGAAATGGATCAAAGATTATAAAATCCATCTTCAACAAAAAATGTTTTGGTGATGGGATTTATAAAACCAATCCGATCTTGGAGAAATTTGTGGTTGTGAGACCACGATTTGGGAAGATGAACTTCCACTAAAACAATTTCTTTAAAATAGGAGCTTTAGAAGTTTTTGAAATTTGTTTTTCTTCTTTCTCAGGAATAGGAGAAAGAGATTGAGAAAAGCTTTGTAGAGCGAACATGAGTTCAGGGGATTTAGAAATGGACTTCATCCATTCATTTACCTGATCCGGAGATGCAAGGGCTTTAACATGGGCCTCATGGGCCTCTTGGCTTTCAACTATATCAATCCAGGACTTTATAGGCTTTGCTGATGAGATTGCTGAAGACAGCAATTTCTCTTTTGGAGGAGTGGAGGCTTTAGAAGGTTGGGACACAGGGTCTTTCATGATCCCTTTCCCTTTGTCAGGTTTCTTTTTGGGCGGCATTTATCTGTTTTGCAAAAATTCTCTCGTTAGAAAATCTGGAACAGAATTTCTGTCTCCCTTTATAAACTCAATATCAAAATCAAAAATGCTCAAAATTGCTTGCCATCGTGCAAAAATTTGTTTAGATGCAATGTTTTGAACATCCTTTTCTAGAACATGTTTTGCCTTTTACAATCAATCCTAAGTAAAAATTTTTGATTTAATAAATCGCTTTGAAATTTAGAGATGCATAAAACAATAGATAAAATTTCTTTCTTTATAGTGGAGTAATTTTTCTGACATTCATTCCAATGTGCAGAAGTATATTGGACAATTTGTTCTTTACCATTATCAACTTGTTTTAGAATACCTCCATAACCTAAGTCTGATGCATCAGTTTCTACAACCTTAGGTAATGCAGGGTTTGCCAAAAATAAACATGGAATTTCTTTAACAATGCCCTTTATTTGTTTTATGATTTTAGTATGTTCCTCTGTCCATGCAACAGGTTTTTTCTTTAATCTGTCATGCAAGGGTTTTGCAATTCTATTGATATTAGGACAAAAATCAAGAACATAATTTAGACTACCAAGAAATCTTTGTAGTTGGGTTTTATCCAAAATTTTATCAGGAAACTTGTCAGTAAATGCAAGTGACCTTTCAATGGGAGTTATGGTTCCTTTGGAAATATAGTGACCTAGGAACCTAATTTTTGTTTGAAATAAAGAAATCTTTGAACTGGAAACGGCTAAACCAGCTTTTCTAGTGGCAAAATAAAAAGTTTTTAAATGCTTGAAATGTTGATCAATTGACTGGGAAAAAATCAACACGTCATCTATATAAACAATGCAAAATTCAGAGTAAGGGTTATAAATATCGTTCATAACTCTTTGAAACTCTGAGGGGGCATTCTTTAAACCGAATGGCATAACAGTCCATTCATATTGCCCAAATGGAACAGTAAAAGCAGTTTTATAACGGTCTTTAGGGTGAATTTGTATTTGCCAAAATCCAGACTTCATGTCAAATTTTGAAAATATGAATGCAGAATGGAGTTTTTGGAGTAAATCTTTTTTATTAGGTATTGGATACCTAATCCACTTTAAAGCTTTATTAAGAGGTTTATAATTGATCACCAATCTGGGTGTCCCTCTTTCTATCTCAGAATTCTTATTGACATAGAAAGCGGCACAAGACCACGGAGACCTTGATTTCACAATTAAACCTTTAGACTCTAAATCCTTGATTTCATTCCTACAATGCTGTTCTAATTCCATATTCATTTGAATAGGTCGGGCTTTAGTAGGAATTTGCTTTTCATCGAAGGAATTTTCATATGGTAAATCTACCATGTGCTGTTTTCTTTCCCAGAAAGCAGAAGGTAAGTCAGCACAAATCTCCTTCTCAATCAAGGTCTTAAAACCAGAAATTTTTCTTTTTAGAAAATCGTTGTTAAGTTGATTTTCTATTCTTTGTAAACTTAAATCTTTCTTTAAACAAGTTAAATCATTCTGTTTTGTTTTAAGCAAAACATTGATTTGGTTTTTATAAACAGAACAGGCTTTAACAATATTTAAATTCCTTGTCTTAGGTTTTTCTATGAAAGGAAAATTAAGCCTTTTATCTTTTGCTTTAAAGGATATACTATCATAGTTAACAGTATAAGGGGTAATGAGGTTTATGAAAGGAGTTCCCAAAATGACTGCATGATGAATGTCATTAGTTAAAATAAAGGAAGTCCTGAAGTCAAAACCATCATTATGAACGGATGCATCGACTTTAAAATTAACTCTCAATTTTGAATTATTGGCGGCAGAAAGTCTCTCTTTTGTTTTTTCATGAAACTTTCTGGGGACAATGTCTTCTCTGATGCAATTCAAATCTGCACCAGTATCAAAAAGAGCGACAGTGTCGAATTCAAATTCTTTAGAAAATACCAAAGTGATTTTAATCAAATATTTTCTTGTGGTGATTTGTTTTAAGACAAAAAGAAAATCATTGGGTAGAGACTCAATATTTTCTAAATTTTGATTATCACCATTTTCAGATTCTGGTTCATTATCAGAATGTTCTTCCAACTGTTTTTGCAAAAGAAGTTGGATTGTATCAGAATCGGTTTTTTGTTTTTCTTTTAATTCTTTAATCTCAGATTTGATTTCCTTGATTTCTTTTTGAAGATCCTGGATAGAAGGACTCAAATTTTTGACTTTTCTTTTATCCAGTATTGTGGTAAGATCGTATGCATGCTTTTTGACAACAGGAACTTTAGAAGACTCAGGTTTGTCATTGAGTTCAAGAGTTTTTAGAAGCTTATCTAAATACTCTTTCTGAAGAGTAGGGTCAGAAATATGTTTGACTAATTCAAGAAATGTTTCCTGTTCTTTAGTCAAAACATTGATTTTCTTTAGGTATGATTCTGAACTAGAATTACTTTCAGAATACTCCGAAGTATCAGAGTCAATTAGCTCATCAACTTGGAGGGGCTCACTGTTTCCAGTTATGGAGGACTCAGAATCAGAAGATTCTACAAGAAGAGATGCTATTTTGGAAAGAATTTCTTCATCGAGGTCAAGCTCGTGAAGTTTCTTACTCATCCTACAAAATTTTGCAGTATGACCTTTCTTTCCACACTTATAGCAAGTGGCTTCCTTGTAGTTAAAAGGAGTTTTAGGCTTTGAGGTTGGTTTAGAATGCCTTTTCTTAGAGAAATTGGGCTTTCTATAAGACCTTGTGGGCTTTTTGTAATAAGGTTCTTTTGGTTCCTAAGGAATTTTCTATGACCTTTTGACTTGTAATGTTTTCTGTAAGATTTCGAAGAACACTTACCATTACAGTCTTTGGAGGTTGAAGCTTTGAAAGGGTCATAATTAAATTGTTTACAAAAACTGCCTAATTCTTGCTTAGACTTTCTAAGCTCCCATTTTAGACGTTTTTGTAATTTCAAATCTTGACAAATCTTAAGACCTTCCTTATTAATGAAACTGACAAGTTCACCATAGGTGAGTTCATCATAAGGAATACGATTGTCAAATAAAGCTTTAATGGTGTTTCTTACCTTTTCACCTAGAAGGGTAGGTAAACCAGCAAGAAACTTTTCTTTCCAAGTAGAATGATTTGCATCATCTCTTAGAAAGACTCGGGTGAAAAATGTGGTTTTATAAGTGGGGAAATCACTAAGTTTCCTACATCTGAGGTTATGTAATAACTCAGCGTTTTTGTCTCTTAAGTGAGAAGGATCTCCGATAAAATGGAGGGAAATAGTCAAAATTAAAGTTACTTGAAAGATTGAATGGGGTTAGTAAATTCATCGAGGTTGGGGGTTCCATCCTCATTTACTTGTATGGCATTCAAAATATCTGACTGTTGTTGTTTGGTAAGGAAATGATCCCACCAACCTTTAAGTTGACCTGTAAATCCTGCAATAAGGATTTCTGCTATAGCTCTATCAGAGGTTCCTGATTGGGTTTTATAGGCATTGGCTGCCATGGTCATTTGTTGTAATAGGCCAAGTATATTATACTCGGACATTCCATCTATGTTCCATTCATAGACGTAAGATCGTTAAACCGAGATTGGTTTATTGCACTAGCCTATTATCTATTGCAAGATCAGGAGGAGAACGAGAACTAGCAGGGAGTGCTAATTCCCAATGAATTTTATTGGCTTTAGGTTCGGGTTCTTCTTTAAAGGCTTCTAAATCTGATGAGGCAATAGAAGATTGGTCCTGATCCAAAACTCCAATAGACTTGGATTGGGTGTCAGGAGCAATTTGGTTTTTTGAAGTAGAAGCAGAAGAAGAAGATGCTTCTATTCTGTCTAATTGTTCTTTAATGGCTTTAGCAAAGTCTGATTTGGAATCTTGAACAAGCTTCTGACTATGTTTCGAAACCTGGAAGGGTTTGAAAATAGGCTCCTTAAGCTTTTTCAAGGAATCAGGCTTTGTGGGAATATGTCTTTGAACCGGAGAAACAGAAATGGTTGACTGTTGGATTTGACTCTCTATCCTAGTCAATTGTTTCCCTATTGTATTTAGATTAGTATTACAGAAATTATTCTGTTGAATAATACTATCTAAATTTGACTCTATGTTGTCATTTTTATGGTTTTTGTAGGGTGAAGCTTTAATCTCCATTGGAGGTTCACCATGTTCGATGGCCAAACTCCTCAAAGGAGGATGTTCTGACTCAATCGTTCTACCACTACCAGAAAGGGTCCATTCTGGGTTTTTCTTTCTAATCGTGATAGGGTTTGACTCTTTGAAGGGGTAGGAAATGTTGTTGTCTGAAGCATACATTTCAAACCAATCAAAAAATAAAATATGGACTTTATGCAGATGGACAAATTCATAATAAGACCCTTGTATTTGCTTTCTTTGATTCAAAAATTGTTTAAAGAACCAGAGTCTTTTTTCTTTATTATTAACAGAATAGAAATCATTATGCAAAAGGTTTTTGTCAAGTTCAAAATCTTTTTCAATGACTCCTATTACATTTTCGGTGACTGCTGAAAATGTGGGGGAAGTTGGAGGAGAAGGTTCCTTCTCTTCCTGGCTTTGTTCTTGTGGACGACTAGTGTAAATAGGATGAGGTACACTAGTAGAGTAGTCTACAGAACGAATTGAAGAACTAGGTATATCTGAAGTAGAAAACCTAGGTTGGTCTTTAGTATTTTGGAAAGGAAGATTAATGACAGATGGGACTTTAGAAAATCTTCTTTCCGTGGAATGAAGACCAGAGACAGAGTCCTTATCAGAATATCTGGAAGAAGTAGATCTTCTGAAGGATAGTTTAACTCTGCCATCAGAGTACTGAGTCACATTTTGCAACTCTGTATTAGGCTCAAGTTGTTTTGGAATCACTGGTTCAGTGGCTCCATCCAGAATCCATTCTTCTGGAAGGTGAATGTCTTTCCATTGTATGGGTTTTGGAATAACAATATTTGCTTTGGACAAATCAGTCTGTAAGAGAAGAGTCTCATCTCTTTTTGACTGGAATCTGTGTTGCGTATTGAACGCTGAATGCATGGCTTTGTAGGATATTTTATAGATTAAAGCAACAGGAATTGATCCTTCAATCATGTGGTAATTATGGGTTTTGATTTGAAGAATCATGCTTTTAATAATGTTTTTGTCTTTAAGAGAGATCATATGTTTGGATAACAATCAAATGAAATGGGTCCTTTACGAGAGACTAGATTCAATACTACGAGTAAGGAATCATCATCAAAGGAGATAAACCTCCCATCCCCGAGATCGCTAATATGGACGTATCAAGTCCTTCTTTTGTCAAAGGTTTTATTCCAATTTGGATTAGACCAATATGAATATAATTAAAACCTTTTTCTTTTAATTGTTTTAAAGATTTATCTCAGAAACAAGTTAATTGTTTCAAAAGGCTTTGAAAGTGTTATGTCTCTTTCTTCGGTTTTTATAACATAACTGCCTTTAAAAATCAAGTTTCTTCATTTTATAGATTTTGTCTTTAGAAATCTTTGGAAGTTCCCAACAATCAATAGCTTTATTAAAGTCTGTATTATGAATTCCTCGAATTCACAACATTCTTTGAAACACTAGTCCTCCCTGGGAGGAAGAGCTGCTAGAAAGATGATGATCTATGAAGTAAAGAATCCATGAATAAAAATTCTTTTAAATGTCTTAAAATTCTTTTAAAACAAGAAATCAATCCTAAAGCTAAGAATGGTTTGATTGCCTTTATAACAAGATGACGGACTTATGACCGGAAAAGCTACCTAAGACCAAGGTAAACCCATTACTGAATTAATCAAATTTTAATAATTTAATCAAACTTTTAACACGAATAACTTTAAACCATATACCACTACTCTCCCTTGGCTCTGATACCAATTATGTGTAAATTTATGTGTAATTTATTTAAAGCAAAGTTTTTATGTAATCCCCCAAAGTTCACACACTCCACGATTCTGAACTAGAATTACTTTCAGAATACTCCGAAGTATCAGAGTCAATTAGCTCATCAACTTGGAGGGGCTCACTGTTTCCAGTTATGGAGGACTCAGAATCAGAAGATTCTACAAGAAGAGATGCTATTTTGGAAAGAATTTCTTCATCGAGGTCAAGCTCGTGAAGTTTCTTACTCATCCTACAAAATTTTGCAGTATGACCTTTCTTTCCACACTTATAGCAAGTGGCTTCCTTGTAGTTAAAAGGAGTTTTAGGCTTTGAGGTTGGTTTAGAATGCCTTTTCTTAGAGAAATTGGGCTTTCTATAAGACCTTGTGGGCTTTTTGTAATAATGTTCTTTTGTTGGAAGGAATTTTCTATGACCTTTTGACTTGTAATGTTTTTACGTAAGATTTGAAGAACACTTACCATTCTGATCTTTGGAGGTTGAAGCTTTGAAAAGTGTCATAATTAAATTGTTTACAAAAATGCCTAATTCTTGCTTAGACTTTCTAAGCTCTCCCATTTTAGACGTTTTTGTAATTTGAAATCTTGACAAATCTTAAGACCTTCCTTATTAATGAAATCGACAAGTTCACCATAATGGTGAGTTCATCATAAGAATACGATTGTCAAATAAAGCTTTAATGGTGTTTCTTACCTTTTCACCTGAAGGGTAGGTAAACCAAAAAAGAAACTTTTCTTTCCAAGTAGAATGATTTGCATCATCTCTTAGAAAGACTCGGGTGAAAAATGTGGTTTTATAAGTGGGGAAATCACTAAGTTTCCTACATCCGAGGTTATGTAATAACTCGCGTTTTTGTCTCTTAAGTGAGAAGGATCTCCGATAAAATGGAGGAAATAGTCAAAATTAAAGTTACAGAACAAAGATTGAATGGGGTTAGTAAATTCATCGAGGTTGGGGTTCCATCCTCATTTACTTGTATGGCATTCAAAATATCATTGTTGTTGTTTGGTAAGAAATGATCCCACCAACCTTTAAGTTGACTGTAAATCCTGACATAAGGATTTACTGCTATAGCTCTATCGAGGTTCCCCGATTGGGTTTTATAGGCATTGGGGTGCCATGGTCATTTGTTGTAATAGGCCAAGTATATTATACTCGGACATTCCATCTATGTTCCATTCATGACGGAAGATGCATTAAACCGAGATTGGTTTATTACGACTGGCTGTATTATCTATTGCAAGATCGGGAGGAGAACGAGAACTAGCGGGAGTCTTAATTCCCAATGAATTTTATTGGCTTTAGGTTGGGTTCTTCTTTAAAGGCTTCTATATCTGATGAGGCAATAGAAGATTGGTCCTGATCCAAAACTCCAATAGACTTGGATTGGGTGTCAGGAGCAATTTGGTTTTTTGAGGTAGAAGCAGAAGAAGAAGATGCTTCTATTCTCAATTAATCTTTAATGGCTTTATCAAAGTCTGATTTGGAATCTTGAACAAGCTTCTGACTATGTTTCGAAACCTGGAAGGGTTTGAAAATAGGCTCCTTAAGCTTTTTCAAGGAATCAGGCTTTGTGGGAATATGTCTTTGAACCTAGGAGAAAGCGAAAATGGTTGATTTTGGATTTGACTCTCATCCTAGTCAATTGTTTCCTATTGTATTTAGATTAGTATTACGAAATTATTCTCATTGAATAATACTATCTAAATTTGACTCTATGTTGTCATTTTTATGGTTTTTGTAGGGTGAAGCTTTAATCTCCATTGGAGGTTCACCATGTTCGATGGCCAAACTCCCGAAAGGAGGATGTTACGACTCAATCGTTCTACCACTACCGAGAAAGGGTCCATTCTCGGTTTTTCTTTCTAATCGTGATAGGGTTTGACTCTTTGAAGGGGTAGGAAATGTTGTTGTCAAAGCATACATTTCAAACCAATCAAAAATAAAATATGGACTTTATGCGGATGGACAAATTCATAATAAGACCACTTGTATTTGCTTTCTTTGATTCAAAATTGTTTAAAGAACCGAGTCTTTTTCTTTATTATTAACAGAATAGAAATCATTATGCAAAAGGTTTTTGTCAAGTTCAAAATCTTTTTCAATGACTCCTATTACATTTTCGGTGACTGCTGAAAATGTGGGGGAAGTTGGAGGAGAAGGTTCCTTCTCTTCCTGGCTTTGTTCTTGTGGACGACTAGTGTAAATAGGATGAGGTACACTAGTAGAGTAGTCTACAGAACGAATTGAAGAACTAGGTATATCTGAAGTAGAAAACCTAGGTTGGTCTTTAGTATTTTGGAAAGGAAGATTAATGACAGATGGGACTTTAGAAAATCTTCTTTCCGTGGAATGAAGACCAGAGACAGAGTCCTTATCAGAATATCTGGAAGAAGTAGATCTTCTGAAGGATAGTTTAACTCTGCCATCAGAGTACTGAGTCACATTTTGCAACTCTGTATTAGGCTCAAGTTGTTTTGGAATCACTGGTTCAGTGGCTCCATCCAGAATCCATTCTTCTGGAAGGTGAATGTCTTTCCATTGTATGGGTTTTGGAATAACAATATTTGCTTTGGACAAATCAGTCTGTAAGAGAAGAGTCTCATCTCTTTTTGACTGGAATCTGTGTTGCGTATTGAACGCGAATGCATGGCTTTGTAGGATATTTTATAGATTAAAGCAACGAGGAATTGATCCTTCAATCATGTGGTAATTATGGGTTTTGATTTGAAGAATCATGCTTTTAATAATGTTTTTGTCTTTAAGAGAGATCATATGTTTGGATAACAATCAAATGAAATGGGTCCTTTACAGAGACTAGATTCAATACTACTGAGTAAGGAATCATCAAAGGAGATAAACCTCCCATCCCTGAGGACTGCTAATATGGACGTATCAAGTCCTTCTTTTGTCAAAGGTTTTATTCCAATTTGGATTAGACCAATATGAATATAATTAAAACCTTTTTCTTTTAATTGTTTTAAAGATTTATCTGTAAACAGGTTAATTGTTTCAAAAGGCTTTGAAAGTGTTATGTCTCTTTCTTCGGTTTTTATAACATAATCTGTCTTTAGAAAATCAAGTTTCTTCATTTTATAGATTTTGTCTTTAGAAATCTTTGGAAGTTCCCAACAATCAATAGCTTTATTAAAGTCTCTATTATTATGAATTCCTCGAAATTCACAACATTCTTTGAAACACTAGTCCTCCCTAGGAAGAGCTAGAGAAAGATGATGATCTACATGAAGTAAAGAATCCATGAATAAAAATTCTTTTAAATGTCTTAAAATTCTTTTAAAACAAGAAATCAATCTAAAGCTAAGAAGCTGGTTTGATTGCCGCTTATAACAAGATGACGGGACTTATGACCGGAAAATTTACCTAAGACCAAGACCAAGGTAAACCCATTACTGAATTAATCAAATTTTAATAATTTAATCAAACTTTTAACACGAATAACTTTAAACCATATACCACTACTCTCCCTTGGCTCTGATACCAATTAGACCAGGAATCGTGGAGTGTGTGAACTTTAGGGGATTATGAATCCCAGACTTTTAAAAGTTATTGGTTTTGAGGAACTTAAATGAAATAATATTAAATTTTATTAAATTTACGTAGGTTGGTTTTAGGTGCGTGGCGTTGTTAAAATTTAAAAAACTTTTTTTAAATTAAAAAACTTTAAACAAGCATTAAGGTTGGGCTTAAATCATATAAATTGCTTGATTCAACCGAGAATGTTCTTTAAATGTTAGAGATTTTATGGCCCGAATAGGGAAATTCATCTGAAAGCTTTAAAAATTTAAAGTGAAATTTAAATTGCTTTAAATTAAATAAATAAATTACACATAAACTTTAAATTAAAATTAAAAGCTTACATGTAAATTGCTTGATTCCAGAATGTTCTTTAAAGAAAGAAGGAAGGAAATTGATCTTGAGGCGAATAGAACTCTCGGATCCCGATTCCCAAACCTATAGAAAAGAGAGAGAGATTAGGAAAACTAGATTAAAAACTGAATGAATCCCTCAGCTGGAGGTGAATGGGAACTATATACCCAAAATTCAAACAGTAGAAATAAACTGATCGCTACGAGAGATGCTACTACTCGCTCATTCTGATGTCAAATGGAAGCGCTACAGCTACAGTAACAAGTGGAAAGTGCTACAGTTGGTCATCTCGTGTTCTGGTTGAACAGCTGGGAATCACGTGAGACAAACAGGAGATCTTTAGAACTTTATCCCCTCAGCTTTTTTCTCATGAAGAGAATAGTGAGTGAAGGGGGATAAATAACAGACAATGCCAAGTGGCAAAAAAAATAGAAAATTACCACGAAATTTTACACGGAAATGCTCAGGAAAGTAAACTGAAATTTTTTTTTTTTTTTTTTTTTTTTTTTTTTTTTTTAATGCTTTATGGGTGAGAAAATTCCGAAGCAGTCGTCTTCATTTTCATCACCAAGAGAGATGAACGGCTCTTCTTCTTCTTGATCGAGGAGTCTGCGGCATGATGGTTACGATCCGGATCTTTAAGAAATGCTCCATAAAACTTAAAGTATTCCTCTTCGATTTTGCGAGGAGGCCAACATGGATTGGGCCTTTGATTTTACGGAGAGGAAAGTTGATTGGCTTTGACGTCTTGATTTTGGGCTTTAGATGGCCTTTAGTAGCAAGCGACTTTGGATGAGGTGCTTTCGATAAGTTTGACACCCTCATTGAACTTGTTCCACCATTTAACTTTAAATTGTCTTTGTAAAATTACTTGGGAGTCTTGATTGTGGTAGTTAAGATGCCACATCCGGACTCCAAGGTAAAAAGAAATTTGTCTGAAGCGAGAGGAATGGGGAGAACCTTGCTTCGGCGGAAGGAATATAATGATTTTTAAAATAATCCAAACACCTGGTGGCATTTGGGGTTAGAATTTACGGCAAGGCCCAAAAAAGTCCACCAATGCTTGAACCAATTGGGAGACTTTGGGCGATTATTCTTGAGTCGAAGAAGAATAACCATGAATGGGTCTTTTGGGGTTTTGTATAAAAAATGTATTGTACCATGCCTGCCGGTAATCCCATATGAGAAAGAAAGGCAATGGTTGGGATTATTATGGAAATTTAGAGGAAAGGCTTTAGACTTATGGAGTTAGTCACCCCATTGGTTTGGGCTCATGACTTTAAGAATAGTGGCCGTGGAATAGGCTTTCTTCTTTATGGGCTTCATTTGAGGAAGAAGTGTTTAAACTTAACGACTCGGTGAACTCCAAAATATCATGATAATAGACTTGGGGTTTTGTTAAATCCCATGGTTTGAAAAACCAACCCTTAGGAAAATCTTTGAAATGGCTTGAAATGGATCGGCATTATAAAATCCATCTTCAACAGTAAAAATGTTTTGGTGATGGGATTTATAAAACCAATCCGATCTTGGAGAAATTTGTGGTTGTGAGACCACGATTTGGGAAGATGAACTTCCACTTGAAACAATTTCTTTAGAAATAGGAGCTTTAGAAGTTTTTGAAATTTGTTTTTCTTCTTTCTCAGGAATAGGAGAAAGAGATTGAGAAAAGCTTTGTAGAGCGAACATGAGTTCAGGGGATTTAGAAATGGACTTCATCCATTCATTTACCTGATCCGGAGATGCAAGGGCTTTAACATGGGCCTCATGGGGCCTCTTGCTTTCAACTATATCAATCCAGGACTTTATAGGCTTTCTTTGATGAGATTCTTTGAAGACAAAGAATTTCTCTTTTGGAGGAGTGGAGGCTTTAGAAGGTTGGGACACAGGGTCTTTCATGATCCCTTTCCCTTTGTCAGGTTTCTTTTTGGGCGGCATTTATCTGTTTTGCAAAAATTCTCTCGTTAGAAAATCTGGAACAGAATTTCTGTCTCCCTTTATAAACTCAATATCAAAATCAAAAATGCTCAAAATTGCTTGCCATCGTGCAAAAATTTGTTTAGATGCAATGTTTTGAACATCCTTTTCTAGAACATGTTTTGCAGCTTTACAATCAATCCTAAGTAAAAATTTTTGATTTAATAAATCGCTTTGAAATTTAGAGATGCATAAAACAATAGATAAAATTTCTTTCTTTATAGTGGAGTAATTTTTCTGACATTCATTCCAATGTGCAGAAGTATATTGGACAATTTGTTCTTTACCATTATCAACTTGTTTTAGAATACCTCCATAACCTAAGTCTGATGCATCAGTTTCTACAACCTTAGGTAATGCAGGGTTTGCCAAAAATAAACATGGAATTTCTTTAACAATGCCCTTTATTTGTTTTATGATTTTAGTATGTTCCTCTGTCCATGCAACAGGTTTTTTCTTTAATCTGTCATGCAAGGGTTTTGCAATTCTATTGATATTAGGACAAAAATCAAGAACATAATTTAGACTACCAAGAAATCTTTGTAGTTGGGTTTTATCCAAAATTTTATCAGGAAACTTGTCAGTAAATGCAAGTGACCTTTCAATGGGAGTTATGGTTCCTTTGGAAATATAGTGACCTAGGAACCTAATTTTTGTTTGAAATAAAGAAATCTTTGAACTGGAAACGGCTAAACCAGCTTTTCTAGTGGCAAAATAAAAAGTTTTTAAATGCTTGAAATGTTGATCAATTGACTGGGAAAAAATCAACACGTCATCTATATAAACAATGCAAAATTCAGAGTAAGGGTTATAAATATCGTTCATAACTCTTTGAAACTCTGAGGGGGCATTCTTTAAACCGAATGGCATAACAGTCCATTCATATTGCCCAAATGGAACAGTAAAAGCAGTTTTATAACGGTCTTTAGGGTGAATTTGTATTTGCCAAAATCCAGACTTCATGTCAAATTTTGAAAATATGAATGCAGAATGGAGTTTTTGGAGTAAATCTTTTTTATTAGGTATTGGATACCTAATCCACTTTAAAGCTTTATTAAGAGGTTTATAATTGATCACCAATCTGGGTGTCCCTCTTTCTATCTCAGAATTCTTATTGACATAGAAAGCGGCACAAGACCACGGAGACCTTGATTTCACAATTAAACCTTTAGACTCTAAATCCTTGATTTCATTCCTACAATGCTGTTCTAATTCCATATTCATTTGAATAGGTCGGGCTTTAGTAGGAATTTGCTTTTCATCGAAGGAATTTTCATATGGTAAATCTACCATGTGCTGTTTTCTTTCCCAGAAAGCAGAAGGTAAGTCAGCACAAATCTCCTTCTCAATCAAGGTCTTAAAACCAGAAATTTTTCTTTTTAGAAAATCGTTGTTAAGTTGATTTTCTATTCTTTGTAAACTTAAATCTTTCTTTAAACAAGTTAAATCATTCTGTTTTGTTTTAAGCAAAACATTGATTTGGTTTTTATAAACAGAACAGGCTTTAACAATATTTAAATTCCTTGTCTTAGGTTTTTCTATGAAAGGAAAATTAAGCCTTTTATCTTTTGCTTTAAAGGATATACTATCATAGTTAACAGTATAAGGGGTAATGAGGTTTATGAAAGGAGTTCCCAAAATGACTGCATGATGAATGTCATTAGTTAAAATAAAGGAAGTCCTGAAGTCAAAACCATCATTATGAACGGATGCATCGACTTTAAAATTAACTCTCAATTTTGAATTATTGGCGGCAGAAAGTCTCTCTTTTGTTTTTTCATGAAACTTTCTGGGGACAATGTCTTCTCTGATGCAATTCAAATCTGCACCAGTATCAAAAAGAGCGACAGTGTCGAATTCAAATTCTTTAGAAAATACCAAAGTGATTTTAATCAAATATTTTCTTGTGGTGATTTGTTTTAAGACAAAAAGAAAATCATTGGGTAGAGACTCAATATTTTCTAAATTTTGATTATCACCATTTTCAGATTCTGGTTCATTATCAGAATGTTCTTCCAACTGTTTTTGCAAAAGAAGTTGGATTGTATCAGAATCGGTTTTTGTTTTTCTTTTAATTCTTTAATCTCAGATTTGATTTCCTTGATTTCTTTTTGAAGATCCTGGATAGAAGGACTCAAATTTTTGACTTTTCTTTTATCCAGTATTGTGGTAAGATCGTATGCATGCTTTTTGACAACAGGAACTTTAGAAGACTCAGGTTTGTCATTGAGTTCAAGAGTTTTTAGAAGCTTATCTAAATACTCTTTCTCAAAGAAAGTAGGTCGAAAATATGTTTGACTAATTCAAGAAATGTTTCCTGTTCTTTAGTCAAAACATTGATTTTCTTTAGGTATGATTACTCAACTAGAATTACTTTGAGAATACTCAAGTATCGTGAGTCAGTCAATTAGCTCATCAACTTGGAGGGCTCACTCAAGTTTCCATTATGGAGGACTCGAGAATCGAAGATTCTACAAGAAGAGATCTTTATTTTGGAAAGAATTTCTTCATCGAGGTCAAGCTCGTGAAGTTTCTTACTCATCCTACAAAATTTTGCGATGACCTTTTTCTTTCCACACTTATAGCAAAGTGGCTTCCTTGTAGTTAAAAGGAGTTTTAGGCTTTGAGGTTGGTTTAGAATGCCTTTTCTTAGAGAAATTGGGCTTTATAAGACCTCGGGCTTTTTGTAATAATGTTCTTTTGGTTCTGGAAGGAATTTTCTATGACCTTTTGACTTGTAATGTTTTCTGTAAGATTTCGAAGAACACTTACCATTACAGTCTTTGGAGGTTGAAGCTTTGAAAGGGTCATAATTAAATTGTTTACAAAAACTGCCTAATTCTTGCTTAGACTTTCTAAGCTCCCATTTTAGACGTTTTTGTAATTTCAAATCTTGACAAATCTTAAGACCTTCCTTATTAATGAAACTGACAAGTTCACCATAGGTGAGTTCATCATAAGGAATACGATTGTCAAATAAAGCTTTAATGGTGTTTCTTACCTTTTCACCTAGAAGGGTAGGTAAACCAGCAAGAAACTTTTCTTTCCAAGTAGAATGATTTGCATCATCTCTTAGAAAGACTCGGGTGAAAAATGTGGTTTTATAAGTGGGGAAATCACTAAGTTTCCTACATCTGAGGTTATGTAATAACTCAGCGTTTTTGTCTCTTAAGTGAGAAGGATCTCCGATAAAATGGAGGGAAATAGTCAAAATTAAAGTTGCAACAGCATCTTGAATGGGGTTAGTAAATTCATCGAGGTTGGGGGTTCCATCCTCATTTACTTGTATGGCATTCAAAATATCTGACTGTTGTTGTTTGGTAAGGAAATGATCCCACCAACCTTTAAGTTGACCTGTAAATCCTGCAATAAGGATTTCTGCTATAGCTCTATCAGAGGTTCCTGATTGGGTTTTATAGGCATTGGCTGCCATGGTCATTTGTTGTAATAGGCCAAGTATATTATACTCAGACATTCCATCTATGTTCCATTCATAGACAGAAGATGCATTAAACCGAGATTGGTTTATTGCACTAGCCTATTATCTATCAAAGATCAGGAGGAGAACGAGAACTAGCAGGGAGTGCTAATTCCCAATGAATTTTATTGGCTTTAGGTTCGGGTTCTTCTTTAAAGGCTTCTAAATCTGATGAGGCAATAGAAGATTGGTCCTGATCCAAAACTCCAATAGACTTGGATTGGGTGTCAGGAGCAATTTGGTTTTTTGAAGTAGAAGCAGAAGAAGAAGATGCTTCTATTCTGTCTAATTGTTCTTTAATGGCTTTAGCAAAGTCTGATTTGGAATCTTGAACAAGCTTCTGACTATGTTTCGGAACCCTAGGGTTTGAAAATAGCTCCTTATGTTTTTTCAAGGAATCAGGCTTTGTGGGAATATGTCTTTGAACCGGAGAAACAGAAATGGTTGACTGTTGGATTTGACTCTCTATCCTAGTCAATTGTTTCCCTATTGTATTTAGATTAGTATTACAGAAATTATTCTGTTGAATAATACTATCTAAATTTGACTCTATGTTGTCATTTTTATGGTTTTTGTAGGGTGAAGCTTTAATCTCCATTGGAGGTTCACCATGTTCGATGGCCAAACTCCTCAAAGGAGGATGTTCTGACTCAATCGTTCTACCACTACCAGAAAGGGTCCATTCTGGGTTTTTCTTTCTAATCGTGATAGGGTTTGACTCTTTGAAGGGGTAGGAAATGTTGTTGTCTGAAGCATACATTTCAAACCAATCAAAAAATAAAATATGGACTTTATGCAGATGGACAAATTCATAATAAGACCCTTGTATTTGCTTTCTTTGATTCAAAAATTGTTTAAAGAACCAGAGTCTTTTTTCTTTATTATTAACAGAATAGAAATCATTATGCAAAAGGTTTTTGTCAAGTTCAAAATCTTTTTCAATGACTCCTATTACATTTTCGGTGACTGCTGAAAATGTGGGGGAAGTTGGAGGAGAAGGTTCCTTCTCTTCCTGGCTTTGTTCTTGTGGACGACTAGTGTAAATAGGATGAGGTACACTAGTAGAGTAGTCTACAGAACGAATTGAAGAACTAGGTATATCTGAAGTAGAAAACCTAGGTTGGTCTTTAGTATTTTGGAAAGGAAGATTAATGACAGATGGGACTTTAGAAAATCTTCTTTCCGTGGAATGAAGACCAGAGACAGAGTCCTTATCAGAATATCTGGAAGAAGTAGATCTTCTGAAGGATAGTTTAACTCTGCCATCAGAGTACTGAGTCACATTTTGCAACTCAGATTAGCTCAAGTTGTTTTGGAATCACTGGTTCAGTGGCTCCATCCAGAATCCATTCTTCTGGAAGGTGAATGTCTTTCCATTGTATGGGTTTTGGAATAACAATATTTGCTTTGGACAAATCAGTCTGTAAGAGAAGAGTCTCATCTCTTTTTGACTGGAATCTGTGTTGCGTATTGAACGCTGAATGCATGGCTTTGTAGGATATTTTATAGATTAAAGCAACAGGAATTGATCCTTCAATCATGTGGTAATTATGGGTTTTGATTTGAAGAATCATGCTTTTAATAATGTTTTTGTCTTTAAGAGAGACTGTTATGTTTGGATAACAATCAAATGAAATGGGTCCTTTACAGAGACTAGATTCAATACTACTGAGTAAGGAATCATCAAAGGAGATAAACCTCCCATCCCTGAGGACTGCTAATATGGACGTATCAAGTCCTTCTTTTGTCAAAGGTTTTATTCCAATTTGGATTAGACCAATATGAATATAATTAAAACCTTTTTCTTTTAATTGTTTTAAAGATTTATCTGTAAACAGGTTAATTGTTTCAAAAGGCTTTGAAAGTGTTATGTCTCTTTCTTCGGTTTTTATAACATAATCTGTCTTTAGAAAATCAAGTTTCTTCATTTTATAGATTTTGTCTTTAGAAATCTTTGGAAGTTCCCAACAATCAATAGCTTTATTAAAGTCTGCTATTATGAATTCCTCAGAATTCACAACATTCTTTGAAACACTAGTCCTCCCGGAGGAAGAGCTAGAGAAAGATGATGATCTATGAAGTAAAGAATCCATGAATAAAAATTCTTTTAAATGTCTTAAAATTCTTTTAAAACAATGAAAATCAATCTAAAGCAAGAATCGGTTTGATTGCCCTTATAACAAGATGACGGGACTTATGACCAGAAGCTACCTAAGCACCCGAAGGTAAACCCATTACTGAATTAATCAAATTTTAATAATTTAATCAAACTTTTAACACGAATAACTTTAAACCATATACCACTACTCTCCCTTGGCTCTGATACCAATTAGACCAGGAATCGTGGAGTGTGTGAACTTTGGGGGATTATGAATCCCAGACTTTTAAAAGTTATTGGTTTTGAGGAAGTGATTACCGCTGATGAAATAATATTAACTTTATTGTTGTAAATTTTAGTAGGTTGGTTTTAGGTACGTGGCGTTGTTAAACCAGATCGACGCTTGAGCGATTAATGTCTGCTTTATTGGACCCGGATCGACTTAGAATTACGATCAATAGTCCGCACGTTCGGGTGTCCAGCCGATATACCACAAAGTTACCGTCTTTAAGTTTTAGTCAGGATTATTAGCAAACCTAACCACAAGGCTTTACAAAAATTAAACAAGCATTAAGGTTGGGCTCTAAATCATACACAGTACCAAATCTGGTTCCCAGAAATGGTGCTCTGAGTGAAGGGGAAGAAGAGAAATACAACTGAGAGAGAGATCAGGTCTCTATGTCTCAGAGGAATGTAACAGATTTTATGGCAGATCTGATATAGATCAGTCTGCATACAAGAAAGAAAGCTTTAAAAATTTAAAGTGCAGAAATTTAAATTGCAGAAAGCATAAAATTAATTACAAACTTTGCTTTAAATAAATTACACATAAACTTTAAATTAAAATTAAAAGCTTACATGTAAATTGCTTGATTCCAGTAATGTTCTTTAAAGAAAGAAGGAAGGGAAATTGATCTTCAGACGAGTATAGAACTCTCAGATCCCAGATTCCCAAACCTTAGAGAGAGAGAGAGAGAGAGAGATTAGGAAAACTAGATTAAAAACTGAATGAATCCCTCAGCTGGAGGTGAATGGGAACTATATACCCAAAATTCAAACAGTAGAAATAAACAGTCTCGCTACAGTAGATCTGCTTCTGACTCCATTCTGATGATCAAATGGAAGCGCTACATTCTGATCATAATGGTGGAAAAGTGCTACAGTTGGTCATCTCGTGTGCTGGTTGAACAGCTGGGAATCACGTGAGACAAACAGGAGATCTTTAGAACTTTATCCCCTCAGCTTTTTTCTCATGAAGAGAATAGTGAGTGAAGGGGGATAAATAACAGAGAATGCCAAGTGGCAAAAAAAAATAGAAAATTACAAGGAAATTTTACAGGGAAATGCTCAGGAAAGTAAACTTAATTTTTTTTTTTTTTTTTTTTTTTTTTTTTTTTTTTTTTTTTTAATGCTTTATGGGTGAGAAAATTCCGAAGCAGTCGTCTTCATTTTCATCACCAAGAGAGATGAACGGCTCTTCTTCTTGATCAGAGGAGTCTGCGACAGATGGTTCTGATCTGGATGCTAAGAGCTGTTCCATAAGCTTAAAGTATTCCTCTTCTGATTTTGCAGAGGCCAACATGGATTGGGCCTTTGATTTCTGGGAGAGGAAAGTTGATTGGGCTTTGACGTCTTCAATTTTGGGCTTTAGATGGCCTTTAGTAGCAAGCCAACTTTGGATGAGGTGCTCAGTAAGTTTGACACCCTCATTGAACTTGTTCCACCATTTAACTTTAAATTGTCTTTGTAAAATTACTTGGGAGTCTTGATTGTGGTAGTTAAGATGCCACATCCGCACTCCAAGGTAAAAAAAAATTTGTACGAAGAAGCAGAGGAATGGGGAGAACCTTGCTTCTGAGGCAGAAGGAATATAATGATTTTTAAAATAATCCAAACACCTGGTGGCATTTGGGGTTAGAATTTCTGGGCAGGGCCCAAAGAAAGTCCACCAATGCTTGAACCAATTTGGGAGACTTTGGACAGTTACTTGAGTCGAAGAAGAATAACCATGAATGGGTCTTTTTGGGGTTTTGTATAAAAAATGTATTGTACCATGCCTGCCCGGTAATCCCGATATGAGAAAGAAAGGCAATGGTTGGGATTATTATGGAAATTTAGAGGAAAGGCTTTGAGACTTATGGAGTTAGTCACCCCATTGGTTTGGGCTCATGACTTTAAGAATAGTGGCCGTGGAATAGGCTGGTTCTTTATGGGCTTCACCGAGGAAGAAAGAAGTGTTTAAACTTAACTCGACTCGGTGAACTCCAAAATATCATGATAATAGACTGGGGTTTTGTTAAATCCCATGGTTTGAAAAACCAGCCCTTAGGGAAAATCTTTGAAATGGCTTGAAATGGATCAGCATTATAAAATCCATCTTCAACAGTAAAAATGTTTTGGTGATGGGATTTATAAAACCAATCCGATCTTGGAGAAATTTGTGGTTGTGAGACCACGATTTGGGAAGATGAACTTCCACTTGAAACAATTTCTTTAGAAATAGGAGCTTTAGAAGTTTTTGAAATTTGTTTTTCTTCTTTCTCAGGAATAGGAGAAAGAGATTGAGAAAAGCTTTGTAGAGCGAACATGAGTTCAGGGGATTTAGAAATGGACTTCATCCATTCATTTACCTGATCCGGAGATGCAAGGGCTTTAACATGGGCCTCATGGGCCTCTTGGCTTTCAACTATATCAATCCAGGACTTTATAGGCTTTGCTGATGAGATTGCTGAAGACAGCAATTTCTCTTTTGGAGGAGTGGAGGCTTTAGAAGGTTGGGACACAGGGTCTTTCATGATCCCTTTCCCTTTGTCGGAGTTTCTTTTTGGGCGGCATTTATCCTGCTTTTTTGCAAAAATTCTCTCGTTAGAAAATGCCGGAACAAATTTACATCTCCCTTTATAAACTCAATATCAAAATCAAAAATGCTCAAAATTGCTTGCCATCGTGCAAAAATTTGTTTAGATGCAATGTTTTGAACATCCTTTTCTAGAACATGTTTTGCGACTTTTACAATCAATCCTAAGTAAAAATTTTTGATTTAATAAATCGCTTTGAAATTTAGAGATGCATAAAACAATAGATAAAATTTCTTTCTTTATAGTGGAGTAATTTTTCCGACATTCATTCCAATGTGCGAAGTATATATTGGACAATTTGTTCTTTACCATTATCAACTTGTTTTAGAATACCTCCATAACCTAAGTCTGATGCATCAGTTTCTACAACCTTAGGTAATGCAGGGTTTGCCAAAAATAAACATGGAATTTCTTTAACAATGCCCTTTATTTGTTTTATGATTTTAGTATGTTCCTCTGTCCATGCAAATGCGGGTTTTTCTTTAATCATGTCATGCAAGGGTTTTGCAATTCTATTGATATTAGGACAAAAATCAAGAACATAATTTAGACTACCAAGAAATCTTTGTAGTTGGGTTTTATCCAAAATTTTATCAGGAAACTTGTCAGTAAATGCAAGTGACCTTTCAATGGGAGTTATGGTTCCTTTGGAAATATAGTGACCTAGGAACCTAATTTTTGTTTGAAATAAAGAAATCTTTGAACTGGAAACGGCTAAACCAGCTTTTCTAGTGGCAAAATAAAAAGTTTTTAAATGCTTGAAATGTTGATCAATTGACTGGGAAAAAATCAACACGTCATCTATATAAACAATGCAAAATTCAGAGTAAGGGTTATAAATATCGTTCATAACTCTTTGAAACTCTGAGGGGGCATTCTTTAAACCGAATGGCATAACAGTCCATTCATATTGCCCAAATGGAACAGTAAAAGCAGTTTTATAACGGTCTTTAGGGTGAATTTGTATTTGCCAAAATCCAGACTTCATGTCAAATTTTGAAAATATGAATGCGAGAATGGAGTTTTGGAGTAAATCTTTTTTATTAGGTATTGGATACCTAATCCACTTTAAAGCTTTATTAAGAGGTTTATAATTGATCACCAATCTGGGTGTCCCTCTTTCTATCTCAGAATTCTTATTGACATAGAAAGCGGCACAAGACCACGGAGACCTTGATTTCACAATTAAACCCTTAGACTCTAAATCCTTGATTTCATTCCTACAATCTTTGTTTCTAATTCCATATTCATTTGAATAGGTCGGGCTTTAGTAGGAATTTGCTTTTCATCGAAGGAATTTTCATATGGTAAATCTACCATGTCTTTGTTTTCTTTCCTGAGCAGAAGGTAAGTCAGCACAAATCTCCTTCTCAATCAAGGTCTTAAAACCAGAAATTTTTCTTTTTAGAAAATCGTTGTTAAGTTGATTTTCTATTCTTTGTAAACTTAAATCTTTCTTTAAACAAGTTAAATCATTCTGTTTTGTTTTAAGCAAAACATTGATTTGGTTTTTATAAACAGAACAGGCTTTAACAATATTTAAATTCCTTGTCTTAGGTTTTTCTATGAAAGGAAAATTAAGCCTTTTATCTTTTGCTTTAAAGGATATACTATCATAGTTAACAGTATAAGGGGTAATGAGGTTTATGAAAGGAGTTCCCAAAATGACTGCATGATGAATGTCATTAGTTAAAATAAAGGAAGTCCTGAAGTCAAAACCATCATTATGAACGGATGCATCGACTTTAAAATTAACTCTCAATTTTGAATTATTGGCGGCAGAAAGTCTCTCTTTTGTTTTTTCATGAAACTTTCTGGGGACAATGTCTTCTCTGATGCAATTCAAATCTGCACCAGTATCAAAAAGAGCGACAGTGTCGAATTCAAATTCTTTAGAAAATACCAAAGTGATTTTAATCAAATATTTTCTTGTGGTGATTTGTTTTAAGACAAAATGAAAATCATTGGGTAGAGACTCAATATTTTCTAAATTTTGATTATCACCATTTTCAGATTCTGGTTCATTATCAGAATGTTCTTCCAACTGTTTTTGCAAAAGAAGTTGGATTGTATCAGAATCGGTTTTTTGTTTTTCTTTTAATTCTTTAATCTCAGATTTGATTTCTTTGATTTCTTTTTTTTGAAGATCCTGGATAGAAGGACTCAAATTTTTGACTTTTCTTTTATCCAAAGATTGTGGTAAGATCGTATGCATGCTTTTTGACAACAGAACTTTAGAAGACTCGGGTTTGTCATTGAGTTCAAGAGTTTTTAAAGCTTATCTAAATACTCTTTCAAGAAAGAAATCGAAATATGTTTGACTAATTCAAGAAATGTTTCCTGTTCTTTAGTCAAAACATTGATTTTCTTTAGGTATGATTCTGAACTAGAATTACTTTCAGAATACTCCGAAGTATCAGAGTCAATTAGCTCATCAACTTGGAGGGGCTCACTGTTTCCAGTTATGGAGGACTCAGAATCAGAAGATTCTACAAGAAGAGATGCTATTTTGGAAAGAATTTCTTCATCGAGGTCAAGCTCGTGAAGTTTCTTACTCATCCTACAAAATTTTGCAGTATGACCTTTCTTTCCACACTTATAGCAAGTGGCTTCCTTGTAGTTAAAAGGAGTTTTAGGCTTTGAGGTTGGTTTAGAATGCCTTTTCTTAGAGAAATTGGGCTTTCTATAAGACCTTGTGGGCTTTTTGTAATAAGGTTCTTTTGGTTCTGGAAGGAATTTTCTATGACCTTTTGACTTGTAATGTTTTCTGTAAGATTTCGAAGAACACTTACCATTACAGTCTTTGGAGGTTGAAGCTTTGAAAGGGTCATAATTAAATTGTTTACAAAAACTGCCTAATTCTTGCTTAGACTTTCTAAGCTCCCATTTTAGACGTTTTGTAATTTCAAATCTTGACAAATCTTAAGACCTTCCTTATTAATGAAGCCCGACAAGTTCACCATAGGTGAGTTCATCATAAGGAATACGATTGTCAAATAAAGCTTTAATGGTGTTTCTTACCTTTTCACCTAGAAGGGTAGGTAAACCAGCAAGAAACTTTTCTTTCCAAGTAGAATGATTTGCATCATCTCTTAGAAAGACTCGGGTGAAAAATGTGGTTTTATAAGTGGGGAAATCACTAAGTTTCCTACATCTGAGGTTATGTAGTAACTCAGCGTTTTTGTCTCTTAATTGAGAAGGATCTCCGAAAAAATGGAGGAAATAGTCAAAATTAAAGTTCTGCAATAGCATCTTGAATGTGGTTAGTAAATTCATCGAGGTTGGGGGTTCCATCCTCATTTACTTGTATGGCATTCAAAATATCTGACTGTTGTTGTTTGGTAAGGAAATGATCCCACCAACCTTTAAGTTGACCAGTAAATCCTGCAATAAGGATTTCTGCTATAGCTCTATCAGAGGTTCCTGATTGGGTTTTATAGGCATTGGCTGCCATGGTCATTTGTTGTAATAGGCCAAGTATATTATACTCGGACATTCCATCTATGTTCCATTCATGTAGACGAAAGATGCATTAAACCGAGATTGGTTTATTGCACTAGGCCTATTATCTATCGCAAGATCGGGAGGAGAACGAGAACTAGCAGGGAGTGCTAATTCCCAATGAATTTTATTGGCTTTAGGCTCGGGTTCTTCTTTAAAGGCTTCTAAATCTGATGAGGCAATAGAAGATTGGTCCTGATCCAAAACTCCAATAGACTTGGATTGGGTGTCAGGAGCAATTTGGTTTTTTGAAGTAGAAGCAGAAGAAGAAGATGCTTCATTCTCGCCTAATTGTTCTTTAATGGCTTTAGCAAAGTCTGATTTGGAATCTTGAACAAGCTTCTGACTATGTTTCGAAACCTGGAAGGGTTTGAAAATAGGCTCCTTAAGCTTTTTCAAGGAATCAGGCTTTGTGGGAATATGTCTTTGAACCGGAGAAACAGAAATGGTTGACTGTTGGATTTGACTCTCTATCCTAGTCAATTGTTTCCCTATTGTATTTAGATTAGTATTACAGAAATTATTCTGTTGAATAATACTATCTAAATTTGACTCTATGTTGTCATTTTTATGGTTTTTGTAGGGTGAAGCTTTAATCTCCATTGGAGGTTCACCATGTTCGATGGCCAAACTCCTCAAAGGAGGATGTTCTGACTCAATCGTTCTACCACTACCAGAAAGGGTCCATTCTGGGTTTTTCTTTCTAATCGTGATAGGGTTTGACTCTTTGAAGGGGTAGAAATGTTGTTGTCAAGCATACATTTCAAACCAATCAAAAATAAAATATGGACTTTATGCAGATGGACAAATTCATAATAAGACCCTTGTATTTGCTTTCTTTGATTCAAAAATTGTTTAAAGAACCAGAGTCTTTTTTCTTTATTATTAACAGAATAGAAATCATTATGCAAAAGGTTTTTGTCAAGTTCAAAATCTTTTTCAATGACTCCTATTACATTTTCGGTGACTGCTGAAAATGTGGGGGAAGTTGGAGGAGAAGGTTCCTTCTCTTCCTGGCTTTGTTCTTGTGGACGACTAGTGTAAATAGGATGAGGTACACTAGTAGAGTAGTCTACAGAACGAATTGAAGAACTAGGTATATCTGAAGTAGAAAACCTAGGTTGGTCTTTAGTATTTTGGAAAGGAAGATTAATGACAGATGGGACTTTAGAAAATCTTCTTTCCGTGGAATGAAGACCAGAGACAGAGTCCTTATCAGAATATCTGGAAGAAGTAGATCTTCTGAAGGATAGTTTAACTCTGCCATCAGAGTACTGAGTCACATTTTGCAACTCTGTATTAGGCTCAAGTTGTTTTGGAATCACTGGTTCAGTGGCTCCATCCAGAATCCATTCTTCTGGAAGGTGAATGTCTTTCCATTGTATGGGTTTTGGAATAACAATATTTGCTTTGGACAAATCAGTCTGTAAGAGAAGAGTCTCATCTCTTTTTGACTGGAATCGTGTTTGCGTATTGAACGCTGAATGCATGGCTTTGTAGGATATTTTATAGATTAAAGCAACAGGAATTGATCCTTCAATCATGTGGTAATTATGGGTTTTGATTTGAAGAATCATGCTTTTAATAATGTTTTTGTCTTTAAGAGAGACTGTTATGTTTGGATAACAATCAAATGAAATGGGTCCTTTACAGAGACTAGATTCAATACTACTGAGTAAGGAATCATCAAAGGAGATAAACCTCCCATCCCTGAGGACTGCTAATATGGACGTATCAAGTCCTTCTTTTGTCAAAGGTTTTATTCCAATTTGGATTAGACCAATATGAATATAATTAAAACCTTTTTCTTTTAATTGTTTTAAAGATTTATCTGTAAACAGGTTAATTGTTTCAAAAGGCTTTGAAAGTGTTATGTCTCTTTCTTCGGTTTTTATAACATAATCTGTCTTTAGAAAATCAAGTTTCTTCATTTTATAGATTTTGTCTTTAGAAATCTTTGGAAGTTCCCAACAATCAATAGCTTTATTAAAGTCTGCTATTATGAATTCCTCAGAATTCACAACATTCTTTGAAACACTAGTCCTCCCGGAGGAAGAGCTAGAGAAAGATGATGATCTATGAAGTAAAGAATCCATGAATAAAAATTCTTTTAAATGTCTTAAAATTCTTTTAAAACAGTAAATCAATCCTAGGCTAAGAACTGGTTTGATTGCCCTTATAACAAGATGACGGGACTTATGACCAGAAGCTACCTAAGCACCCGAAGGTAAACCCATTACTGAATTAATCAAATTTTAATAATTTAATCAAACTTTTAACACGAATAACTTTAAACCATATACCACTACTCTCCCTTGGCTGATATTAAATTAGACCAGGACTTTATAGGCTTTCTTTGATGAGATTATTGAAGACAAAGAATCTCATCAAAAAAAGCCTATAAAGTCCTGGTTAATTTATTTTTTTTTTTTTTTTTTTTTTTTTTTTTTTTTTTTTTTTAAATTAATTACAAACTTTGCTTTAAATAAATTACACATAAACTTTAAATTAAAATTAAAAGCTTACATGTAAATTGCTTGATTCCAAAGAATGTTCTTTAAAAAGAAAGAAGGAAGGGAAATTGATCTTCAGACGAGTATAGAACTCTCAGATCCCAGATTCCCAAACCTTAGAGAGAGAGAGAGAGAGAGAGATTAGGAAAACTAGATTAAAAACTGAATGAATCCCTCAGCTGGAGGTGAATGGGAACTATATACACAAAATTCAAACAAGCATTAAAATAAAAACAATCTCGCTCTGAGACGCTGCATGGAAATTTCCAAAGAAAGATCGGCCTGTGCATCGGGCCCAGGTGTGGGTCCCACCAGCTAAGGGTCCCCCGTAGACCAGGTTTGGGGAGGGGAAGGGAGTTGGGGGTTCAACCGTGCACACGTGGCCTGAGGAAGGTGCTTATAAGATTAAAGTAGCGCCTTTACCAAGCGGCATTTATCCTTTTGCAAAAATTCTCTCGTTAGAAAATCCGGAGCAATTTACCTCCCTTTATAAACTCAATATCAAAATCAAAAATGCTCAAAATTGCTTGCCATCGTGCAAAAATTTGTTTAGATGCAATGTTTTGAACATCCTTTTCTAGAACATGTTTTGCTGAAACAATCAATCCTAAGTAAAAATTTTTGATTTAATAAATCGCTTTGAAATTTAGAGATGCATAAAACAATAGATAAAATTTCTTTCTTTATAGTGGAGTAATTTTTCTGACATTCATTCCAATGTGCAGAAGCATATTGGACAATTTGTTCTTTACCATTATCAACTTGTTTTAGAATACCTCCATAACCTAAGTCTGATGCATCAGTTTCTACAACCTTAGGTAATGCAGGGTTTGCCAAAAATAAACATGGAATTTCTTTAACAATGCCCTTTATTTGTTTTATGATTTTAGTATGTTCCTCTGTCCATGCAACAGGTTTTTT
Organism: Luvunga scandens; assembly: GCA_030449905.1. Taxonomy (NCBI): domain Eukaryota; kingdom Viridiplantae; phylum Streptophyta; class Magnoliopsida; order Sapindales; family Rutaceae; genus Luvunga; species Luvunga scandens. The sequence goes on along the minus strand of JASUUG010001160.1, from coordinate 898,709 downwards.
CTTTAATCTGTCATGCAAGGGTTTTGCAATTCTATTGATATTAGGACAAAAATCAAGAACATAATTTAGACTACCAAGAAATCTTTGTAGTTGGGTTTTATCCAAAATTTTATCAGGAAACTTGTCAGTAAATGCAAGTGACCTTTCAATGGGAGTTATGGTTCCTTTGGAAATATAGTGACCTAGGAACCTAATTTTTGTTTGAAATAAAGAAATCTTTATTGACATGGACAGAGGAACATACTAAAATCATATTTTTGGCAAACCCTGCATTACCTAAGGTTGTCAAGTGGAAAGTGCTACAGTTGGTCATCTCGTGTGCTGGTTGAACAGCTGGGAATCACGTGAGACAAACAGGAGATCTTTAGAACTTTATCCCCTCAGCTTTTTTCTCATGAAGAGAATAGTGAGTGAAGGGGGATAAATAACAGAGAATGCCAAGTGGCAAAAAAATAGAAAATTACAAGGAAATTTTACAGGGAAATGCTCAGGAGTCTTCAAATCAAAACCCATACTTTAAATTGTCTTTGTAAAATTACTTGGGAGTCTTGATTGTGGTAGTTAAGATGCCACATCCAGACCCAAGGTAAAAAGAAATTTGTACAGAAGCAGAGGAATGGGGAGAACCTTGCTTCTGAGGCAGAAGGAATATAATGATTTTTAAAATAATCCAAACACCTGGTGGCATTTGGGGTTAGAATTTCTGGGCAAGGCCCAAAGAAAGTCCACCAATGCTTGAACCAATTTGGGAGACTTTGGACAGTTATTCTTGAGTCGAAGAAGAATAACCATGAATGGGTCTTTTTGGGGTTTTGTATAAAAAATGTATTGTACCATGCCTGCTGGTAATCCCAGTATGAGAAAGAAAGGCAATGGTTGGGATTATTATGGAAATTTAGAGGAAAGGCTTTAGACTTATGGAGTTGGTCACCCCATTGGTTTGGGCTCATGACTTTAAGAATAGTGGCCGTGGAATAGGCTGGTTCTTTATGGGCTTCACTGAGGAAGAAGTGTTTAAACTTAACTGACTCGGTGAACTCCAAAATATCATGATAATAGGACTGGGGTTTTGTTAAATCCCATGGTTTGAAAAACCAGCCCTTAGGGAAAATCTTTGAAATGGCTTGAAATGGATCAGCATTATAAAATCCATCTTCAACAGTAAAAATGTTTTGGTGATGGGATTTATAAAACCAATCCGATCTTGGAGAAATTTGTGGTTGTGAGACCACGATTTGGGAAGATGAACTTCCACTTGAAACAATTTCTTTAGAAATATATATATATATATATATATATATATATATATATATATATATATATATTTTAATTTTTAGTATGAGAAACTTCCTTCTAATTTGAACACTTGAGGACAATATGGCAAGAGATATTTCCACCCGCTTTAGAAAATAATTATAAGAAGTACAAATTATTTTCTTAAAAAATAAAAATCAACAAAGAGTTTGTATAATTAATCAATTAAATTCTTCTTATAATTTTTTTTCACTTACGTTTCTTTGATCTTATGTAACCATTAACATTGCTTTAATATAAATTTTATTTGAATATTTTACCCTTATGCCATTAAATAACTAAACTGCTCCACCTGTGCTCTTATTTCTAATAGTTTAGGTATTTAGTTTTGTGATATATAATCCAATACTTTTAAATGAAATCCAATAAATTTCAATACCCCAACATGTAAATGACATGATTTGACATTCCCATATATTAAATGAGTATTGTGTCATAGAAACATTTTGATAGCTTAATTAAATATTAATAATGATACTAATAAAATATTATTCATACATCATTTAGAAACAATGAATTTTATATAAAATTATAGAAATACTAAAGTTAAAGTAAATTTGTGGGTTTTTTAGTACGTACCTTATAAGAGTAAAATAGTCAAATTAAAATTATGCTAAAGGAATCGTAATAGTCAAATATAATAAACAATCTAAGTCATGAAAAAAAAATTAAGAATTAATTAATTCTCAAATTTCTTCTTCATTTTATTTTATTTTTTTTTAAGTGTGAACTTGTTGTAATTATTTTCTGAAAGTGGGGGTGGGTTTATAAAAATTGTAGGATAAAAATATTACCATCTCAACAATATATCACCAATTATGACAAATTATAGGAAAAATAACAATTAGATTCTTAAAACTTTTTACTTTACTACGTAGTAGGAATATAAATTTTATTTTATTTTTTTTAGTTATCCTCTGAGCCAGGACATAGCAAACCGAACTTGCAACCACAATGATAATCTGAATGAGGCGTCGGAGGAAAAGAAACAACCTATAACTATGGGTAAATTTCTCCCAAATTTTAATATTTAAAATTGGACATTGGTCTATCTTGAACCCATATATATAAATTGTGCTATACATTTGATCTGATTCAAGCAGATATTGTATTAGATCCATGACTCTACAAAGAAGTAAGAAGTTCGTACGGTCTGGGGCGGTAATGACACGTTTTGTAAGGTATCTAGTTCACTGCCTTGCAGGGATGCTTTTATCTTTTTAGGATTTGTTTGTTTCACTAAAGTCACCAAATCTTAGATTTAATCGGTCTGTTTAGAGTTGGTGACAATGTGGTGCTATTTTAGCGGGCACTATTGGGAATTTTTTTTACCATCTGAAATGTGGTCTTCACCTTCGATAGCTAGGCGGAGGAGGTAGATTAAACTACGAGCTAAAAATGAATTTCTCTAGCACCTTATTAGAGCCTAGCCAATGGAAACATTTCTAGATAAATATAATTATGGTGATAAATAAATGTAAAGAAAGAGAACACAATAATTTACTTGATTCAGTATAAAACCTGCATCCACAAACAAAGATTAGAAGATAATTTCACTAATTAATGAGAATTTACAAAAGTAAAAAAAACTCTCAAAATGTAAACCCCAAAACAACCAATTATATTCTTAATCGAACACTTAAGTAAAAATTCTCTTAAAACTCTCAAATTGCTTCACTTGTAATTGCTCTTAAATGTGGAATGTTAACTAGTTTGGCCAGTTGGCCACACTGAAAAATCTTGGCCAATTGAAGAAATTGGGCAAATTGTGGCATTGAAAAGTTAGTTTTGATGGGCACCAAATTCAATGCCCAACAAGTTGACTTTTCAACAATTCTCTACCTCGGCGAAAAATTTTTAAATTTGAGCCTAATACCAACAAATCATCCTCTAATCTCTGCCTTCTCAACTATTTTTAAAACTGTTAAATATTGATCAATTTTAAACAATGCTCAAATTTGATTGCTCTTGCCACCATGGTTAACATATCAGTAAGATTCCTTGTAGTTTTGATTTTATAAAGAAGCATCTTCCCCTCATCAAATTTTCCCCTACAAAGTGAAATCGTACGTCAACATTTTTCGTACGTACATGATAAACTTAATTCTTTACTAAGTGAAAGCACTATGACTATCATAACTCATATTAATGTGTTGTTGTACCAGCCCCAAGTTTTCAAACAAGCCTTGTGACCAAATAGCCTTTTTAACAATTTTGGTAATTGCCATGTACTTGGCCTTTGTGGTTGACAGAGCAACTTTAGACTATAATGTGGACTTCCAAAGCCCTCCAACAAGAGTAAATATAAATTTGGTAGTTGACTATCATTTGTCTAAATCATTGGCATCATCAAAAAGATACCCAATCATATCTTGACTAAGTAAACATCCTACTCAAACAAAAAACCAATATTTACAATCTTCTAAAAGTATTGCAGAGTCCATTTCATAGCTTGCCAATGCCTTTTACTAAGATTGTGCATATACCTGCTCAATATACTAACTACTTGGGAAATGTTAATTCTTATATACACCATTGCATATATCAAGCTACTCATTGTATTTGAATACGGAACTTGCAATATACATTATCATTCTGCATCTGTTGAATGAGATAATTTTGTAGAAAGCTTAAAATGAGAAGCCAACGGAGTATTCACAGATTTTATTTGCTCAGTATGCCAAATTGTTGTAGTATCTTTTTCAAATATTGTTTCTGAGACAAGTTAACTTTCCCAAAAGCTCTACCTCTGCATATCTCTATGCCAAGAATCTTCTTAAATTCACCTAAAATTTTTAATTTCAAATTCTTGATTGAGTTGAGTCTTTAACTTCTCAATCTCATATTTGCTCTTGGATGCTATTAGTATATCATTGACATATAAGAGCAAATATATAAATGACCCCTCTTGTAGCTTGCAAAAAAATATATAATGATCAAATTTATTTTTTATATACCTTTGCTCTTTCATAAACCGATCAAATTGTTTGTACAATTATCTCAGAGATTGTTTCAATCCATAAAGCAACTTTGTCAATTTACAAACCCGATTTTCTTTTCTAACAATCTTGAATCCATCTAGTTGGGTTACATCAATTTTATCTTCCAAATTCCGTGTAAAAATGCACTTTTCACATCAAGCTGAACTAGTTGAAGATTAAATTGCACAACCGTGGTTAGCAAATTTCAAATTGATGAATGTTTTATAACTAAAGAAAATACTAAAGGTGTTCAACATCTAATTCAATCTGCTCAATCTATCTGATCCATAGAAATTTGATTCGGGCATTGGTGGGTTAAAGAATTGAAAATTTGAAAACCCGCAGTCGATAGATTAGATATGGATTTACTTCTATAAATCCATAAAAATTTGTGAAAAAATAAAAAAAAATTATTTAATAAAAAATTAAACTTGTAAATATGACATTAGTACTTACTAATAAATAAATAAGTTAAAATATAGTTACATTAACACCATATTATATTTTATCCAATAATAATATAAAATAAAAAATAATTTAATAAACAAATATAGCTTAAATAAATAAATACCGTTTCTTAAGTAGTTAATTTTTGTACTAATTTAAACAAATGAAATTTTTTCTTTTTAGTATGTTATATTTTGAAACTTTGAATGCATTTTCTATCTTTATTTAAACAATTAATTTATGTAAATCTTATTTAATTTTGAATTTGATTGGTAGTAAAATCATTTTTATATTAATTTTTTTGTTTAGTTAGTTTGTGGATAGGACATAATTAAAAAATTTTATCCCGCAAACCAATCCGTAGATTGGATAGGATTAAAAATTTATAATTTCTAAAATTGTGAATCGGATATGGATTGATGTCCAATCTGCAAAATCCTATTCTCGAACATCCTTTGAAAAATACCTCATTGTAGTCTATTCCTTTTGTTTTTTAGCGTAATCCTTTACTACTAATTTAGCCTTGTATCGAATTTTATTTTTACGAGAAAATCCTTCTTTTTTTACATATATTCATTTGCACCCAATTACCTTATTTTCTTTAGGTAATGTAACAAGCTCCCAAGTTCCATTTTTTTTATGAAAATATTGCATTTCTTCATCCATTACTAGCTTCCACAATACACTTTTAAGGTTACTTAATATTTCTCTGTATGTAGAAGGAACATCATTATCTACAACTGGAAGTGCGTAGGCCACCATATCAACAAAGTGAGTCGGTCTACAAATCTCTCTTCTTGGCCTTCCATATACAATTGAATCTTGTTGCTGTGAAAGTTCTTGGGTTAGAACTTCTTCTTCATTCCTGATCGATGGAGAATCACTATTCGTCTCTATAACACCAGCTGGATCATCTTCAACCTTTTTAAACCCCACTTGCTCTGAAGCACTGTTGGTTTTATCATTCTTTTTGTTTCAACATGGCTGATTCATCAAAAGTCACATCTCTGCTATAAATAATTTTTTTTGTAATAGCATACTAGAGACAGTATCATTTTACTCCACTAGTTATACTCATGAATAATGCTTTCATTGCACTTAGGTCTAATTTAGATTCATCTACATGATAATCAATAGTATAATAAAAAACATGTAACGAATTATAATTAGTAGTAGGTTTACCAGTCCACATCTCTATAGGTGTTTTGCCCTCAATTGTAGTTGATAGCAAATAGTTGATAAGATGACATGTATATACAATTACCTCAGGCCAAACCTTCTTACCTAATCCAGCATTGGACAACATACATTGAACTTTCTTCAGTATAATATGGGTCATGCATTTTACCACCCTTTTTTGCTGTGGTGTATCTTGAACCGTGAAGTGTCGTATAACGCTCTCATCTTGACATATTTATAGAAACAGATCATTGTTGTACTAACCACCATTATCTGAGTGAAGCCTTTTGACCTTTCAACTAGCTGAGTCTCGATCATCTTTTTATATTTTAGAAACGTACCTAAAACTTCATTTTTGTTCTTCATTAAATACACCTACACTTCTCTTGAATAACCATCAACAAAAGTAACAAAATAGTTCATACCTCTCAAAGAAGCTACTCTAGTAAGTCTTTACACATCACTATGAATATAGTTTAGAATTCCTTTCGTATTGTGAATAGAATCTCATTCGTATTGTGAATTGTTGAACCAAACTTACCCTTGCTTGCTTGTTAGAACATAGTGTTCACAAAATTTCAATTTGCAAGAGTTTGCGCCTTTCAATAAGCCTTGCTTCACTAAAGCCTACAAAGCTTTTTGACCAACTATTGATGCTGATCTAATAACTATACTCCCTTGAAAACAGTACAAATTATTTTTTCTTGTGCCTTTCATCACTGTAAGCGCCTCGGCTACTACTTTTTAAAATCTATCTTTTTAGTGATTGTGAGCCTTTTAGATTATAGGATTCCTACGATATGAGATTTTTCTTCAAACTTGATATGTGGTGAACATTTGTCAAAACTTGGATTAAATTGTTATGATTCTTCAACTAGATTAAATCTATTCCTATGGTTTTATAAGCATTGTCATTACCCATAAAACTAACTCCAACATCCAACTCCTTGAAGTTAAAAAACTAGCCCTTGTTAAGACACATATGATAAGCACAACCCGAATTTAAGATCTACTCATCTGAGTGACATGTTAACATCATGCCAACCAAATAAAGTTTGACTCCTCATCATGCTCTGCTAAAAATGCATCATAAATAGCCTTGCTCTTTTGTAACGTAAAACAATTCTTTTTTCAATGGCCTTTCTTCCCACAAAAAACACATTCATCTTTAGGGAACCTCCATTTAAACTTGCTCCTTTTTCTTTGCAACTTTGTAAACGACCTCATGCTGTCAATACTTCTACAATTGTATCTTTGTGATCCTTTCTATTTTTCTTTCTAGTCTCAGAGTTATACGATGTATTGCATGTAATATTGAATGTGACATTGTCCTTCCTATGAAGTAAAGTGGTGGTAACATGGTCATATTCATCAGAAAGGGAATTTAACGTCAACAATGCCTTATCTTCATCTTCAAATTTCACATCCAAATTTAGTAAATTCGCCAATATTTTGTTAAACGAGATCACATGGTCGTTCATCGTCATGCCAAGTGCATACATGAATCAATAGAGTTTTTTTTTTATTTATATAAAGCCTATATTCAAGGTTTTTCTTCATGTACCGTATATGTGAATAGAGTTGCATACCCCAAGCGTAAACCATCGACTCTGATGCCAATTATTGCGGAAGCATAGGTTAAGCAATTACTAAAGAGAGGTAAGTTCACTAGAACTCCAATTTTATATCTCAATTTAAATTCTCCAACCATTAATTTAAGCATCGAAATGGGATCACAAGAAACCCCATTTTTTTGCCTCATTTCACCACTTTTTGTTTGTTACTATGTGTACAGATATACCTCTATTTATTACACTTAGTTCGATCCCAAGCGGAAAAAATTTCAAGAGTCAACAAGTGGTATTGAATTAGATTCATTAAGTTGTATAGTTAGAAATGATATATTTTAGGCCAAAATAGACACCTTTAATTCAAGTTATAGTATGAAAAATTACCCAATTCATTCTCCGCAACTGTTATACACTACAATTTTTTGCTGACTTGTGATTGTTTTATTTGTAGAACTGTTTTAATTTAATCAAAGTTTTAATGAGTTGGGCAGGACTGAATTTCCCTAAACCAGTCTAATTATTTATAGTCCTTGCCTACAATATATAACATATTTTAAAGGCCAATAAAAGAAAATAGTGGTCAAAATTTTAATGATTTGCAACGTGGAAGTCGATTTGCTCTCATTTCTTAACCAATACATTTGCGGCTGGAGTTTTGTTCCCAAAAACATGAAACTGATTTAAAACACAACTAGATGAGCTAGCTACTTGTAACTAAAAATTGTGTCAATATTCTAACATTGACCAAAAGTTAGTTCAAATCAACGTTTTGAACAGAGTTTTATAAAGGTGGTCATGTTTGTAAAAATTAAATCGTTTTTAATTATCTTTGTTATACAAATGTTAAAAAAGAGCACGGAATATCATCATAACCATTCATCAAAAGCAACGAGGAAAAGAAATGAAATGCATTGCTTTTGACAAGGTGAAGTGACTGGTGAGTCCCACCGTAAGATGCTGCGGTACCATATAGTAACCTTTGACTGCACAAGTGAAACAATTTATGCCACATCTAAAGTGTAAAAGTTATTTTTGTTTTTACCATTGACCATATACCACTAAAGAATAATTTGGTTGCCGAGAAAATAAAATGGAGAGTGATTAAGTCATTAAAGTGAGTGTTTCATCATATATTTTCGAAATGAAATTAAAGTAAAAAGGAGTAGAGCAAGGGTTCCGAGTAGTACTGACGTATTTGGATCGCAAGTGATGTGGAACAGTGGCCACTAATTTTGTATCTTCTACTTCACTTAATTCATTAATAAAAAATAATTAAGACTTAGGATGGGTGTAAGCGGCCTTACCCTATTTTTAAATTTTCCTAAGTAAAATAATAATACTAGTGTTCCAAGTACTATCTTAAAATTTAATTTATCTCAAATGATATGACTATTGATTTGTAATGTTCACTAAAATAATCTTGACGTAGTTATTTATCATAAAGGATAATTTAATAAAACTTAATGAAATAATTATTATTCTACACTCAGTCGTCTAATCTTCAACCCATTTTTATCCTCTTCAACATCAAAATCTAATCTACGGTGAAAAAATAATTATTTTCAACACTAAAATATTGTTTTTAATTTTTGGAAACAATTTTTGAAGTACTAATTTATAAACATACCAATTATTTTCATTAAAAGATATTTTAATTATTTTTCTTATCAGTCCCGTAATTTAATATTTTAGTTTAACTAAATGCAGAATATCTAGATATTCATAGATTATGAACATTAATCCTTTTTCAATGCCAAAACACAAAGTTCTTTCTAGCGGCTTTATTGCTGAAAAAACAAAAAATAATATTAAAGTTATTTGTATACGTGGTGGGCAAAGACATAATTGAACACAAATAAATAAATATTCTTCATGTCGCATTTAGAATGACACAAGTCTAGTCCCAATTGATTAGTCGACTCTAGCATTCATGATTTTGAGTAAATTCAAACAACATGCCTGCTAGGTGTCCATTGAATATTTGATCTCCATTTCTTTGGCCAGTTAATTTTCTCGAGAAATTTTTCTTTTTATCGTAGCTAAGCTTGAAGAAAAGACAACTCAACGGTTTTTTTAAAACAAGTTTCCGTTTTGGTTGGTGAAATGAAAACGAAATAAAGCACTTCGATCCAAAATCATTCTTCTGGAGAAAGGGATGACAAATTAAAGAAAAGGGGTGTACTGGAAGGAGAAAACAGGTTCTTACATGAGAGCTGGACACGTTGAAAGAAGTTGAACAAATATCTCAAAAAGAAGCAATTTTTATTTCATACTAAAGCCTATTTGTAATAGCATCAGCAACACTCCACTACCCACATTCTTGTGCGGCTATCATTGCAATCTAGCTAGTAATGGGATACAAACATGCATGTAGTCCCATGATGATTAAGCTAACATACTTGGAGGTACTTAAATTATGCCATAAAGAGATATGGTTATTGTGCATACAAATGTTATTCAATGGTTAAAAAGTATGATAAAGAAATCGTTCGAATTTTTTATTTTGTCTTCAGTGGTGCCACTAAGTAACATTTTTATTGGTCGTCCAAGTTTAAAGATTGAAAGAGAAAAAGGGCTAGAAAATTAATTTGAACTTTATCCACTCCTTAACTTAATAAATATAAAAACAAGAAATACAAATGATTTAATTTTAAGGTCTAACATCTAAGAGACAGAGCTCGAAAGAGTCAAATGTTAACTTATAAAATAATTGAAATAAAGTTGGTCCATAAGAAAAATTTTGAACAAAAAGTCTCAGGTTTGATATGATGCTAGAGAAGTTATTTATCTCAAAACTTTTATTAGTAATTAAGGGCTTATTAAAATTTGAATTAAAGCTAAGTCCTAAGAGTATGTCAATGCACGTGTAACAAAAATTAAGTTATTGAAAGGGAAAATTGTTAATTGTTTTGAACATACACAAGACTCTAATTTCATGAAGACTAAACAAAAACAAATAGTTAACTCAAAATATGGGAACCAAAGGAACTTTTATCCTTATATAATATATAATTAGTTCAACTGATAATATACGTTTTACATTGTATTCGAATATCAAATACGTGCTCTGTTAGAAGTGACAGACCAGCTACATGGAAATGAGATAATTATGATCATTATTATTATTCTAACTTTATAGAGTAAATTAAACAACTTAATCATGCTTTGTGATAAAGATGTAAAAACTTAAAACTCTTTTAAGTCATATTCCATCTCTATTATTGATTGCATACGCGATAGGATGGGATTTGAATGCACTAGATATATTTGTCACTTTGTATGTTTACTTATAGATAATGATTGAAGGAGAGCATATTTTTGCCACGCTTCGATTTCCAGCACACACCATTTTGCATATTCGAAATGCAAGACATTAATTGTCTCCCAAAAAAGGGGAAAAGAACAAGAGCAAAAACAAAAACAACAGAAAATGCAAGGCATCGATTCACATTTGGTGGCAAAGAAGTTCACTGAAAATTTTTAGATTTAACTTGACTAATCAATTTATTTATCACCTCGGTAAAATAAGAGTACATGGTGAATATCAAAAAGGGTGAACAGAATTTTCACATTAGTAACGTTGCACGTTAGATCAGAACCTTCTACTAAAATAAATCATGCTGCACGCTAGATCAAAATATTTTACTAGAATAAATCTATTATCATACAATTAATTATGACACGTAAAAGTTAATTGGTGTAACTCATACTTAGAAGCTAGCATAAGAGTCAAGGATTAATTCAAGCTTAATTTATTAGCTCAGAAATTATTCTGAGTCGACGTGGGATATTTTTCTTATTACTCCCATCATTTGCAGGCTGATATTTTTTACTTGTTTTTTGTCATGTGATAGATTAGTGTGAATCCACTCATACACAAGTCTAGCTCCAACATTGATCATATAAAAGTTCATAACATATATATACTTAAGAGTTAACTCAATAGTCAAGCTTATATTATTAGTCCAATATTATTCTCCACTGATGAGAGATATACAGTGTCCATATCATAGCTGAATTTTGTTTTTGCTGGATGTTATTTAGATACATAGCTTTAAGTTGGAAAATGATGACTTGCCCAGTAGTTTGCACTGAATGAAAATAGAAGATGCCATGCATCCTATCCATGGGATGGCATGCGTATGATGTTATAGGAGAATTAGTATAATCTATCTCATTCCTAAGATAAGATCAAATCCCCATCCTTCACTCTGTTATATTCATTACAATTACTAAATTAACTCGCTTATAATCATTGAAATCTACTGCTTTCTTGTACCATCATCCAATATTTTTCGCTTATTAACAATCTAGCTAATTGCTTGTAGTCGGAGATAACTACGAACGTAAAATATATCAACATATATTCTCCAAAATTATTTTCAAGTATAAACATTCTTAATTTTTCTATTACATACCCATTTTTTTTAAAGCCAGATTGAAATAATTTGATATTCAGTTATTATAGTGTATATATAAGTTATATTTGGAAGGGAGAATGATACTGAAGTTTTTAATGTTTACTATTTTTACCATTTAGTCTCTAATTCATTTTAATTATCCATTACATCCCTAATTTACAAATTTTTTTCATTATTGCCAATCTAATGTAATCTAATGTGATGTATTAATCAAAATGTATGATAATTTTCAACAGTAAACTCCGAACAATAAAATTAAAACATCAAGGAAGTAATGGATAACTAGTAACTGATGAAAGCGAAAAATAGTGCGGGCCAAAATGTCATTTCGTTTCATAAAATATTTTCTTATTAATTTCAGCGCTAATCATGCCGTGGGCTGTCACCATGTCCGCCGCCTTCTATCTATATAGCTCAATTAATTTCTTGAATCATAATCAGTAATCTTCTTTCTCCCCAACACGATATATCAAGTTGAAGAGTTTCCATATTTAAGAAAAAAACAGACCAAGAACAAAAGCTTCAACATTCCATATAGTGCCCGTAAAGTATTTTGATTCTCCATCGTTGTTTTATATTCGCAGTAGAAAAAAATATTTAATAATAAATATGTGTGATAGAACTATCAATCTTCCTCCTGGTTTCAAATTCTTGCCAACTGATGAAGAGCTTGTGCTTCACTTCCTCTACCCCAAAGCTTCTCTCTTGCCTTGTCATCCTAACATCATTCCTGATCTCAATCCTCAGTTGCATGATCCTTGGCAACTCAATGGTTTGTTTTTCGGTCCTTTATTTATTTTAATTTGGTTGATTTCATGCACTGTCAATCTTTAACTTTTAACATTGCTAATGGTTTCAAGTTTTATTTTAATATGGAGAGAACAGGCAAAGCTTTGTGCAGTGGAAACAGGTGGTATTTTTTCAGCCAAATTGAAGACAATAGAGTAACAGGAAATGGGTATTGGAAGCAATTGGATTTTGAAGAACCTGTTATTAATAGTGCTGGAAAGAAGATTGGAATGAAGAAATATTTTGTTTTCTGTGTCGGTGAAGCTCCATTTGGTGTAGAAACCAATTGGATTATGCAGGAGTATCATCTTTGCAACTGTGGCGCTAGTGCTAACAAGTCTTACAAAAGAAGAGGAAATCGTATACTCATAAGTGAGGTACATGTTGGCCTATATTTTTTCTCATCTTTTTCTGGTCTTTAGATGTTATGAAAACTGTATGGAATAAGTGGTATATATTGAGTTCAGTATGAGAAATTGACAGTCTTTCTGTCTGTTTATTAATATAAAATTTTAATAAATCTAAATTTAACTAAATAGATGTATAGTGATATTAATTTCTTATCTTTTGTGAATGTAGGATTGCTGCAAATGGGTTTTATGTCGAGTTTATGAGGGAGAAGGAAATTCAGAAGGTTTCTGCCATGGAGATGATGACGACGACGACGATGGAACGGAGCTTTCCTGTTTAGATGAAATGTTTTTGTCATTAGATGATGATCTAACTGATGTAAGTTTTCCAAATTAACTATATAGGTTGATATGTTTTCACAGTTTACTTAAGCTGCTGCTAGCAAGGTTTTTTTCCCTACTTAATGTAAATTAGTGAAATAAACTATGATACTTCCCCGGAGCTTGTAAATTTCTATTTCAAAGGTTATGTTTATTATAATTAATCTTCAAAGCTTATAGAAGATCAGAACTAATTTCAACTGTTTGAACTTAATACGTACTGTTGTTTGTGTCGTTCTTGCTAACGATGACTACTTTTATCCATTATCAATTTCACAAGAGGATACATATTAATGATTAAGTTAATTTAACATGTTATCAATCTTTAGAGAGTCTTGAACTTGCATGCCAGAGATGATTTGCAATTAAAATTGCACACTATTAATTTCTAGAACGCCCCTCGACTACAGCTATCGTATTGGTTTCAGATTAGCATATGGCCTTAATTAATTGGTAAGGCTTGTCCATTGTCCTGTGTTGTAATAGTTAGAGATTTTGATGGTATTTTTAAGGGACGTAAATTACTTAAGAGGTATTTAATCCAACTAGTTAAATCATGTGACACTAATTTGTACAAAATAAGTTTATACAAGAGTTTGTAATTCCATCTTTACCTTAATTAATATGTACGAGCAAATATTAGTTAAGTATAAAATTAGTTTTGGAACAAATATAGAAGTGTTAGATTAAGTCTCATTATGCATAAAGAAAAAACGCATGAAAAAATGATTAACTTAGAGAGACTTTCTTACATTAGGAAAAAAAAAGGATCGTTTTTTTTATGTGCTAGAAATTCCCTGAAAATTAATTTGCATTAATAATTTAGAAAAAGAAATAGGTTATGTATTCTGGCTGAATCAATTTAAGTCACATTCAAACTCTGTATTTTGCACTAAACTAAAAACAAAGGGGAAAATTGTGAAGAAACAAAGTTCTTTTAATCAATTAGCTTGTTGTCCCATTTTGTGAATTTACAAGAGAAAAGCATGTGGCAGAAGTGGAGCCCAATTACCACTAATTAAGGTGATGCTGTGAATTTTCAAAATTTTTAAACGGACACCGCTGCATGTGCATGGTTTTGCTTTTAGAATGTGTTTAGGTAGGCCGTCCTTTTTTTATTTTATATATTTTCCTTTTGAAGTTATGTTCTGCGATGGCTGGCTGCTTGCCTTCTGGCAGGACTGGCACAAACCTGAGAGCACTTTTTAAATTTTCTGAAGGAGATACGATCACTTTGCCTAGCATATTGTCAATTAATTAATTGAATGATATGTGACAAATTCTACTCATTTTATTTTATGATGAGTAGCACTGTCATGTGTCATTGTTTGATTATTTGATCATTTCCATAGTATTCATAAAAAAATTATAAAATTATGTCACGTGTTTAAGTACTTGTCATATATTGCACACTTGTACTCCGAAGATCAATTTCAAAAAGTTCTAGATGTAACCAAAATCATCTATGAGATCAGGTGATCGAAACGTCGCTCACTCTGTGGACCATAGCTTCCTCCTGCTTGCTATAATTTCAGAATTTTTCTTGCTTACTTATGGCGTGGCAGCCGCTGCCTCATGCCACAAAATAAAGATGTACATGACAATTAAAGTAGTAAAGTTTCAAAAAGTTCGATCGGTGCTTGCTTAGCTTAGCATTCTGTCACACAAGCTGTAAGCTTTCAAAAATTATATACGATAAAATCAATAAGTCGCTTCTGAAGTCAGTCGTTTACTCATCAATAAAAGTATTATTGCCTTATCATTATATTTCTTCGGACGAATAGAACTTAAAATACAAAGACTTAACGATTAATCACATCTGTAGAGAGAGTAGAGAGAGGCGTTTCTGTATTAATTCCTTTAAAAGATTTTAGTTATCTTACATAACTCAATAATTTATGAGTTATTTTATGATACAATAATTATTAACAGTATTGTCAGTTAATTTTTTTAAAAAAAATCAGTAAAAATCTACATGTATTAAAATATGAAGTCAATAGGTCTACCAAGACCAGTTTGAAATTCTGCTCCTACTAATATTTAGAAAGAGACCTATCTTCATATAGTTGTATGAGAATAAATATCTAAATCCTCGTAGGTATTTGCATTACTGCCCTAAACAAAATTGATCAAGGACACATGCCCCGACATTAAGCCAAAGCCTTAGTGGCATTAATTATTAGTTAATTATAAATGATACTTTCGTTAATTTCAGTTCACAATCCCTTTAATATTATTTAAATTACGCCTCCCTTGCTAATTTAGAGAGATCATCTTCTCTAGGAACCGTCACAGAAGGAAAAGTAGCTATGTCTGGTCCTCCCAACCAACAAATCGACATCAAAAGGATGTGTTTTTTTTTAAAAAAAAAATTTCATTATTGGATTTTATTTCTCTCTTTTATTTTTAATGATTTTATGCCATGTGTCTGTTATTGATAGCAAATAGTTGAAATAATTTAACTGCGCTCATATTTTTATTTACTAACAACCTATAGCCACATGGATTTTACTAATAAAAAGTTCCAATAGAGAGAAAAGTTTGGCCTTAGTTTTTATCCCATGCAAGCTAACATGTAACGTGTCACAAACATTAGGTAATGCAAGATTAGCATATTAATAAGGGAAGTAAACACTGATACCCCCGAGGTTTATATGGTCACAGACCTCTTTTTAATAGTTACACTGCACTTTATAAAGTGCATATATGGCATTTTACAATGCTGTAAAGCCTTGTACATTCCCTGTACAACACTTTATAACCTCAGTAGGACTATACATTTTTTAAAAGAAAATGCTGTTCTTCAAAACATATTTTAAACATTTTGGATTGAAAAGATAATTTTATCCTCATGATAAATGATAATTTTTGGTATGTTTGTGTTTAATCTCAGTTTTTTCCCTTTAAAATTGGAGTAACAATGGTAGCGAAAATTTAGTAAAATGCATGGTTTTATAAGTATATAATAGTAAAGTATTCTCCAATATTTTTTGCACTCACTTGTTATTTTGCATCACCTAGAGTACTGAAATGGTAATAGCCCTTTAGGTTGTTAATTATGATGAGAGAGTTACAAAAACTTTTTGTATACATTTATTTTGTACAAACTGATATGGTATAAATTTATTAGTTCGATGAAAATAAAATAATAAAAACAAATCGTATGTTCACAAGAGATATTTAATCTAATCAATTAGACTATGCTACACTAGTTTATACAAAACAAGTTTACATAAGAGTTTGTAACTCTATCATTACTCTAATTAATATGTATGAGCAAATCTTATTTCAATATAAAATTAATTGTATAAAAAATATAACAGTGTTAGTTTTAAATCTCATTACGTATGAAAAAACGTACGAAAAAAATTGATAAACTTAGAGGGATTTTCTTACATTATAAAAGAAAAATATATTTTATAGGCGAAAAATCTCTAAGAGTTGATTTTCATTAATAATTTAGAAAAAGAAACATGTTGTATATTCTGGCTGAATCAATTTAAGTCACATTCAAACTCCGTGTATTTTGAGCTAAATAAGGACAAAGGGGAAAATTGTGAAGAAACAAATTCTTTTAACCAATTAGCTTATTGTGGCATTTTGCGAATTTAAAAAAGAAAAGCATGTGGCAGAAGTGCAGCCGAAGTGCCACTAAGCTTGTTGTGGTATGAAAACTAAGTTTGAACAGAAACCTCTGCGTGCACTGCATGGTCGCCTTTTAGAATATGTCTAGGTAGGTCATCCTTTTATCTTTTATATATTTTACTTTTGAAGTTATGTTCTGTAATGGCTGGCTGAATGCCTTCTGGCACATAGCTGAGAGCACTTTCTAAATTTTTTAGATTTTATCAAGGTTCTAATAATGCTTAGCCTAGCATATTGTCATCTTTTGTTGTAAGCTTGTATTTTATACATCTCGTTTCGGTAAATTTGGAAAAACTTTGAAGCATCTATCTGGTTGTCCATTAATAAATCGAATAATATAAGTAATGATTTATTAGTAGGTATCCATGTTATAATGTTAATTTTATGGTTAGTGATGCCGTTTCGTGATAGCGTGGTTTGATGAATCGATAATTTTAATATTATTAACGGAAAACTATGAAATCATACTCGTGTTCAGATACTAATTACATATGTATTGGGCGCTCGTGCTGACAGGATCAGTTCCGAAAGCTCTACGGCAGCAAGGATGTAACCAGAATCATCTATGAGATCATGAATCGAAACGTCACTCTCGGCAATAGCTTGCTCTTGCTTGCTATGATTTCAGCGTTTGTCTTGCTTGTTTATGGCGTGGCGGGCGCTGCCTTGCGCCACAAAATAAAGATACACATGACAGTTAAGAGTAAAGTTTCAAAAAGTTCGACCAGTGCTTGCTTAGCTTAGCATTTTGTCACAAAAGCTGTAAGCTTTCACACATTATTACATATGACATTATCAATGGGTTGCTTCTAAATTAAGGCGTTTACTAACCAATAAAGTCTTATTGCCTCATCATTAGATTTCTTCTGACGATTAGAACTTAAAATAGAAAGACTTACGATTAATCACATCACCAGAGTGAGTGCGTTTCAGTATTTATTCTTTTAAAAAGCTTTTAGTTATCCTACATAACTCAATAAAATTTAGGAGTTATTTCATGATATAATAATTATGGTAAAATTTTATTTATTCCTTATATTTTGAGTTTAGTGTCCGTTTATTCCTTGTACTTTTCAAAATACCTCATTTAGTTCCTGTCATTAAATTTTTAACATCCCTGCCGTTAGTTTTTGTTCCTTTCGACTTACTTTTACAATATTAACCTTTTACAACATTACCCTCTTAAAATATGTCTCTTTTTTTTTGGACATTAATAAAAAGAAAAAAAATAACATTATCAATTTAACCCCAAAAATAAAATAAAAATAAAAATACTTATATATTAATTTTTGTGGGAGCTCACGTATGTCCAAAAAAAATTAATATTATAAAAAAAATCAAATTACTATTTTTTTGGACATTAATAAAAAATTAATATATTAATTCCTCAGCATAGTATTTTACAAAAATTAACAGACATTCTTTTTGTTTCTATTTTTATTTTTTGGGGTTAAATTGATGATTTAATTTTTCTTTTTATTAATGTCCAAAAAAATAAAATATTATTGTAAAAAGGGTGTCAATAATTACTTACATTATTATCGGTTCTTTTTTTTTAAAAAAAAAAAAATCGGTTAGAATCTACTTCTATTATAATATAAAGTCTAGATGTTAACTGAGATTAGCTCAAAATTCTACTCCCTCTAATATTTCAGGAGATTTCTACTTTTACACAATTGTGGGGAATAAATGTTTGCGTCCCATGCATTGGTGCCCTCAACAAAGTTGTTCGAGGACTCAAGCATAACAACAGTAGGCCAACGCCTTAGTGGCATTGTTTGCGGACTACAAAATTTCGTTCGTATGAAAGTGTTTAAATGCATCAATCGTGTGCATGAAAATTAACCAGCACTCAAGCAAGTATTTTGTTGAAAAGAAAATAAAAGAGAAAGTGCCGAGAAAATATGATCCAAAAAAAATTGTCCTACTTTAAAATTTTTTAATGTTTGATCTGAATAGTGTGAGATAGGATATGACGACGGTGTTGATGCTCCATTAATTCGCGGAGATGGAAAACGAGCTCGTTCTCCCGGCCCGATCCAATTTTGATCTTTCAATTTTTATGTACGCTTTAGACGTTTTTCAGTGGATCACGTGCCTTCTTTGTTCTGGAAATCACTCGTGTAAGGATAATTTAATCATTTATTTATTTTACAATAATTAATTAATTATAGAGCTACAAACATTCTTATAAATAAGAGTGCGATCACGTGTGCGCAGGCGTGCACGTATTAATCTCTTATTGGGAGGAGATGAGCTGTGAAGCCCACAGCCTTACGGTGAAAGCTTGACAAGTGTGCAAATTTTAATGTGTGCAATTTCGCGCATGATCATACCCTATACAAATAATTTTTTTTTTTTACAAATAGATGTGATAAGATGTGATTGGTTGATAAAAAAAAAAAAAAAATCACGTGAGTCCTATCATATTTTTAGCTCGGCCAATAAAAATATATTGCACTAGTTTGTAGTATAATATTTATACAAAAGTGTCAGTGACGATACCATTACTTATTTAGCTCAATAAGGTACTTTTAAGGTTTGTTATATGGATTCCAAAAAGATATGTTTTGAAATTTCATTATTTGATTGCCATGTGTCCTTATTTTCCTGAGCAATAATGCGGCGCCACAAAAATTATACAAGTACACTTGCACAATTTAAGTTGACAATTTATTAAAGAATTTCTTTGTGATGCTGTATGTATTTGTGCAGTATTGATGGTGGGATTGTTATGGAACCTGAAATTTAAGTGTTTTAATTTTATCCATTCATTACATAAATAAATATTAAAAAAATTTTAATTTTTTTAATTGTGTACATCCACTTTTATTAGAAACGGTTCATCAGTTTAAAAATCAGTTATCATGTAGCAAGTATAGCATGTAGATAATTTGTCAATATAAATATTATTAATCCAAAGAAAATTAACTAACTACATCCAATCAATATTAGCAGTGCATTCATAATAAACTTCAGCAAGTAAGAGAGAAAATACTGAAGCTCTATGACAATGACATTGACACGAAATATTTTCACTTATTGGAATGAATTTATTATTCCTCTGCGGTTGTTAGATTAGATCTCTTATTATACAAACTTTAAAAAATGTCCCTTGTTTCTGTGCATGCATGATTGTAGCCTCTAACTTCTAGAAACCACTTTATATTTTAATTATATTTGAATATAATATCTTTATCTAAAAGAAGACACACCACAAGCATTACGTAATGAAACTTAATTACCTGCTTAATGTGTTAAGAATTCAATTTTAAATAAAAAATTTGTCAAGAATTCAAGTTTAAATAAAAGAACTTGAGATATTTTATTTTATCGTGTCTCTTATTATTTTTATTTTAAAATTTAAAATCACCCTTTAACCAGTTTGTTAACTAACTATATTATTTAAAAAATAATTAATTTTTTTTTATTAATAGAGATAATATGTACTATTGAATAGATAGATCTAATGGTGTATATTTTCTACGATATCGATACTGAAAAAAAAAATTAAAGCATCGTAGAGGAACCTTTTATTAAAATATTATGTATGCTCCATGATACTTTCATTTAACTAAAACAAATACATTCATGCCACATAAACTAAGTTAACTTAGTTTGTGAAATGATGTACCAACCATTTGTGGATATTACATTATTCTTTTTTCTATATGATGCGAACTGGAAGGAAACGTGGCTGTCATTACTTGAAATGACTGATTTGTCCTTCATCGTTCTAGAACCCTAAAAGCCCCGAGCATTGGTTGGGTATTTATAAAAAACAATCAACACCTAAATTAACTTAATTTTGGCGCGACAGTGAAAAATGAATGACAGTGAGATAGTGTGTATTGAGACAGGTTCAAGTCCTACCACTAATAAAAAGTTAGTGTTAGATCTTTAATTTGCCTTGTGTTAATAGGTAGGGATAATTAAGATTTTGATTTTTCTCCTATTAATGAGTAAGGTTAGATAGGAGTATTCAATTAAAAAAATTATTTTCGGGAAAATTAAAGAAAATGTTTACGCATAATATTGGTATAAAACTCTTTCACATATTTGTTTTTTGGTCAATTTTTTAATGAAAATTTAAAATATAATTGCAAATTATGAAATAGAATGAGTGTAAAATGTTTGTGAAAAGAATAATTTATTTAAGTGTTTAATTAAATTTTTATTGAAAACAAGAAATAATTCAACTTATATTTAGTTATTAATGTAACTTTAATTAAAAAAATTATGAAAAATTTTGAGAAATGCGTTAAAAAGACCTTGCACGTCTCATAGAACTTTTATTTAGTACATCTAAAAGCACTCCAATTCCAAACTAAACCCCATGTTTGGATCATTTCCTTAGACTTAAGATAAATTATATGAGTCTCACCTGGCACCCATCACTTATCCTCCAAATTGTGGAAAAAGTTAATTTAGGAATAAAATTATGAAATAATAAATTATATAGTATTAAATAATAAAACTATAAAGAAAATTTTTTATTAATAAAAATCATTGTTTATAAAATAATATTATTTACTTTTATAAGATTTGAATGATTAATGACATAATTTTTTTTATTATAATAACATAATATATATATATATATATATTTGCAATAGTGTAAAATGTATATTATTAAAAATAAAGACTTAAGTGCCGTTTTATTTTTTAACTTAATGACTTAAAATGACTTAACTTAATTAATTAAGTTAATTGAAAGTGTTTATTTTTATAACTCAACAAGACTTTTCAAATAATTTTAACTTAATAAAAGAAGTCAATTTTTTTTATTTTTTACTGAATGGAGGAATATGAATTAAGTCAATTAATTTCTAATGTAAAAAATATCCGTATTTTATAATTTATTTTTCGTGTCTATTCCAAAACTTACCCATAGACGTTTACCCTACATAATTTCATTTTTACATGCGACAACTTCGAGATGAAAATGTAAATCAACTATTTCAAGCATCTTGTTTTTTTTTTCCTTATATTATGTACTATTATTAAGAATTAGTGATAAAATTTAAAATTTATGGTATTTTATATATTATAATTCTAAAATCATTACGTATTCATTTGAATGTAGTTTTATTTATAAATATTAAAATATTATGGTATTTAGTATACTATTTATTTGACATTTAAATTTAATAAGGGTACAAATATAAAGTATATATTTTTAGATTTTTAAGTTGAAAAAATAGATAACTTAATACTTATTTTCAGAGATTCAAATAAAAAACAAACAAACATATTATTTAGTTTTAGACATTTAAGTCTATTCAGAATTCAGACTAATTCATATCTATTCAGATTTCAGAAAGAAAAATAAACGCCACCTTAATATCTATCATTAATAAAAGTATTTAATAAATCAATAGAAATCATTAGTTTAGTTTTAAATTTAAATTTTTATAAATAAAATTATTATTTGCAATCAAATGCAATAATGTACTTTGACAAACACAAGACACTGCTGATTAAATGTAAAACAGTACTCTAATTTTATCTAATCCAATCGAACATACGAGCACGCCTCTAATATATTTTTTAAAATTTTGATACTGCAACATTATTAAACTCTAATCAATCTTAAGCTAAATATTCTCAACAATATTGAAACTATTAACATAATAGTGATACTCACATGTAAATGTTCTCACCAAATCAAAATACAAACAAAATCAAAAAGTAAAAAAAAAAAAATTCTAACATTTTTTTATTTTATTGTATTAGAATTCCTCGTGTTTTTTTGTTATGTTTTAATTTTATCCACGTGAATTTTTCGTGTAAACATTGTATCTGAACATGAGCAGGACTGATTAAAAAAAACCCTAAACTTTATGTCCATTCATATTAAGTTATTGGGCCACCCCCTTAACATGACGTTTTAGATAATTATCATTATCAAAACCATAATGACGATCTTATCCACTTGATGACTATTAGTCCACGCAATTTTGGAATGAGTTATTTGCCAAAACCAGATCCATCAGTCAAAAATCAACACGCCTAATAAAAGTTCTTTTAGTTTAGTCTTTTCTGGAATGTGCTAAGCACAAATTTTTTAGCTTTTAGAATAAAGTACTTGCTTCTAGAATCCAGTCCATAGAAACAACAAATAATAACGCTACAGTATAATGACATGAATTTAATCACTAATTTAAATATATTTAAGATGAATATCTATTCTAAATCAAAATTCAATTGTTTAATTTTTTTTAATTTTTTTAATTTTTAACTGAATAATTTTTAAAAAGTCTTATTTGACAAAAATTTAAATTCTAAAAATATAAAGAATAAATAATTAATTTGGGCTTCATCTAGCTCTCTACAATTAAAAAAAAAAATTAAAAGGATACATAAGAGAATTTTTACGATTCGAATTTTCAGTAAAAAAACAGATATAGACAGTTCTTCAAAGAATAAAATATTAAATTATTTTTTAATTATAAAATATATATTTCATTCACAATCGTGGGAAGCGCAATGATCGTTATCTGTTGTGACTGAAATGAGATAAATTTTTAATACTTTTGTCTGCCACGTGGCCATCAGGCACTATTAATGTGATTGGCTGTATTACATGTTCTTTTTTAAAAAAAATTACAGGGTTAATATAATATATAAGTCTCCGAAATCCCACATTTTCTTAAAAATGAACATAATTGCTCCACCTATACTTTAATGGATCCCAAGTCAAATGACCAAATTACCCTTCAATTATAACTGAGAGGACCAAACTATCCTTCAATTATAACTAAAATGGCATAGGTTTCGTTTCCTTGTATTGGTGCGCAGGCGGCCGCATGTAGCACCCAACAGGGCCGAAGCGCTCAAAAACGTAAATTTAAATAACTTTTTTTAAATAATTTATTTATCGTTAATTACTCTAAAAATTTCTTCTAACTTTATGTAGTTTTTAATATACAAAATTAATCTCTCCTTAGTTCCTTCTTTACTCTTTTATTGTCTAAGATTCGCATTTTATATAATTTTTTAAATAAAACTTATTTAAATAAAGTTTTTATTAGTAGAATTTTTATAAATATAATTTTAATAAAAAAAATTAATTATTTAGTTTTCAATAAGAATATTTATTAAAAATTTTATTTTTCATCAAAATTCTTTTTTTTGCTCGAGCATAATCTATAAATTTTCATGCTTGTCTATCCTGCCTTTCAAAGCCATGGCATAGCACTTTCTGGACTCCTTTTGATCTATTCGTAAGATTCCAACTCTTGCTTCAATAGGAAACTATCATGCACCTACATGCTTGTAAGCCAAACGTGGCTGATTTTCAAAAGTAGCAACAAGCTGCCTGCTTTAATTATAGCACATGCATGCTTCACCTGTGAGCTTAGTGTGCATGTATGGAGGCGATGGGCGTTTATAAAATGAAGAATTGAAGCGGCTCTCATTGTTTTCATTAGTCAAACCAAAATAAAGCTATTCGAAGAGAGAAGAAATTGAAAGCAAATGAGAGAAAGAAAGAAAAAGTAAAGAAAATAGAAAATAAAAAGGAGGAAAATAAAAGAAAAAAGGGGAAAAAGAAAGGAAAAGGAGAAAAGAAACTAAGGAGCCGAGAGTGAAAAGGAAGTTGAAAGAGGAATTGAGAAGAAACATTACAAGAAATAGAATTGGACAATTAAATTTATATCTAGTAAATCAGTGGGTAGCAAATTTATGAAATTTGAGCAATCATAATTTAGTTTATATTATACATATTAGTTTTCATTAGTGTAATAGTTATTATTGAACCTTGTGTTTAGGAAAAATCCAAGTTTCAAGAACCCATAGGAGTCCCAATAAACCCTAGAGTGAAACAGGATTTATGAGTAAATTACTATATAATTACTACTATATATTTTGTGAAGCATTGATGTTTGATTGAATGATTCATTAACATGTTGTGATTACATGTATGCATATTATATGATTTTGGATATCATGAGATGTGATCGTAAGTTACTAGATGTGTAATCTCTCTATTAGGTACTTTATACATGCATATTAAGAGTTAGATTGCTTTGTTCGTGCGATGTATTTAAGTTTCATCAGGTATTGATGCTCTCCTTGTACGATAATGATCCCAATAGGCATGACAATCCTTGGGTATTATTTGGTGTAGTTTTGTCATATATATATTTATATTTCATCTTTGTTATGTAATATGTTTAGTGGGGAGTTGTGTCATATGATTATGTATAAGCGCTACTCTCTCTCTCTCTCTCTCTCTCTCTACACACACACACACACACACATTTTTAACCTTAAGCTTTTTATTTTTTTGTTTACCCTATTTTGCCCATGTTTCTATAGGATTCCGTGCAATTTAGTTTCTAATCAGTTAAGGTTGGACCATGACACGTATTGCTGCATGACTTGCATTTTAAGCACATTTTTGTTCATATGTTTATGTTTAAGATATATCTTTGTATACTGAGATGTTTCGAAAATGTTTGTGGATGACCTAGAAATGTTATTATATGTTTATAATAAAGGTATAAGAATTAATTTTATGTTATGAGTCCAGATATGAGCATGAGATAACTAATACGGTGAGTTTGTCTTAAATATAATAAATAGGCCAAATGAGATTGTGTTAATTTAATATCAAAGCATGGTTATAGATTCCATAAAATATAACATGAAGCATGAAGAAAGATTGTTTGGCCTTGACATCAAGCAATAGTTTTGTGCCAGATGGAGACCTTTGTTATATTTACAGTGGTAATAGTTAATTTCGAGGGCAAGGAGATACCCAAAGAGGAGGATCGTATTTTTTAACAGAACCCACTCTAGTGCAAGAGAGACTGGTAGTGGTCAATAAAGGAGTTAGTCAAGTAGATTGCGTGCACAAGCACATGTTCTTGCTCTGACCCAACAGAAGGCCCATGCTATTCCGAATGTCATGATAGTTATTTTGACTTCCTTTGGTCGTAAGACATATATTTTAATTGATTTAAGATCTATTAAATTTTTTATTTTTCGCACATTTTCCATACATACAAATAGAGAAATGATGCCATTAAATTGTACTTTAGTAGTACCTACATCGGTTGATATTTTTTATTAGTTGAGAGTATATTTCGAGATTATACGGTAAGAACGGGTAGTAATGACATGATAATAGACTTGATTCTATTAGAAATTCATGATTTTGACGTTGTATTGGGGATGAATTGGCTAGTGAACCATCATGCTAGAATTGAATGTTTTCGAAAAAAAAGTGACTTTTAGAAAATTTGAAGAAAATTTAAAGAATCTGATACCATTTTCTATAGAGAGCATCTGATGCTTCCATCTTGAGTAATTTATACTATTTTTACTAGACAATTACTCAGAAAGAGTTGTTCACTTACTTAGCTCATGTTTTTAATACCTGAGGTAATGATGTGAAATTAAAAGATATTTCTTTAGTGAAAAAATATTCGAGTGTGTTTCGTAATGACCTTCTTAGTTTGCCACCCAATAAATATGTAGATTTCATTGTTGATTTGATTTCACAACCCCCTAATTTTATGGGCATATACATGATGTCTTTATTAGAGCTGTAGTAAAAGAGTATTAGAATTTAGCTTTATGCTGAATTTAGTAAATGTCAATTCTGGCTAGATAGATTTGCATTCATGAGCCATGTGACTTCAATTGAGGATATTTATGTAGATCCTCAAAAAATAAAAGCTCTAGTGAATTCAGAATGCTTGATTGTTGAGGGCTTTTTCAAGATAGCTTTACCTCTAACAATATTGACAAGGAAGAAAGCAAAGTTTGAGTGGATAGACAATGGTGAACAAAGTTTCTAAGAACTGAAGATAAGATTAACTTGAGTTCCAATTTTTACACTTTTATTAGGTACTATAGGGTTTATAAGTTACGGTGATGCATCCAGGCAGGGACTATATTGTGTATTGATACAACACGAAAAGGTGATTCTTTATGCTTCTCGATAGCTGAAGCAACATGAATTGAATTATCCAACACATGATTTAGAGCTTGTAGCAATAATGTTTGCTTTAAACACTTAGCGGCATTATTTGTATGGAGTTCTTATGAGATTTATATAGATCACAAAAGCTTGAAGTACTTATACACATAGAAGGAATTAAATTTAAGACAACATATATTGGTTGATTTGATTGTAGATTAACATTGTATCATTGAATACCATCCAAGTAAGGTGAATATGGCCCCTGATGCACTTAATAGGAAGTTTTTGAGTTCGATATCCCACTAGAAATGTTGTGTCCTTTGTTGTTGGTTGATTTGAAATATTTAGGTATAAACTTAGCAATGGGTGAGAATGGACCATTTTTGGCACATTTTCAGGTTAGGCTTATTCTGATTGATTATATTCAAAAGATGCAGGACTAAGATTTTGAAATTGATTAAAATGAAAGATGTGAAAAGTAGTTTGTGAATCGACTTCTCACTAGTATATGATGGTACTTTAGTAATGTGTAGTAGACTCTGCATTCCAAATAATTCAAACTTGAAGAATCAAATTTTAGAAAAAGCACATAGTTCAGCATATGCTATGCAAGAAGCATGAAGATTTATTGCATCTTGAGGGAGTATTATTGGTGGTAAGGATAAAGAGAGAGATACTAGAGTTTGTAGCACACCGTTTAATTTCTCAACAATTAAGGCAGGATATTAGAGATCTACAAGAGAATCTTAACTGCATTTTATTCAAAAGTGGAAATGGGAGCATATTACTATGGATTTTGTAATAAGACTTTCTTGTACTAGTAGTGGCTATAATGTTAACTTTGAGCATGTGTCATGCAGTTTGAAGTAATTGGGATATATACTGGCCTTAATGGAGTTTGCTTATAATAATGATTATTAATCTAGTATTCAGATGGCACTGTATGAGGCTCTATATAGAATGAAACGTAAGACTCTAATCTGTTGGGATAAAGTTACGGAAAGGTGGTCATTAGGTCTATAAACTGTCTCGTGTACTAATGAGAAGATTAATGTCATCAGAAAAAAATAAATTAAAGGTAGAATAAGGTAAAGAGAAGAGTTATTTGAGATTATAATGAGTGATTAAGTTTTCTTACAAATTTCTCATTCGAAAGGCATATTTCGATTTAGAAAACATGGGAAGTTGAGCCCTTGATAAATAGGCCCATATGAGATTATTCAACATATTGGTTCAATTGCCTACTGTTTAGCTTTAACTCTAAAGTTATCATGAGTTCATGATTTTTTTCATGTTTTAATGATGTGAAAGTATATTTATGATCCTTTTCACGTTTTAGATGCAAAACCAATTCAGAAGACAATAAATTTAACTTATGAAGTGGAACCACTTTAGGTGCTTGATTGGAAACAACTTATGTTATGTTGATCTTACTAGTTAAGATGATGTGGTAGAGTTGCACTACAGAAGAGGTCACTGGGGAGCGTGAGAAATAAATGCAGTCACAATACCAATATTTCTTTCAATAAGGTATGTAAATTTTGAATTTTTATAAGTGTGGTGAAATTGTAATGCACATGCATGCTTGTAACTTAAATGTGGCCGACTTTCAAAAGCAATAGCAAGCAACTTGCTTTAATTAGAGTGCATGGATGCTTACTTATATGCTTGTTATACATAAAGTTAAGAATCCACGTTGCTTTGACCATTTTCATAAATTGAACCAAAATAGAACAATTTGAAAATAGAAGAAATTGAAAGAAAAAGAGAGAAAAAAAATGAAAAGAAAAGAGAAAGTAGAAAGGAGAAAATAAAATAAAAAAAGGAAAAAAAAAAGATAAAAGAAACTAAGGAACCTAAAGCAAAAAAAAATTAAAAAGAGGAATTGAGAGGAAACATCATAGGAAATAAAATTGAGTAGTTAAATCTATATCCACTAAATCAATAGGTAATAGATTTATGAAATTTGAGCAATTATGATTTAGCTTAGATTATAAGTATTAGTTTTTATATTAGTTCTGGTAGTTAATTTTGAAACCATATGTTTAGAGAAATTCAAATATCCAGAAATCTGTAGGAACTTAAATGAACCCTAAAGTTGAACAGGACGTACGAATGGATTAATATTTTTACTTCTATATATTTTGTGAAGCATTTATATTTGATTGAATGATTCATAAACATGATATGATTACATGTATACAAATTATATGATTTATGATTTCATGAGGTATGATTACAAGTTACTAGATGTGTAACCTCCCTATTAGATACTCTATAAATGTGTATTGTGAGATAAATTACTCTACTTGTGCAAAGTATTTAAATTTCACTGGCTATTGAGAGGTTTTTCCTCCGCTCTACTCGTGCAGTACATAGCCTAAGATAACATTATATATTGATGGATGTTCTACCACTAAGAAACCCACCATATTGGTAACTTGGTGAGTTGGCTCTCCAATGGTTATTAGCAATCTATATCGCCTAAAGGGTGTATATTGGCTTTAATTTCTTTTTTCCAATCTCTATTTTATCGAATGTTGTTGCATATAGAACATCCACTAAACTTTTGTTACCTACCAGGGCTTTACAAATATTCCTATTCGTAAAGATCATTAAAATGACTAGAGCATCATCTTGTGGCTGGTGTATTCCTCTTACTTTTTTTTGTTTATAAATATGATGATGTTATGCTTTATCTTGGCTTCTTTTTAAGGCCTACTCACTAAATCCACAAGAAAAACTCAAGTGTGTTTTAGGGCTCCTTGATATGAGCTTTTTAAGCTTAATTGAATTACCTCCACCTACAAGCCCACCAAATATGGTTCTTATACGTGCCTCTTTTGCAATTTCTTGGTTTTTACTTTGCTCTGCTGGAAATGTTGTTATGTTTTATGGACCATTGGGTAGACCTCATCAGGTATTCTTGTGTGTTCTTTTCCTCTTATAAATTCTTTGAATTATCCTATTTGGATTAAGGATTTTATTTCTTTCTTGAGATCAAAATAGCCTTTGGTATTGTGATCGTGATATCTATGGTATCTGTAGCATTTGCTTTTGTCTCTTTGATTTGGTGCTCTTGATCTCTTGGGATTTTTGTAGTAAATCTAAATTTTTTATTTGCATTAGTAGTTATTCTCTTGGCATATTGAGTGGTGTGTATCTTACGTAGTTGCTTTATGAAATTCTTGGTCCCTTATTATCTTCTAGTTTAGTCGTCATCTCCTTATTTTCAATAGGTTCCTTCTTCATTTTCCTCTGTTCTACTAACCTTTATAAGTCTAGGTTAGTGCTCCTTTTTGCATTAGTTAACTCATCTACATTAGAGTATTTACGTGCTCTCAATAATAATTCTGTGAAAGTTATTAGCACAGTTTTTGTGAGCGAGTAATCAAACCTTCTTGATTGCAAACCAACATTATGGCGGTCACATCACTATAGTTTTCCACCCTTACCACTTTTTTTGTTGAATTAGACAATATAATATTTTAATATTTATCTCTCCCTTCTTTGAATGACAAATGATGAGTAAGGGAAAGCTGATGATCTCTTACCTCAACAAATTGGCTAATAAGTGTTTGATTTAACTAAGCAAATGAAGCTACGCACCCTGGCTTTAGCTTTTTATACCACTTGCACGTTACTCATGTGAGTATCAATGACAAAGCCCTACATATGGCCACTTTGTTGCTCCTTATAACTCCATCCAAGACATATATGCCTCTAAATGTTCAACATTTAGGGAATTTTAAACTTTATAGGAAGTGGTGCATTTAATATGTTCCTGGTAAAAAGAGGTTCTATTTTTTCTAAAAATGGTCTAGTAGGATTTTTTTTTCTATGTCATCTATCCTCTTCTTGTGATTCTTTAACTTTGCTTCAAGGCCTGCTAAGTTAGCACTCGTCTTTTTTATGCCTTTTAAATTGTTGTCTTTTATTCAACCTCTTATGCAGGTCTCAAGAGTTTAGTATTTGTTAACCTCTTTTGTTCTCTATATATTAGAGCACCAAACTTATGTCTTGCATCAAGTTAGCCACTTGTTGAGCAAGTAATGATTGTTTGCCAATGTTACTAAGTTGTCTCTTTTGAGGATTTGTGCCCTAGGATAATCCATAATTGCAATGGCTATGTTGGCTTTGTTGAGTAATGATTTAATGGTAGTTCAATTTAATAGTGACTAACTATATCGTCCTCACAAACAACGCCAATCTATTGATGCTATTTTTTGGCCAACTAGAGAAATAAATAAATAGATATAATGAATGAAACACAAGAAATTTACTAGTTTGGCTTTTGGCCTACGCCTATGGATATAGAAAGAGTAATTTTCAATATTGAATAAGAATTACAATGATTTTTTTTTTGTTTAGCTATTGCTCATCCCTCTCTATGCCTCAAGAGTTGTCTCTTTATAATACAGTTTAGATATCTTGAATCTTCGATAACTCTTTGTTCTAATCATTTCTATCAGTCATTTTAGAGTTTTATTTGATGTCAACATTTATCTCCTTCTTAAATTGAGCTTTATTTGATATCAAAGTATTATCTTTAGCATTTATCTCCTTTTTGAACTCACATTGGGCTATCAGAGTTTTATTTGACGACAACATTCTATAGGGCTTAGATAATACTTCCAACCACCAAACTTTAGTCGTTAGATTTAGCAACTGCACTTATTTAATTAATTAAACTTATCTACTACGATTGTGCTCTTGTATTATCATGCTCTCCTACAATGCACTCTTCTGCAGTCACACTTATTTAACTTATTAACCTTAAGAGCTCTCATTTATAGCTATGCTCTTCTACAATCATGCTTTTCAGTTGTCATGCTTATTTGACTTCATGCTTTCATGTTTTTATGTAATCATACTTATTGACTTATTAAGCCTCTTATTTCTAACTTATGCTCTCATATAGCTGTACTTAATTGACTTATTACTAAACTCTCATTCTATTATTCTTTTATGTATGCTATATCTATACTTAATTGACTTATTAAACTTCTTACTAAACTCTCATGCTTTGAAAATATTCATGCTCTCATGTTTTGAAAAGTATTTAACTTTTTGCATTTTTTGGTATAACAAGAGTTACTATATTTTAAGGGTAAGGAATGTTGAAATTTGGCGTTGGTTTTTGTCCATTTAAAACGTCAAATTACTTTTTGAAATACATTTAAAGGCCCTTCGTGTGTCTTGTCTTGATCACGTGTACAAACGACTTTGTATGCATCAATATCTTCAACTTCCAAGTGCGCTATGGCAAGTCACCTAAAATATCCGACCTATTTTTTTTAACGCTCGCCAACGCCTTTGTCAAACAATGTAAACTCACTTTCATGGTAATCTGGGTACATTGTCTTGTGAGGTCATTTCTGTAGGGATTAAATGGAGAGTTCAAAGGTTGCTTTATGATGTCACTTGGCTATCAAACCTCATAATAAGCAAAATACGTATCATTATTCAAGCAATTGATGTCGCGTATTGAAGTAATAGATGGATTAGTTATGGCTGAAGTGGGTTTTTCCTTCATTTTCTTTGCTTTAATAATAATAGATTTTCGACATTCATTTTTTTTAAAAAAAAGGAAACTAAAGGGCATTTTAGTTATTTACCATAGGATCTCGAGGACCGTTTAGTTTTCACATTTAAGTTGTGTTCTTTGTTAACAAATTGTACGAAAGTAGTGATCCTCATGTTATTAACCATCAGAATCTGTGACACGCTTATCCCTTGGGCCTTGGCATGAACTAACAACATACAACGAGGTTGCTTATCTTAGCTGAAAATACAAATTCAGAACCAATTTCAGTTCAGTTTCTGAAAACTCATAGATCATTGTATCATTTGCAGCATCATCTCATATTCATTCATGGCTCTAAGTCTCGGAATTAAAAATTCAAACAAAATTCTTAGCCAAATGAAGTCAAAGTTGGGCTTATTGTCTTTGATCAGGCGTAGTTCTTGCACTTGTTCTATGAACAGCCATTACAACAGGACTCCATTGACAGCAGCTCTGTTTGCTCAAGCTTTCAAATCCCCAGATTCAAATTTTCGTTTTTCACCGTCCCTTTTCTTGGCTCGTCGTTTTGAGTCCATCAAAGCTGGAAACCAGGTGGATTCTTTCCGTAGTTCTGTTAATAATCAGGTACATTCATTTTGAGCTCCAACTGTTCTCTTGTTTAATGTGGAATAAACGATTTTCTGTCTTTGCATGTTGTAGTAAATGGCAATTCAGGACGAGGGTTTTGCATAGTAGATTTTTAAGTTGTTGTAGCATTATCGTCCGGAGCCCATTCATAACAGTTATTTGGAATACGTGCATGCTGATTCAAAGTACGAGTAGATGTTGATAATAGTTCAATTAGTTCAGCTGTTTAGCCGTCTCATAGTTAACGTTCCTGCCATTTAATCTCAAATGGGATTCCCTTTGTTCCTTTGTTCAATAACTAGCTGTTCTGAAAGTCTCTTAATCAAATAGTACATCTTAGATAATGAACTTTGAAAGATTTTCATGTTTATATTAACAGATAGGTGGAGTTTTTTAAAAAAGAATAAAGAAAAAATAGCAAATAGCCACATAAAATTGGTTTTGGATTTAGCTCTTCTGTGTATTTAACCAGTTAGTTTTACAATGGTACAAGAGAGGTTACCAACAAAGTTGAGTATATGTATTATGTATGTACACTAGGGATTGTGAAACAGATTTTGTCTTTTCAATTAAAGAATGATCCTTTGCTAACTGCTATATGCATCTTCAAGTAACTTTGACTTGTATCACTAGAGAATATATCACCTCATGAAGGAAATGTTTATTCATTTACCTTATTAAATGGGTTTCAAATGAGGAATCCTCGAATTCTTTGTGTATATGTGTGTGCATGTGTGTATGGTAATGGCAGAGCATTTCTGAATGATGATTATGAGTACCTTGGTGTAGTAGAATTGTAGTTCTTGCAATTGTGCATTTCAAAATTTCTTTTATTGCCTGCTGGTTTCCTAGTGAAGTTATTCGGTTGTAGTAAAAGAACTTAAGAAGTTGCAGATACTTGAATCTATATCATTCATTTGCTTTAAACATTTCTCCATTCAAGTCACTTCTTTGATGATGGGTCAAAAACTGAAGAAGGTGGTTATATGATGATTTATAGATGTCTTTTATTTCCACTGCAGATGCCATAATCCCCTGAATCATTATTCAACCATTTGGTGAATTTAGGAATGAATTTTGTATATGACCTACTTTATCCATTTAGTCATTGTATCAAAACTTTCAGTGTTGTTATGTATGTAGACTCCGTAACTTGGGCTTTTTGTTGGAAGAAACTTCGAAAATGACTTGAAAGTGGCCACTATGTTCTGCTTTGTTGGACATCACCTAAGAGTTTACCAGTCCTTTTCTAACGTTATCATTGTTCAAGTGATGTATAAAGTGATCTGTACCTTTTTATAGAATCCTGTAGATGCTGCATATCGTATACAATGGAAGTGTTTTGATTTTTCATGCTTGTTCTTCACAGTAAAATTGTGTGAATAAACATGCAGAGAAGAGGCATGCAGATAGTATCTCTACTTGAGGTTGCTTTGACAATGTAGTCTAGAATGCATAGAAAGGGCATAAATTGATACTGCTTTCTTTCTTTCCAAGTACGTGTAGGTGCTTTCAAGTATGATAGACATAAATGGCTCACTAAAGCTAACATTCTATTATAGTTTTTAGATTTTCCGGGAGGAAGGGTTGCATTCACCCCTACTATGAGGTTTATTTCTGAATCCTCTGAGGAGAGAATACCCTGCTACCGGGTGCTTGATGATGATGGTCAACCATTTCCAGATAGCAGTTTTGTAAAGGTACTTCACCTCCCCCTATTTGCCAAAAATGAAAGTGACCAAGAAATAGTTTTCCTTCCTATGTCTTCTGAATATAAATCCAGCTGAGAAAACTTATTTTGCTTTTTGTGAATTCAATTAGGTCAGTGAGGGAGTTGCCACTAAAATGTACAGTGATATGGTCACCCTTCAAACAATGGACACAATCTTCTATGAAGCACAAAGGCAAGGAAGAATTTCCTTCTATCTCACCACAAGTGGAGAAGAGGCTATCAACATTGCATCGGCTGCAGCAATAAAAAGTGATGACTTTGTTGTCCCTCAGGTAACAAGCACCTATGCAAACATATTAATGTCAGTGTAATCCTCCTGAGAAGCATTCATGCGTATAGAGACATGCACATCCCCACTCATATATGTACAATGTAAATGCAAAAGATTCATGCATGCACGCTCAAACTCAGTTGAGGCTACTGTAGAAGTCTGATATTATATTTTGGTTCTGTCATTCAGTACAGGGAGCCAGGAGTTCTGTTATGGCGTGGTTTCTCTATGCAAGAGTTTGCAAACCAATGTTTTGGAAATAAAGCTGATTATGGTAAAGGCAGGCAGATGCCCATCCATTACGGATCTAACAAGCACAACTACTTTACTGTATCATCAACAATAGCGTAAGATGTATACCTTGGCTAACTGCGATCTGTTAGTGTACTTTGACAAGTTTTCAATTATAAAGCTTGAAATTCACAGACGGTAATAATTCTTACTTCTTCCAGTACACAACTTCCTCATGCGGTTGGTGCTGCATATGCTTTAAAGATGGACCGAAAAGATGCATGTGTTGTCACTTACTTTGGTGATGGTGGCACAAGTGAGGTAAATATAATTTAATGATAATGTTGGGCATTCCCTCCTCACAGTCTCTATGGTGAATTTCTTGGAGGTGTGGACTGGTGTCACTGAGCGTCACACGTTGCCTCCATTTATCCTCCACTGAGCTGGATGAAATTGCTACTATTCTCCATAGTCTTTAAATCATTCTTTCACCTTTTAAGTTTGGGATTTTTGTTATCCTATATTTGGATATTGTTTTATTACTTCTGATCTTTCCATGGTAATGACATCATCTCTGCCATGACTAAATTACTTCTGCTGTGGCTCCTTTAATATTGAATGTCTGATTGTTTGTCTCCCCATCCCCCCCCCCCCCCCCCTGTTTTTTTCCTTTTTCTAATACATCAACTTGTAATTAGGGAGATTTCCATGCTGCTTTAAATTTTTCGGCAGTTACAGAAGCCCCAGTTATTTTTATCTGTCGGAACAATGGATGGGCTATCAGTACCCCTATTTCTGAGCAGTTTCGAAGTATTCCTTCTTTTCCTTGTCCTTTCTCATATCTTGACAATCCTACTTGGATGAAGACCTTTTTATCTAAAGAAAATTTTCTCTTGACAATGGCAGGTGATGGTGCAGTTGTTAAAGGCCGGGCATATGGAGTCCAAAGTATCCGTGTAGATGGTAATGATGCTCTTGCCATGTATAGTGCAGTTCATGCTGCACGTGAAATGGCGATTGGTGAGCACAGACCTATCTTAATTGAGGTAAAATGTCTATCTTTTCTTTATTTTCTTAAGCCTTATGTGAGGCGTGATTGACTGGTGCTTTGATGTTTGCTTTAACCTTCCCATGCCAGGCACTTACATATCGAGTAGGACATCACACAACATCAGATGATTCCACAAAGTACCGCCCAGTCCATGAGATTCAATGGTGGAGAGCAACTCAAGACCCTGTTACGAGATTTAGAAAGTGGATAGAAAGCAATGGTTGGTGGAATGGTGACATTGAGTCAGAGCTCAGAAGCAGTGTGAGGAAGCAGGTAATATTAGTGTCTTTAACAATCTTCAAATACGGCTTACTTCAACTTCGAACACTAGAAGTTTACTATTTAAGTTGCTTGTGATTCTAAACTAACAACTATCTACACATATTGTTGAACTGATGCCACAAAGAACAGCACTGATCAATTTAGAAAAGAATATTTGCTTTAAAATCAACACAATAACTGAGAAAATGGCCAGCTTCACCTACTTTTTTGGAAACTTTCTTGTCTTGAAATTTGCAATAGAAGTATCTCTTGCAGTCACTGTAGTCTTGACCCAAAAAAAAAAATGGCAATGGAGGAGTTCTATGATGCAGAAGCCTTTAGTTTTTGTTGTATAACCAATGGCCTTGAGCAATTTTAGAATACTGGGCAATTACTACTATGTCTAGCTAGGAGGCAATCTCATTTTCAACTTTATGATTTGTTGTTCGCAAGCATTCAATGAATTCAATCTGTTTGAATTTGCTCTGGCCATAAGAAGGTCATACATCATTCTTGCTTGAGTTTTTTCGGTACCTTTTAAAATGTCTAGACAAATATTTTGTGTTATGTAATTTGATGTCTCCCTTTGAAAACTTTTACTAACTGCACATTCTAACAGATATTACATGCACTTCAAGAAGCCGAAAAAGTGGAGAAACCTCCAATTTCAGACTTGTTTACGGATGTATATGATATTTCTCCTTCTAACCTCCGCGAGCAAGAGCACTCATTAAGAGAGACTATCAAAAAGCACCCACAAGACTACCCATCAAATGTTCCTATTTAGTTTAGTGTCTATTGATTAAGTGCAACTGCACATAGCAAACATTTTATCTCTGTGAAATTTGTCCTTCTGATCTTTGAGTACGTTTGGTTTAATAAATCAAGTGAAGTGGTTAAAAGCAAATAGGATGTTTAAAATAATAGCATGCTTTGTCCGTTGATGAATTCTGCATTAGCTGAACAAGTTTTCAGCGCACGAAAGTAATTTGCTTCCTAAAGCGTGTTCTTTAATACAATTGTTAAACCTGTTTTGGATTTATTTTGGTTCAATGGGAGGTCGCATCAAAAACTGTTCTTATTAGTAAATGAATCTTTCTCCAAGCAATCGTACTTGCAATGCTGGTTATTACAAGGGCGGCAGCATATATTCCATTACACGTAATTATGTTCACAATGTTGACAATTACAAAGGGACGAACCAAGTTCTACCTCTTGTATGCATTGAACTCTTTGCAGCGAAATTCAAGAATGCCGCAACTTATTGGAAGGATCTGATGAGACTCGTCAATCGCGAACTACGAAAAGGGTCACATATATCGGGCCTCATCTTTGCAAAGCATAATAAAATTCCCCAAGTTGATCATTAACTTGAAAGGGGAATGATATAGTGAAGTGTCTGTAGAGAATCAGAGGGATGCAGCTTGCTCCTCCAAGGATTCTTTGACTGCCTTCAACAGTGCCGGCATCAACTTCTGATTAGTAACAATGATGCCTGCTTGAAGATTTAGATATTTGCCTTCTGAAAAATCCAATGGGTATCCTGCTGCATCTGTAACAACACCCCCAGCCTCTGCAGAGGTTGATTGACAAGTAATCAATGGGATGAAAAGTGTAACAAAGACATGGAAAATAAATAAAATGTCCAAGCAGGGCATGAAAGAGATAAGCAGCTCATTCACCTATCTTCACTGTGGCCAAATTATTTAATGTTAATATAAAATTAACAAGGTGACCAATTGCAAAAGCAGTGTTTAACCATGTCTTCATTTAAAAAGTTAAACAACAGCCATTAATCACTACTGTACATACAAAGAAAACATTGTGGTTATATTTCTGCATTTCAGGTTCTTCACGAAGAAAATCATTTGAGAGAACAAAGAAACAAGTCTTGTGTACAAAAGAAAAGAGAAAAATTAGTTGAATTTATAACTGATAGTCTTTCTTGTTCCACAGCAATGCATGGCCAGGAAGATAATTAATTGCAGGAACTGAATTGAGCCCCATTAGGTTTTTGACCACAAAAAATATTTGCACGCACAAAGTAACCATTTGGAAGAAAGAAAATAAGTGCCTCGCTATATATATTTTTCCTACATTTGAAAAGACTGTCATTTGACATGTGTAGGTGTATTCTTGTCTAAATTCAGACACCAAAAGAGGAGTCTTCCTAATAATTTAAGAAAATGATCCAGGCCTAGTTCTTCACTTTGTAAAATGTATAATCAATTCTTATCTTTATGTGTAACAAGAAAGATAGGAGGCTCACTAAGAAAACAAGGGATTATGAACGAAAATTCAAATGCCAAATACGCTCCTTCCTGGTTGGTGGGACATGTTACCCAAAATTCCACCCAAGCTAGAGATCAATCCCTACATACTCTATTGTGAGAAATTAGATAGGCAAGGATGTAGCAAAGAATGGTTTCTATACCAGTCACAACAATAGATCCAGCAGCATGATCCCATATTTTCTCACGATACCCTTTACGTGGAAAACGTAGATATATGGCTCCATCTCCTCTGGATAACGCTCCATATTTTGCCTGGCTATCAATTCTAACTGGTGGTGCTTTGACGCCAAGTTTCTGCAGGAATTAAGGCATGTATTAAAGTATAAAGAGGAATGTAATTATCGGCCAAATGAGAGATAAGGAAAAAGAGAAAATACTTTGGCAATCAAGCTAGATAAGTCACGATTGGAATGTGCTGCTTCATATGACTCAAAGAATGAAGCTTCTTCAGAATTTTCAATAGCAGTGACTTGCACCTTAAAGACAACCATAAACATGTAAGTGCCAAATATCTATGCGGATATGATAACACGTACAGAAATGGTTAATGACAGAGCACCAACCTTCACTGGCAAAGAACCACTTAGTGACTGCATATAAGTTCCTGCACCAACTTGCGTGAAAAAGAGGCAACCGACTTCATTATTTGAGGAATGCTGATTGTCACGGACAATGGATGCTAAAGGAAGATTGGGACAAGCCAGTACACCCAATACAACTTTGCCTTCATCAAGCAACGCTAATGCAATAGCGTATTGATCTCCTCTTACAAATCTATAGTAAAATTTGAAAAGCATAAACCATTCAATCATAGTTGACCCAAAAGCACAAAAATAAATAAAAAAGGCACTCAACTAGAAAGTTAAAAATGATATGATTACTGATCCAGTAATTTGGAATAATCATATTAGATATAAAATAAATCAATTATTTCCTTTATTATGTGTATACATAATAAACCTGCACTGCTATTGCTGAGTCTTTTAGAATAGTGCATGAGCGTCAAATAGGCAGAGGGAGAGAGCACAGTCTTTGTAAATGCTATCATTGCATGTACCTCAACAGAGAACACTGGGTGCATGTCAATTCTGACTTCCCAGAGAGGAAAAAAAAATTCAGACAATGTAAACTTGTTTTGCCCACGGCAAACACATTATTCTTCTCCGAAGTCTCTTATCCTCAGTAAAGAATAAGGGTCCACAAACATTACAGGAAGAACTTGCAATATCAGTAAGGTTTCTTCTCTTTCCATGTAAATGGATAATCTCCCAAAACAAAAACTACAAATTTAATTAAAAAGAAGACAGTTTCTCACACTTGAAAATAAACCTATCATCTGAGTCCCATCTCCCTAAATTTTGAATTAATGTTAACAAATCCCACCACTGTTAAAAAGAGAAGAGTTGTACCTAGAGACATAATGATTGGAATTTCATTCATGAACTCAAAAATCCAGCATGATGCACTAATTTGACATGAATCATACTCCAGCTGACATTAACAATTTTTTTATCAATAAATTTGCAGCATCCATCACCATTCAATCGATCAACAAACAGAGCTGCTTTGCCATTGACATACATAGTCATATGCACTGATGCAGTATGTAGCAATCAAAATGGGATCTTCCTAATTCGGGTAGTATCAACATGTAAGTATCACAAAGTTAGGAAGCCCAGTTCTCTGCTCAAAGACACACAGTAAGTTGGATTGCATCAGACTCAGCTAAATTCTTACGTAGAATTGCATAAACGAATTCATGCTAATTACCTAGCTCTCACATTGGAGGAAATAAGTATGTTTACAAGACAAAAGCAACAACATGTGCTTAAAGGTTTAGGTTCGAAGTTCACCCTTTAGTGCCATCTATAGGATCTAAAACCCAATGTCGGCCATGTGAACCACCTTCAGATTTGCCACCGTCAATGGCCCTGATCACATCTTCAGTAGATAAAGTAGAAATGTTATATGCTCCATCGCCAGCTAGAGTCTCGTTTACAAGTTTAGTAATGCGCTCTAGTGTTTCCTGGGCACCATCCTTATGTAGATCTTTCGAATCCTATAGAAGTTTTAAGAAAAGGTATAATTAAATTTGAATTTTCAAATATGAAAAGGAAATAGCTTCTACTCGTGTCTGAAAATTTCTACAAAAAACATTTCACAGATTTTACCTCCTCTGCTACTAATGAAAATGGTTCAGAAGGAAATTCCTTCTGCAGTGCAAAACTAACCAATGCTTGTGATCCTGAGAATCACAAAGATCCATAAGCAACCGGACGTTAGATCTAAAAAGGGTCTATGAGAACCATAACAGGAAAAGAAAACAATTAACAGGCCATTGAATCATGTCCATTACTATCAGCTGGCAAATCAAATAACAAATGGACAATAACCAAGATGCATTCAGAACAGAGCTGGAAAACAAACCGTAATCAGCAACAGTTACAGGACTTTTATCATTTTTAGTTTGCACGTCAGACTGCAACAGAACTTTTTGCACTTTCTGAAGAATGAAAGTATATCATCTGAAATCAGCTTAATGCACTAAACCACATACACAATGAGCATGAGAAAAATCACATTCTAAAATTACAAAATGAACACATATTTGAACATGAATTGGACGCATAATGACAAACCAAATATGCATCAAATAACAGTAAATTAAACCTTAAACACTACACTCTAAATTATGCTTGAGCTAACACTGAGAAATGA
Source organism: Luvunga scandens (assembly GCA_030449905.1). NCBI lineage: Eukaryota > Viridiplantae > Streptophyta > Magnoliopsida > Sapindales > Rutaceae > Luvunga > Luvunga scandens. The sequence goes on along the minus strand of JASUUG010001160.1, from coordinate 856,985 downwards.
ATAAACCCCATGAAATGAAACCATCAACGTTTAGCAAAAAGAATAAACAGAATTAGCTGAATTCACAACATGGGTTTTGCACAAATAACATTGATAGAGTCTGGGTATTGCTAAAAACCAACAAATTTACAGTGAGTGAGTGAGTGTGTTGGTAGTTGGTACCTGGCAGAGACGGGCAGCAAGAGAAGCAGCATTTTTGGCAGCAGCAAGTTCCTTATCGTAAGACATTACAATTGAAGACACAACTAGTGAACAAGATTGTTGTGTTTTGGGTTTGGGTTTGGAAAACGGAGAAATGAGGCTTGGTTTTGAGACAGTTCTTAAGCAACTTGCTACACTCATCTCAGCTGATCATCTCCTTGGCTTTCTCTGCTCGTATTTGGCGTCAACTTATTGCAATCCCTGGTTCCACCAATCTCGCTTGATGTGATTGATGACCACGGCGCGTTTGGGGTCATCCATCTTAAAAGGGCAATGGATCTCCCTAAGTTACTGTTATCGTAACTTACCGCCTATGATTTGACTAGTTAATTAATAAGAACGTGCCACGTGTACATAACATGAAGAAAATTTAATTGGTTGAAACGGTTGTTTATGGGTGATAAGAAACGTCAACTCAACAGCTTACCTAGTACAGCCGGTTGCAACTTGTGAAATGACCTTGTTTCACAATTAAATTTTGAAATATTAAATTAACAAAACCCAAAACATGAAGGAAGAGACCCATCTACTCCTAGAATTTCTTAAATTTGTATTTGAATTTGGAAGGTATAGGTTCGAGAATTTTCCAGTGCGTTAACTTGCGTTTGCAAATCTTTTACATTTGGCCCGAGTTTATTTTCGAAAATGGTGATTCTCTAATCGATAACTTCGGCAATTACTGTGAAAAATGACTTATTTTTTTAGTTAATATTTTTGCTTCTCATTAATTATTACCGTTGGGCTTGTTTCATCTGTTTTTGTATCAATCTCGCCCCCTACAAACAAATGAACCAAACCAAACCAAACGCAAACTGAAAAACTATAATTGCCAAAATTGGTTGCCTCACACACTGGATTGAGCAACTAACTTGGACATTTAATTATGTTATCACAGTGGCTGCAAATCTGACACTTCTAAAAAATGATGGTGATTATTGATGGCCGTGAAGCAGCCAAACAGCCAAGCCACGGCCCAAAAAAGAACCACTCCATGACCATCAATCGCTGTGAAGCGACCAAACAAAAGGTGCAATTGCAGGTGAAGAAACAATTGGCGACTATCGAAGGCTGTTAAGCGGCCAAACAGCCAAGTCGGAGGCAAAAGAAGAAGCACTCGTTGACTGTCAATGGCTACAAAGCGGCCAAATAGCCAAGCCGCGGGCCGAGAAGAAGCACTCAGTGACCGTCGATGGTTGTCAAGCTATCAAATAGCCAAGAATAAGAATCAATCCATGATTAGATTTTGGTCATTTACGGTTTCATTTTTTCGCTTCCAAAAAAAAAAAAAAAAGTCTATACCATCACCTCTTCAATTTCCAATTCTTTTTGGGGTTTAATAAACCCTAGATTGTTCACTCTTCCTTTTCAACATTTTTCGATTTACAAACCATCTTCAAACCGTTTCATCCAGTTGCCCGCCATTTAAAGTTACCAATTCAGCCGGTATGCCATTTGTCAGTACTTCTACATAAATTTAACATCATCCCTTGGATTAAAATTTAAGATATCTAATGGTTTCAGATCAGTCGGACGGTAAGATTACGTGAAATGTAACTTAGGGATTGCCCTTAAAAAATGGTGTTTTCGAAAAAAATAATTAATAATGGAGAACGAAAATGATACTTTTAAAAACTATAATTTTAAAAATGAAAAATGTGTTTGGCAATAATTTTTTCAATTAAATTTTCTAAACCAAAAAAATAAAAATATTTCATATCACCTTTCTACCATGATAACGGTGTTTTTTTTTTTTAATGTGAATGCACCCGTACTCTACATTAAAACACAAATTAGTAAGATATTATATATTTATAATTATGATTATAAAATTAATTACATGTATTCAATTCAAATCACAAAAAATTCAAATAAAAATCTAAAAAAAATAAAATTTAAGAACATACAATATTTGGAGAGAAATTATTTCCTCTTTCTTTTCACTCTCTTTAATTCCGGAAGAAAATAACGTGATGAGATCCCCACTCTTATATAATATTTATAAGACATTGTAATCATGAGTTTACCACTATTGTGTTAAGATAACAAAGACTCTATTTTGTTTGGGATTGCAAAGGATGATTTCCTAACTTCAAGTTATAAATTTCGAAAACATGTTTTTATTTTTGAAAATATCTTTTATAAGACAATACACAAACACGTTTTTAATCCATCTTTATTTTTGAAAAAACGAAAATTATTTTGTAAAATGCATCCAAACACACCCTTAATAATTTTCATTTTAAAACTTTAATAATAAATATCATAACGTCCATAAAAAAAATAAGTATCATAACGATTCACGTTATCACATTAAGTTAATCACGTTAATGGGCATGCATCTTGGGTTTTAATTATAATTTAATTTATTTTTATGTGAAACTACCATGTTATTCCCTATCCCCCCTTAATAAGAACTTAGAAATATAGTCAATGGGCTTGTAGTCCATTGGCAACTCATGCACCCAATAATATTGGACACATAAGTTCGAGTTCCTTCAATTATTGGAACTCATACTCCCTTTTTTATGGGGGTTTATTTGGCTCCCTACATTAGAGATAAAATAAATCTGCCTCTAGTATTAAATTAGGGTCGTTCTTCAGGTGGTACCATACTAGAATTATAAAAGAGAATCTCGATTAATTTTTATTTGTAAATATTAATAGTTTTGATTGTAAAATATCAGTTTATATATATATAGAACTTGGAAATATAAAAATAAAAAGGGTTGGACAATGATAACGAAGACTATGGGCCACATAAAAAATTCATATTCTTTTGTAAGAATGGTGATATTTTACTCCATCATTATATCTCATCAACTCTATTTTTCAATTAATCTCATTAAAAATTTTAAACTAATATTTATCTTTCAAGATACCCCACCTAGTCCCAAAGGTACCCTTATTATGTATTTTTTTAAAATCTTTTTTCTAAACATCCACCATATAAAACTTATAAAATAATAATCACTATAATCTTCCTCTTTCTTTTTAAAGGTTTTATCAATGATTGTCATAACCATAAAAAAAAAATGATACTTCTTCATCATCATATATTGAGTATTATAAATTAATTTCTTTTATAATTATGAAAGTAGAATATCAATATCTGAGAAGAGATAATAATTTAAAAAATAAAAAAAACTAAAGTTTAAAAAATTAGATTAGCTAAATTAGACATTAATAGAAATTATCATATTAAAGTACTTAAAAAGTTATTTACCTTTTAATTCATTTCATATAAAGATAAAATAAATATTAGTATAAAAGTGATTAGTGGGTATTAGTCAAATATAATGAGGGGTAAAATATCACAACTTTTCAGTAGAGATGGCCAATAAGCAATGTCATCCATCAGGCTCGCATGCGTTGATACAAGCATAGCCCTTTACCCCTTTGGTTGGTAGGGAATTAGAGATGGCAATAGTCACTACTCGTTATAGGTTTGTCATTACTAAATCTACACTCATAAAAAATTTAAATTATCAAACAAGCCTTGCATCCGCAAAAAAAAAAAAAAAAATGTCTGTTACGGGTTTTTACAATTACCAAACCTATTTGCAATTAGTCACAGATTTTTTCAAGATTTGTCATTTAAAACTACAAATATTAAAAAAATACTTTTAATAATAAGTAAGCAATTCAATTATATAATTCAAACTATAAATTGATAATAATGGTCTAAAAAATCTGCATGCATATACTCAATTCTAGATTTTATAGTGTAAATAAGAAATTAAAATTTCAACATTAAAATAAATACACAAAATATGTTAATCTAAAACAAATATTTTTGTTGTAGACAAATCATCACACTAATATCATTGTCTTACTCGATTTTTAATCAATATGTACAAGTACGATCAATAATAGTCACAAGTATTTGTACAACTATTGTTAACAATTAATTAAAAAAATAAAAATCCAATTTTAGTAACCAATCATTAGGTTCAAGTCATTAAAGTAAAAAAAGCAAAATCAATCAATCAAAATAAAATATCAATAATATTAAACTTGAAAATTATAAAATTTATAGTTATTAAAAGCTTTTTGTATGTGTGTGTGTGTTGTGGTGAGATAGGTTAAGTTTAAGAATTAAGAACTTTTAACTTACATATATTTATAATTAAATTTTTTAATGTAATTTTTATGATTAAAATAAAAATATAAATAAGTAAAACAAGAAGTTTGGGTGGCAGATGCCTGTGCTAGTATCTGACGGATTTTTTCTCAATACTAAATCTATTGGCAACTAGCAATGGGTTTTAATTCAAACTAACAAACTAGCACACATCCTACAAAATTACCACATAGTGGGCGAGTTTAGGTGGGTTGGAAGGTAATTTTTGCATCCCTAGTAGAAATGTAAAAAATCACTTGTTTGATTGGGACTCGAGCAATTACCCAATCTCAAAATGAGGTTGGGCTAAAATTGGATACTGACATACATAAGACCGACTTAAATTTTTACCATCCCTATTTAAGAAGGATTTGGATTTAGTACTGTGCTGACCCTTTCGCTAACTTTTTTAAAAAATACAATTGGTGAAGGATAATAATATAACACTAATTAAATCTTAACCATGTATACATGTGTAGCAACATATTATAAAAAGTTGAGCACATATCAGTTTAGCACTATATCCAAATCCATCAAAGAAAGTAAGAGAGAAATAGAAAAAGAATTTATCAGCCATAGTAATCGAAAGAGGAGAGCAAAGAGTAAGAAAGAGGGAAAAGAGGTCTTGCTCTCTTGTTCACAGAGCATAAAAGAGAAAAAGAACTCTTGCTCTCTTGCCGCCATGGAGGAGAGAGCAATAAACAGAGGAAAAAAAAAATGAAAAAGAAAGTTAAAGGCTTAAAGCCCTTTTCCTAGTCAACCGTAGACCGAGATAAGAGGAAAACTGTAACCATGCGCTTGGTCCGCCACAGAGAAAGGCAAGATAAAATAGAGAAGTCTTACATGGTCCATCACAAAGCAAGGCGCGAAATTGAGAGAAAGAGTCTGCTAAAGCTACACAATTGACAAATTTATCAACTCAGAAACTAGGTCAAACGCCATGCTTAACAAAGCAGACATTATTCCAAGCTTCTAAGTACAATACAGCAGAAAAAGAAACACAATCTAGTCATCTTCATTATTGTCTAGAAGAGAAAAGTCTAGCTAATTAAGGATAGTGGATTTCATTTGTAACCCTCAGTTGGCTTGCTAGCACTCGTCCAATACTGTGTACATACTTGATGTAAACTCATCAGATGATAACCAAAACAAAGAGCAAGCACTTATATTACATTACAAATCACTGATGTTACAATTAAAATTTTGTGAGAACCAGCCTCAATAAATATACCAACCGCATTTAATTTTATTTTTACAAATTCAAAATATAAAGTCTTTATCCTAATTAAGGGTGGAACTAAGATTTTGTGTTGAGGATCAATACTAAAACATGGCAACTTATGGTTAAAGAGGATGACAAAGCAGAATGCACCCCTAAAGTAATTTGTCATATAGCTTACATGACAAGTCTCGTTCCAGGCCATCGAAACCTCCGCACACCATCTTCAGAGCCAATGATTTATTTAATATTCAACTACTAAGCCGCACAAGTCAAATATATATGCGAGCATATATATTTCATTATCAGGGGCCTATTTACTTGTGCAACTATATGGTTGACTAGACTAAACCAATAATATTCTTCATAGACGTCATTAGATTTTAAGGTATGAAGTCATTTGTCTTTTCAGTAATAAAAATATTGTATTAGACGGAGTCTGTTTTTATTTCACAATGCATGGTCTTTTGTCTTGTATTTAAGCTCGATGTGGTCACTATGTATTATTATTAACGAATTGAGAATCCTTTAATGCAATTTACGAATTTTATTAACGAACTTTATTAAAAATCTCCACTCAGGAAAACAAAAGAATCATGCACTTGGCCTCCAACATATTGGAATTTTGTGGGAAACTTTTAAGAAATTGGAATTTCATATTGTTGGCTTATCATTTTAATACTTAATTTTATTTTCACTGAGATTATTACTTGGATGCACGCAGTCCTGCAAAAGCCCATGCAGCCAATATTGGCACCCATTTTGTTGTTTCTTTTTTTTTTCGCTAAAAATAGGGCACTATCTCAAAACAAATTACCTGGTAGCCAACAAGTCTCTCCCAAATGCTCCGGGCAACCACCAAAACTAATCTAACTTCCTTTACAACCCTTCTTTCTTCATCATTCCAACTAACAAAAACAACACTTCTCGTCTCACAGACAGATCATTAAAACAAACTACATTATTCTTACACTTTTTTTCCCTTTGGTCTCTTTTGCATGTCATAGAAAAAGTTGGTAATTAAAAATGGTGATGATTAAATGAATGGAGCTTTAAGAACCAAAACAAATGAAAACAAAGATAACAAGTAAAACAAAAAGGTAGTAGAGGGTTTTGGTTCTTGCCTGATACATATAGAAATCATCAAACGAGGCAAAAATGGAGCAGCAAATGGCGACGGCGGCAAACAAAACAGAAGAAACGATTATTTGCTATTCGCCTAATATGATAACGACTAATGGCGTGTGGCAAGGCGATAATCCTTTAGATTATTCTCTTCCTCTCTTCATTTTGCAGTTAACATTGGTGGTCGTGACCACTCGCCTCCTTGTTCTTGTACTGAAACCCTTCCGGCAACCTCGTGTAATCTCTGAGATTATTGTAAGTTTACGGATTAATAACCTTCACAAAGTTTCTACCTATTAAACTTCTTGTTCATCCAACGAACGATGTTTTTGCACCATTTGCCTTGCCCTAGCTTGCATGAAAGAATTTCTATCTTAGGCATTGCATTAATCATTATATGAGATAGTTGCAGAATTTTCCTATAATAACGGCATGAAGTTTGGACCATTTGACTTATGGTGATGAGATTCTGAATTGTTGATGTGAATGAATTGTAACATGAAACGTGAAATTGATAATAACATGAATTACGCTAAAGATTGCACTTTGTACTGATATCTGTTTGGTACAGGGTGGGGTATTACTGGGTCCATCGGTACTTGGAAGGAACGCTGAGTTTGCAAACACTATATTCCCTTTAAGAAGTGTAATGGTTCTTGAAACAATGGCAAACGTAGGCCTTCTTTACTTTCTCTTCCTGGTTGGAGTAGAGATGGACATATCGGTAATCCGTCGCACGGGTAAAAAGGCGTTAGCTATCGCTGTTGGTGGCATGGCCTTGCCGTTCGTCATCGGTGGCTGTTTCTCATTCATTTTGCACAAGAAGAATGAGGGCACGAATCAAGGCACATTTGTGCTTTTCCTTGGTGTTGCCCTTTCTGTCACTGCATTTCCTGTGCTCGCGAGGATTCTTGCAGAGCTCAAACTCATCAACACAGAACTTGGCAGGATTGCTATGTCTTCAGCTCTTATCAATGACATGTGTGCTTGGGTTCTCTTAGCTTTTGCCATTGCCTTGGGTGAGAATGACACTTCAACCTTGGCATCTCTCTGGGTGATACTCTCTGGTGCAGCTTTCGTTATTTTCTGTGTTTTCGTGGTTAGACCTGCCATCTGCTGGATGATTCGAAGAACCCCAGAAGGCGAAAGCTTCAGTGAATTCTATGTATGTCTGATTCTCACAGGGGTTATGATCTCAGGTTTCATTACAGATGCCATTGGAACGCATTCCGTTTTTGGAGCTTTTGTATTTGGTTTGGTGATTCCAAATGGACCGTTGGGACTTACTCTTATTGAAAAGCTTGAGGACTTTGTCTCCGGGCTGCTACTGCCTCTCTTCTTCGCTATTAGCGGGCTCAAGACTGATATCAGCTCTATCAATGGAACTGCAACTTGGATGATTACGTTGCTTGTCATAGTACTAGCATGTGCTGGGAAAGTTGCAGGTACTCTCCTAGTTTCACTCATGTACCAGATGCCGATCCGTGAAGGAGTTACTCTTGGCCTGTTGATGAATACAAAAGGCCTTGTTGAAATGATAGTCCTCAATGTTGGAAAGGACCAAAAGGTATACAATACTTTACCGCAACTGTTAGTTTCTCTTTCCCAGAATCACATTTGCATGACATTTGATCTAAAACAATCACTTGCAGGTGTTAGATGATGAATCATTTGCGATTATGGTGATTGTAGCTGTAGTTATGACCGGAATCATCACACCAATTGTAACATCAATTTACAAGCCCGCAAGGAGGTTCTTACCATATAAACGACGAACAATCCAAAAGTCAAAACCAGATTCAGAGTTCCGAGCACTGGTGTGTATCCATACTCCTCGCAATGTCCCAACAATCATCAACCTCCTTGAAGCCTCACACCCCACCAAAAGGTCACCCATATGTGTGTATGTGCTCCATCTAGTTGAACTTACTGGCCGTGCATCTGCGATGCTCATTGTGCATAACACTCGGAAAAGTGGCCGACCAGCCCTCAACCGAACCCAAGCTCAATCTGACCACATCATCAATGCCTTTGAAAACTATGAGCAGCATACTGGCTGTGTCACTGTTCAGCCCCTAACTGCAATTTCTCCTTATTCCTCAATGCACGAAGATATCTGTAACTTGGCAGAGGACAAACGTGTTGCATTAATCATCATCCCCTTCCATAAACATCAAACAGTGGATGGAGGAATGGAAGCAACAAACCCAGCATTTCGCATGGTGAACCAGAATTTGCTAGCAAATGCACCTTGCTCTGTTGGGATTCTTGTCGACAGAGGCTTAAATGGGTCTACACGTTTGGCTGCAAATCAAGTGACTCACAATATCGCCGTGCTTTTCTTTGGTGGACCAGATGACAGAGAAGCTTTGGCGTATGCATGGAGAATGTCCGAGCATCCGGGAAATAACCTCACTGTGTTGCGATTTATAGCAGGTGAAGAAGCCGAGCCAGCAGAGCGGCAATCCCCTGATCAAAACGGACTAACAGTGGAAACAGAAAACGATAACGAAAGGCATATTGATGAAGAGTACATAAACGAATTCCGGATGAAGACTGCAAATGATGAATCGATTGTTTATACCGAGAAGTTAGCAAACAATGGGGAGGAAACAGTTGCAGCAATAAGATCAATGGACCATGCTCATGACTTGTTTATAGTGGGAAGAGGACAAGGAGTGACATCACCACTAACGGCCGGACTCACTGACTGGAGTGAGTGCCCAGAGCTTGGGGCAATTGGAGATCTGCTAGCCTCATCTGATTTTGCTTTGACCGTCTCAGTGCTGGTAGTGCAACAGTACGTTGGGATGGGGCCACAAAGCGAGGGGGTCACAACCCCTGACAGCCCAGGGCAGGGAGAAGAGCAATTTGCCAACGCAGAGCTGATAAGCCACCGGTCACCACAAGCTATGTTTAGCCCACAACATTAAACATCAGCTGCAGGGCTGACTCTCAAGCAACTTCTGGGAAAAAAGGCCTGAAAAAACATAATCTGGAAGAAACCAAAAATGTTTTTATTTTTCATTTTTACCGTTTCCAAAGTTGCCACCAACTATTTTTACAACAGCTAGAAACTGGTTCGTAGGTTTTGCTTTTCAAACAATGTAATTATGCTGATAATAGATTTTCATTTATAGGGAAATCAATGTAAGAGTAAACATTTTTACTCTTAAGTGCTAACATCAGTTGTTACTTTTGTCCTTGCCGAAGCATTAACTGTAAGTTCAACCTCTTAGGGAAAAGTGAAGTAATTAACTAAAAAAGTGCTCAATCATTAAATGACTCCATCAGAAAAGCATATCAAATTTTCGAAGTCTTCATCGAACAAGTTTATTTACATATTGTATAGAACAATATAATTCTGCAAATATCATATGAACATGCTAATGAAACCATGGGGACACATTTGAACACTCACATCTGGATGGGTGTTTTTTTTTTTTTTTTTTTTTTTAAAGGGAAGGAGGTGGACAAATCCAAATATAATTTTTATTTCCCTTATCACCCCCAAAGATCGAATATGAGCTTGTAAGACGACAACTTCACTGCCAATCAACCCAACCACGGCCTTGGGGGCAATATATCTAGATTAGGCAATATATTAGGAGGTAAAAGTAGCAAAATCAAACAGAGAAACCATTAACTTCAACTGATAAATTAATTAGTACCCTATCAGAACAAGGGAGAAGCAGAATAGCTCTTCACTGTCAAGGTGATGCAGCTTCAGATTACTTTTTAAGTTTCAAACTAAAACTTCTAAGCTCATGGAATAGAGAAATTAGACAGAAAGCAACATAATTAGACTGCATTACAGGCCATGAATCCTTTCACGGAATTACCAATGGAATAGAAGCATGAACTTAAATCTGCTCTGATTCCTATTACTGATATTTTCTAAAGCTTGTTGAATGCAATCAACCACATTCGACTCTAAAGCAACTCTCATAGATGTTAAGGGTATTGAACATTTGAACTACTGGTCCTCTTTTGGAAGCTGTTTAATGGGGAGTGCGAAAATTGACAAACAAAAAATGTACTAGTGTAAATCAACAGCTGCCATTCCAGCCAACAGTACATCAGAGAAGCTCTCTAAAAGCCACAATCAAGAAGGCTAAGATCACCAGACATTACCATTTTAGGATGTGAGCTGAACAATGCAGTTCAAGTAAATATCAACATTTTACACTATGAAAACATCCCCAACATTGTTCACTACAAATAGAGTACCCTCTATTTAACATAATTCCAAAATGCACAAATATCTTTAATGTCTAATATTTTTGGTACCAACCATTAATTGTCAAGACATTTGATCAGATATATACCATTTTAAAGCCTATAACAACAATTAGAATACGAACCAGAAAAGCAAGTTCCTCAAAAAGCTTTTCATGTATTCTGCAAGTAAAATGCAACTAGAGTGCAAAATATCATATCATATGTTCCTTGTGCATATTTACACGGTATTTTGATGACTTCAAGCTTTGATGGCAGGTTCCATGGTTTCTACATAATAGAATGATATTCCAAACTGACGGGAACTCCTCATTTCCATGCATTAAAATCAACTGACTGAAGTGATATATGACCAAGATACAAATTCTTTAGGTGCCGCGTACACAATCCAATTCGCCTTTTATTCAGGCTGGGATGAATGCAACTTGAGAACCCTGTCTTCCAACCTGGAAATCTCTGCCTTTCCATAACATGAAGAGTGTAAACACTGGGTGCTGCTTCCAAGCACCCAAAAACAAAACAATTGCAAGGTCGGGACTGGCTTACCATTCTTGCTACTGACAACAAGCACAAGCCATTGTAAGGAAATCCATAAATCAATGCCTCATTAGCAGTAAATGCTTCAGATGTCTCATCTGCCATTTCATGCTCTATCTCCTGTGTAGAGGGAATTCTGCTCAGTTCTGAATCAAACCGGTTTCCTATTTCACTTTCATGAATTCTATACTTTGCAGCCAGAGTACGGATACATGATTTCCTAACTTCATTAGAAATTAACAGCTTTATCTCACTGAAGTTGTTGCATTCTCTATACCATGTAAGCCAACGGCAAACTACTCCTGAAAACCAGTCAATGATTTGGCTGTCGTTTTGTAAGATGAGCAGAGAATTTGTCCGGGGGTATCCTTCAGATGTAATCAATCCATACCGAAACAGACGCTTTTTTATAGCATTGACAGGAGCAACAATCTCAGTAATGGTGACAGATTTGGTGGAAGAACATGAATTTGGCAAAAGAGAGAGAGTAGCCGCTGTTTCAGAAGAAACATACTCTTCCACACGCTTCTGAAATTCATAAAAGGTTTCTCTCAGTTCTTGCGGAAGGGCTGGTTCAGCAATGTACTTAGATAAGATTAATTCCTCACTTTCTGCTGCTTTGGCTTTAATGTCTTGCATCCATACTTTTAACAAGAACTTGTACCAGTGGTCAGTTTGCATCCCAGGTTTACGAAAGCTAGAAATTTGGCACAAAGTAGAATCGCCATCGGCTAAATGCTTGATCTCTGACTCTTTAACCTCCTTCAAACCATGAGCCAACCATTTCTTCCCAATTCTAACCGTCCCAACATCCCAAGCCTCTCGTTTCTGTAGAGCAAACAACTTGACCTTATCCTTTAACTTGTGAATAGCCTTTACAGCAGGACTCTCTTCCACTTGTCTTCTCACCAAAGTGCCTAAAAAGCAAACTCCAACATGCCCCTCACATGGTAATATTTCTGTTCGATTATCAACATTTAAGTGTAAAGAATTCTGCAAGTAATTTACGATGTCAGACTTGAAGGCTTTAGCAATTTCTTTAGATCCAGAAACAGCGAAAAACATCTCATCCATGAAACGGCAAGTGTGAACTCTGGGTCCAGACTTACTGTCAACCATATGATTCAGATGATTGTCTTTTAGCTGTCTCCTGAACCAACTGCGCAGCTTGGAATCAGATCCATCTCCACCTACACGAAAATTTGGATTGATAGCCTCATATCTCATTGACAATCTGTAAAATTCATGGTCCAATACATCAAGATATATATTCATTAGTATAGGGGCCAATATTCCTTCTTGTGGAAGACCATGGCCTTTTGGAAAACCCCCGAACTCCAAATTGAGTACCTGGGCATCAAACATCATCCAGAGGATATCATATAACTGAGGATCTTCTATCTTGTCCTCCATTATTGAGATGAGTTCAGCAACCACACAAGCATCTACTTTTTTATCTAAAATTAATGTAAACCACCAATCAGGACTAGAGATCTCTTTGCTAATGTACCTCAATGCTGTGGAGTGCCCCCTACCACTTCGACAGCCATGTGAAATCTTAGAAAAGAAGGGCCTGTAAATAATTTCCAAAACTATCCTGATGGCTTCTTGAACGACTTTCAAAATTAGATTAGGAAGAACAAGGACTTCTTTCCTTGCACCCTTTGTTGAGATGGAGAAGGTATTAGCTTTGACATCAAAATTTCCACTATACAGCTTTTCTGCTATGGATTCAAAAGATAGATGGTTATTATTTACAGTTATATCAACATTTGAGTTGAGCATAATGCTATTGTAAGAATCCTGAAGAGTTTTTGGATTGGCAATCACTTTTTCCATTAGGTTTTGAAACTTCCCATTAACATATTGCTCTTTCACCCTCTTCTTTATGCGAAATTCATAAGATCTCTTGAGCTCCATTCGACTTTTGGGTTGTCTCTCACGAAAATCAGAAGATTCTTCAATAAGACTGGCTAAGTTCTTTGCCAGTGCCATTTTTTGGGTTCCCTTATCATCAACATCATCGGCTGCTGAAAGAGTAGAATAACCAACAGAAGCTTGCCCCATTTTCGTATCTCTTCCTGCTGTCATAAATAATTATTAACTTTCAGTTGAGGCAAAAAGCCACAGTTCCATATTAAAATTTAATACGTCACTAAAGATTATAAATTTACTGAAACTTGAGAACAGTCCAATGACTCTTAGAATAAGTCATTATGAAGCAAGAAAATAATTTGATAATACAGAAACATAAGATGAAGTTCAACTCAATTGACCAAGTTTGTCTTAATCACCTAAAGCCAACTATTTTCAGGATTTTTAGTTATCCATGAAAGAATGCCCGGGAGCTTTACTCTAATTCTTTAACTCACTCGACTCAGCAGATATAAAAGACTAAACCCTTTTCAAACATTATCATATTCAAGACATTTACACAGTCCAATACATACACACAGTAGCTGCAATAAAGATATATAAGTTTACCAACAACACTCTTCAATAATGAAACTACAGGAATGAGCTTCTTGTTTCTTTTGCTAGCTTTCAACAAACCCACGAAGCGCATTGTTCTTTTCTTTTTTTTTCTTTTCTTTTTTTCTCCCTTCAAATTTCATTTACTGCAGAATAGCTTCAACAAGAAATGCAAACTCATCAGTCCAAAGGATTACTACTACAAACTCATATACAGGATAGTACTCACACACACACACACACACACACACACACACACACACATCCATTACTTACAGAAAAATAATGTTCCATCCGACTACTTTAAAACTGCAGCAAGATCAAAATACATACAACTACTTCACAGAGGCATTTTAACGAACAGATGGCACGCACTACACATATTATGTTCATACTGGAAATTTGCTGTAAAAGATAGCCCTCGAATTTTGAGTTCATACCATCATGTGACTCGGCCACAGAGATTGGTAAAGTAATTTTCCTCGTATAATTTGCTTAAGTTGTGACAGTGATTTTGCTTAATATTATTATATTCAGCAATTTCTTTCGGCATTTCTGCTCTGTGCAGCATATAAACGTTTGTATTTAGCACGACGGATTGTTTTAATTTAGGCCCTGTTGTTTTGACTAATATCCTCCTCGCCCATGCTTTTAAAATTAATTATTGTCACGCCAAATTGTAGATTATAAAAAAATTAATCCATTCGCTTAATCGTGTAAAATTAGGGTTGGTAAAACCCAGATCCGGGTGAGGGTATCACAATACCGGAACCCAGCTTGGATGCATTTTTAAACACTCGTATTGGGTTTTTAAGCCTGGTACTGGGTTGGGTTTTAATTTGAGTGCCTAGATTTTATATTTTTTAATATTATATATGTATATATTTTTTTATTTTTTATAATTTTATAAGTTTTAAATTTATTTTAATGAAATTTGATATGAAAATATAAACTTTAAGTATTTAAAACTTTACATATATATAATAGATAAGTAAAATAAATATAAATATTTAAAATAATATATATTTTATAATTTTTTTAATAAAATTTAGGTTTTGGACCAAGTCCCTAGTTTATTAAATAATGTTTAGGATCGGCCCGTCTTCATACCCATATCAGATAATACCCTACTCATATCGCCTTGGTATGATCCTGGTCTAGATCGGGCTGGTATTTTTGCCATTCCTATGTAAAATATGTACTGCTCAATTGTTAAATATTTGAAGTTTGAAATTTTACTAATTTCAGACTTTTTTAAATTTTGCTTATTTGTTTTTTATAAATCATATCCAAATTTTAGATATTTACATTTGAATAGAAAAAATAAATTTTTATAATTTTTATCTGAATGAGAATTAAATATTATATTTTAAGAACATCTTTATAAGATATGCCTATCTCTTATATTATAAAACTTAATCCCTTTTTTGTTTTGATTTATAAGGATATAAATGTCAAATAACCATGTTTAAAGTATTTTCTATTTATAAAGACAAATAAGATGTTGCTTATATTCATATATTTAAAAAAGATGAGCAAACATGTCATTAAAGCCCATTCAAATATTAGACAAAAAACTAAATGCTACATAAATATGGACGCAAAATATCTAATAAGCAACACGATAGAACACAACTATTATATTAATTCATTTAATTTCATTAGTCACATGATAATAGATTTATTAAGATTAGGGCACCATATAACTTTTTTGGTTAGACACAACTCATATTTCTTTTCCTATTTGTTTTCTTAAAAAATATCAATATACATAATAATAATAATAGGAATTAATAAATACTCTATTGTAAAAACAATATACAACAAAGTGGAAGCTAATCCAAGATATGATGTTGAGTTTTTGTTGACCCAAAGAGGGTTTATTTTTTATGATGATAAAATACGTGCTGAGGGTAATATGAAAACAATACTTTTCATTTCTTAAAGGTTAAAAGTCATGCTTGTGAGATACACTTAGGGGCATGTTCATTGTGTCAAGACTTAATTGTAAATAACACAAGCACAAACACAAACCAAGTAATCTTTCATTTTAATAATTTTTGTAAAGCTAATTTGTTAAATTTGTGCATGGTTAAACATTTAAAAGCTCAAATGTTTCCACTTGAATATAATTTTGATTTCATGAAAATATGTTTTCATAATAAATGAACAAAATAGAAGTTTGAAAGTTTTGATTAATAGAATTGTTTCAAAGCATATTTATTAAATTGTAAGCTTTCTAAATGTGTGTGGTCCTATTAAGTATTGATCTTTTCAGAATACAGACACAAACACAAACACACACACACACATAAATAGATAGAGAGAGAGAGAGAGACAGAGAGAGAGAGAGAGAGAGAGAGAGAGAGGACCTAATTGCTTTTGTTTCATAACTTGTAAGAAACTTTTTATAGAGTGTCTTTAATTTTGTTATTTTGGGTTAAAACTTCAAATATTGGAAAAGTCTAAAGTAGTTAGCTAATTTATGGAAACTTGGCTAACTGGTGTAGTCCCAAGAGGCAAATCAACTAGTGTATAAGGTAAAGTGACTTGTCAATTATTTAAAACTCCCCAACGACAACTTGCTACATTGGCAAGTGGCCAACTAGTTGAGCAAAGTGTCGAGTGATTGCTTGCAAATTTTGTGTTTTACATCTCTAATGGTCAATTTTTCGATAATTCTATATAAACCGAACTTCAATCATCTTTTGAGGTTAGTTTGAGATAAAATTTGATATTTCCAAAATTTTAAAAATTTTCACTTGCTTGCACATAAATTCATATATTCTCAAGTTATCACTTATATACTTTGGTTTTGTTGTTTGTAAAATTCATTTGTTTGTTTAATTAAGTAATTATAAGTGTTGGAAACACTTGGTTGAAGAAAGTGTGGGATAAGCATCTTGGATTTCTAAAGAGATATTAACACCTTAAAGTTAATGGTCATTTTTGAAGTCTCGAGATGTAACACTAACTTATTTTAGAGGAATGCACTAAAGATCAGTTTACTTGGAGTCGTGGATGTATATTGGCTGATTGCTGAACCATCCAAAAATTTGATGTGTTTGTTTTTCTGTCAATCCTTTTCTTTTCATTTGATATATCTATTTTTCTTTTAATCAATTACAAATCATTCAGGGGAAATACTTCCCCCTTTTTAAGATTATTAACCAATATGTGGTATTCATAGATTTAGTCAGACACAGATTTACCATCCACTATCCTAAAATGTAGAAAATCACCAATTTAATATTGTTGAGTCATAGGATCTTGAATCACATATTTTTTCTAAAGTAGTCCCTATACCTCATATACATTCTTAAATGAATAATAAACATTGTAGAGGGAACTAGTAAGAGTATTTAGTATTATGTATCTGCAGACCTTATTACCAGTACTCCAAGTCTAAAGTTTCTTGTCATAATATTTAGTGCCTTCTTCTGGTGGTGATGACTATAACTAATCAGCAAGTTTATCAACATTTAGTACATTGAAGGCCTTTTTTTGCTAGTGCTTAAAATTTTTACCGTTGAACAAATCAATCTTAGAGGTATTTGGCAAGTTTTTTTTCCAATGATGATAACAGAAGCAACTATAGGAAGAATGACAGCAAGATGATCAGTAGCAGGAGTAAGAAATTTAGGGGTTACGAGAACAGCATGTTCAGTGGCTGATGAAGACAAATCTTGTGGTGGGATATTACTCATATTTTGGTTTTAAGATTTTTTAGAAATTTAGAAGCAAAAATTTTGGACAGAAAACAACAAACAACAAACAATCAAGGCATGTGATAGCACTGTCTTTAAGACTAAATTTTGCACTTTAAGATACAATATCCCTGTGCAAGAAGGACTAATAGAGACAGTTTGATCTCTAGGATAAGATGACTACTATCATGATGTTGCGCTTCAACACAATAATTTAGAATAGCAAAACGTACAATGACAAAGAAAAGAAATAAAAGAAACAACGAGAAAAAAAGAGCAGATTTTGGATGCTTATTGTGTGATATAACCTACTCTTTAAATTGATACAAGCGTTAGCTACTTTTCCTCTTTTAACTCTAAATTATAGTAATGCTCGTGTACATGCACATCACCCCTATAAGGTGTCCCCTTGTTAGGTAATTTCTTAATATATAGGTATCAGTGCGCAAGTGTACACAACAATTAATAAAGTGATCACTATTCGAATATCGTCACAACATGGACTGATGCTATAAGAATTGCTATAACAAGCAATTGTGGTGCAATTTCAATTAAATCAATTTCTTTTTAACAATTAAATTAAACTAAGAAATCTAAATGACAGAAAATAAAATGCACTAAAATAAATCAATATGTCTCACACAAGGATGTAATCATTAAAAATGATATAGTTGAGTGAATTAACTCACTTAATGGTATTGATTATTTTTTTTATTACAGCACCGTTGCTACAGCAATTACTACAGCGCTGGGCAGAATCTTAATGCATCCTCAACTATCGCTTGTTGGATTTCTTATATCTATATGCAATCTAACAATGACCAGTTGATAAACTACACAAGATATAACATTATGTGATCAAGGTTCCTAATTACCCTACAAGGTAAATCCCTATGTCTAGTTCATCACTAATTTTAAATTAAGCATAGCCCTATTCAAATTGAGTTAACCTAACTTGGGAAACCTAATCTAAAACCAAGTATTACTCTGATATTTTTCACTAAAACAGGCTATTTTATGACTTTCTCTTAGCTTGTATCACTAAATGGGTGGTCAGCCGAAATAGTGAATGAAATTAAACACTACAAAAATAAAATACTATAGCAATCATGCAGCAACACAATAATTTCAGTCAATAAACCATTAAGCTTGTCTATCAGTAAACTACCGAAGAGTTTAGTTCATGATTGTATTAAAACAAAAAATAAAACAAGTTCAGCCATCAAATACATCATCATTAAGTAAAGAAAAAAGAAAGAATAAAGATAGAGATGCAAGGTTGCTTGTGATGATTGGTTTTCTTCTTCCTCACGCTTGCAATCTTTCTTTTTCAGCCTGAAATTTTTTGTTTCTTTGCTGTTTTTCCTTTTCTTTTTTCAATTTTTCTTCTTGTGGTTGACGTCTCCCTCTTTTTTCTTTTATGTGGCTTCTTTTTATAATTGAAAACTAGGGCAATTAGACGTTTAGGGAACGCATCTTCCATATTTGGAAATTGCAAATCGCAGATTTTTTCTGAGATTTACGCGAATTTTTCTCCTTTGTTGTTCCAAGATTGCTACAGCAATGGTTCTACAGCAATGCACTATTTTAGACTAGTTTCTATTTTTCTGCAGCCAATTTTTTTCCTCATTTTTTCAAGCCTATTGCACAACATTTCTTCTTTGAATTTGCAATTTCAGTTGCCTATAATGTAAACACATAATCTAAGCAACACAATTCATTTCAGAATCACCTAATTTAAGGCAAATAACTAAAAATAGATTAATATGCAAAATTAAACTAAAATGCAACTAAAACACATTATTTACTCTCTAAGTAATTTTGATTTAAGTCCAAAAGTGCCATTGATAACTCTCATTTTATAGAGTTATTATGCCCCCAAACTTAAACCATTACTTGTCCTCAAGTAACAAAAACACTAAAATTAGAAACAAACAATCATGCAATATACTTAGCTCTGTTATACTGTTTACAAGGATTTCCTAACCCTCAAATCAAAATTTGAAGCATGCACAATTGCCATAGCAGTTCAGTTTTAGATTCAGGCTTCATTTTATCCCAAAGTGAGTGTGTGCTATTTTGACTAAGTCTAGAGATACTGTAGCATTGCACAATTAGCATTTCGTACTCAAGGGTAAAAGTCAATTCAATAGTGTACATGGGCAAAAATCACCACATACTTCAGCTGTGCTATAGAAAAAAAAAGTTTCTCTTTTTTTTTTTTCATACTAACTTCCTTCAATGTGGAATTGAGTTTTCATGTGAATGTTTATCACTTGTGGTGATGACATCCAATTACTTACTCAATGGACAAATCCAAGTTGCTGCAGCAATGCTCATAACATGGTCTTATCTAAAGACACTTTTTACTCAAGGCTGAACATGAGGCTCATGAACAAACCTAGTTACTCATTATCTCAGACAGAGGACAAAAAATAGAGCAAAATATTTTTTTCATTATTATTATTACTACAACAATGTTGCCTTTTTTCATTATTATTACTCTTAGCATTTGTTGCCTTTAGACTCAAATCTGCATATGAGGTGCATACTCAGCCCTGGTTACTCAGCAACTTCAGCCATTGGAGCAGAATTTTTCATAACCAGCACAGTTTTCACAAAAAATTTTCCCCTAAACTTAACATGTTCTCTTCCCTTTGAACATATAAGGCTTTTTAAAGCATTCTCATAGAACTCAGTCAAAACCTAAGTGTTAAGACAAAATTTCAGCCCTTATCTTTGAACAATCCCTACCTTGCAATCACAAAATTTTTACACTCAAATTATCTTCATTAGGTATTCCATCCATACACAAACTTATATAATAGATCCTTACACACACATTCACTAATCTTACACAAAACACAAGCTTTTATTTTTATTCCCAATATAACCCCCCTAAACTTGAGAGGTGCTGTGTCTTTACATGCACACAGACATTCAGACGGCAAACAAATCAAACAAATCAAACAAACCAAACATGCAACAGGAAAATAAAAAGTCATAAAGCAATAAAATAATGAAATAAGAATAAGAAAAATAGAACAAGTTTATGATAAAAACAGAAAAAGTTAAAAATGGCAGGGGCACTCCTCTGTTGGTGCAGAATCATTGCAGCAGACGTTGATGTTAGATGACCTCATTTTTTTTTAGAGCTACTTTGCAAACGATCCTTGGTGGAACTCATTAGTGTAGCAGTGGATGATTTCTTCTTCTTACTAGGTGTTGAGCTAGTGGAAGGGGTACTGGCTGGTTTAGAAAGCTTGGGCTAATGAGCTTGTGGGCATTTTTGATCTGGTTCTTCTGGTGCCGCAGTATCTCTAGACTGCTGTGCCTCTTTGCGCTGGCTAGATCTCTTCATAATTGGAGTTGGAGCAGAATGTTTTGTTGGAGTTGGTTGTGGAGTGGCTGAAGCAGATTCATTGGCGATGATTTCAGCAATAATATCAATAGACTCTGCTTTTCTGCTGCTGTTCTTTTAGCCCTGCTAACTGCCACTTTAATTTTGGCATCAATCGTTGTCTCGTCATCTTCAGATTCTTTCTCATTCATAATTTTTTCCTTTATTTTCCTTTTTGGGAGGGAGCAAGTGGCCCATTCTCCTGCTCTTCCTCGTCTTCCTCTTTTGCTTCCTGGTCTGTTTCTTCCTCATCCTTCTGCTCGTCCTCTTCTTGCTCGATTGTTATTTGGTCGGGGTACTTTTCTTGTCTCCTAAGGGGTGCTACTAGGGGTACTTCTTCTTACTCTTCTTTTTTTTCTTCTTCGGTTTTCTAGTCGTCTTCCTCATCTTCTTGCTGCTCTCTTTCTTCAACCTGTTCTGCTTCATCCTTATATTCTCGTTGTTCTATTGCTTCTGATGGGGCTGTCTTAGAGCAGAATTCATCTTTACTGGCTACTGCTGGGGCCTCTTTTGCTCGTGCTTCAAAGGCGAACTGCTACAACAATGACCCTGGGATGTTGCCATCCCAACTTTGTAAGTACAACACTAGCTGATGTTTTTGGGCTTCAAAATGCTGCAAGTAAGCCCAAAACCGTTGATTCTCCTCTGTTTGTGCCTGGACATAAGTTTGTATCATCGTGCTAAGTTCGTTCATTCTGGTGCCCAGGTCTGGAGATGGTTCTATCTCGGTAGCAGCATGTTGCTAGGTATGTGCTGCAGCTGTTGCTTTCCCTGCAACTATTTCCACTGTTCTTACTGTGATTGCCCCTTTATTCTTAATTCTATCGTCTTGTGGCTCAAATCTTATGCCCGAAACTCCACATATTCTCGTGAGTAAGGACGGAAACAACAAGGCTGTTGATTTCTGTTTGCAGATTGCACTTTCCCTGATTTCTTTCTCAATTATTTTTCCTATGTTTATTTGCAATCCCTTGAGAATGACATAAATTAGAACTAACATCTCTTGAGATACAGTGGTAGTGTTTGTCGTGGGCATGAGTCGGGGTTTCAAAAATTTAACCCAAACCTTTGCAATGGGTTTTAAATCAATTCTGTTAATCACCTTTCCCTCCTCATTTGCCCACGTACTCCCATGTATAGCTACTGTTCTAAAAACCTCTCCCCACTTCTTATTTTTCATGTTTTCAACAAAAGTAGTATACTCACACTCAATGGAAGTGGGTAAACTGTAAAATGTATTAATAACACAGGAATCCAATGGGACCTGGACATTTCAAATAAAGATATTTTACTGTTCTTGCTGTAGCATATTAGCATAAAAGTCTTTAACAACCAGAACAACAGAGTCCTGAAGATGAGCGCAAAATTGTAGCTATCCCATTTGTGCTGCAGCGGGGTGTACGGTTCTCATCACTCCGATCGGTCGTGTTGGGAAGACGAATCCCTTTTCTTTTAGCAGCTTCCGAGGCTCTATAAATTCTTCCAACTTGTCCTCAGCTTTGTAACTATGGAAATGCACGAGATCCTTGAGTTTCATAGTGCGAGATTTTATCTTTACCATTGTTGCAATAATGCACCAAACTTTTGTTCACTGAAAGATAGCTGAACAGAATAACGTTAAAAGCCTTGAAGAGAAGAGTTGAGAATAGAAATTGATGAACAGAATCCCTGATTTATAGTGTACGGAGAGTAGAAATAGGAAAGTAAATATGGCAGTAATTAAAAATTGAAATAAATTCTGAATTCAAAAAGGTAAAGGAAGCTGTCACGATTTCATAGGGATTTCAAATCTCCCTTATCCCAATTTATCTCTTTACTGTCGTCAACAAGTCAGTGAAAATTTAAATTAATTCTTGGCTACAACGGTAAAGTTTTTGGCAAGCTACTTGTTCGCTTCAATGCTGTAAGAATGTGGACACAACTCCTTTTCATGTGCATATTCGCTTGTTTTGTCTGAAGCCTAAGCTTATGCTATTGCAACTCCCTATCTCTTGTACTGCCTTTTTTTTTTCTTTTCTTTTTTTTTTCACTTTGCTGCAAAAATAACAATCAAATAAATGAAAACATTAACATTGACATAAAGTAAAATAAACTAACAAAAGTAACAAATTAAGATCAAACTACTAAAATAGGAAAAATAACCATAAACACTTAAAATACTTCCCTCATTGGGTTGCTTCCTAATCAGCGCTTGTTTTAAGGTCTTTCAGCTTGACCTTCTATGAATTACTCAAGCTAGATCATTGAGGAATAATCTCTCTTAAGTCATGCATGGCATCACCTATATAATGTTTAACTTTTTATCAATTTACTATGAATTCTTGACCCGTTCTTTTATCCTTCAGATCCATGGCTTCATAAGGGTAGACTTTAAAAAGTCTAAAAGGACATGACTATCTTGATTTTAGCTTTTTTGGGAATAGCTTCAACCTTGAATTGTAGAGCAAAATTTACTGGCCCGAAACTAAATTCCTTTGCTGAATTTGCTTGTAATGCTATTGCTTTGTTTTTTCTTTGTAAATCCTTGCATTCTCATAAGAGAACAAACTTAATTCTTTCAATTCACATAATTGAAGCTTCCTATGCTTTGTTGCAGTATTCATGTTCATGTTAAGTTGCTTAAGTGCCTAATATGCATTATGCTCTATCTTTAATGGCAAATGACAAGCTTTGCCATAGACAAGTTTGTATGGGGACATGCCAAATGGTGTCTTGTATACTGTTCGATAAGCCCATAGAGCATCATGTAGCTTAAGGGACTAGTCCTTTCTAGTGGGGTTTACCACATTTTCTAAAATATTTTTAATCTCTCAATTTGATACTTTTGCCTGTCTATTGGACTGAGGGTGATATGCTGTAGCAATCTAATGCTTAATCCCATATTTCCCCAATGCTGCAGCAAATACTCTGTTACAAAAATGGGTACCTTCATCACAATTATGGCCCTAAGAGTCCCAAACCTTGAGAAAATGTTCCTCTGAAAGAATTTCACCACTGCCGTGGCATCATTTGTAGGTAAGGCTACAACCTCTACCCATTTTGACACATAATTCATAGCCACTAAAATGTATAAGTTGCCAAAGGAATGTAGGAATTGTCCCATGAAATCTATCCCCTATACATCTAAAAGCTTCACCTCCAGAATGTTGGTGAGTGGCATCTTATATTTCTAAGAGATGTTTCAAGTTCTTTGACACCTGTCACAATATTGAACAAACTGATAAACATATTTTAAGATAGAAAACCAATAATAACCTATTTGTAACACTTTGTTGTTGTTCTATGACCTCCAAAATGTCTTCCATATGCTGCAGCATGACATGCTTGTAGTATGCTTGGAATTTCTTCATCAGGCACACATCTTCGAATGATTTGATTTGAGCACACCTTATACACATAAGGGTCATCCCATTGATAGCTCTTGACATCATGGAAAAACATATTCTTTTGCTGGCAGGTTAATTCAGGTGACAACAATCCACTCTTTATGTAATTAGCAAAGTCTGCATACCATAGAAATCCTGGCTGCTGCAGCATTTGTGTATGCTGAAGCATTAATAACTGCTCATCAGGAAAGGTTTCTGTAATGGCTTGTTTCGAATGAGTGTTTGCATCTACCTCTAATCTTGATATATGATCTACTATTTGGTTTCAGTCCCTTTTCTATCTTTAACTCTAAACTCTTGCAGCAAAATAATCCATCTAATCAGTCTCGACTTAGCATCTTTCTTGGAGATCAAGTACTTTATTACTGAGTGGTTGGTATGACAGTCACTTTAGTGCCAACTAAATATGCCCTGAATTTTTCAAATACAAACACAATAGCTAGTAGCTCTTTTTCAGTGGTGGTATAGTTGAGTTGAGCATCTGCTAGTGTCTTGCTGGCATAGTAAATAGAATGAAAGATCTTGTTCTTTCTTTGTCCTAACACTGCTCCAACAAAATGGTCACTGGCATCACACATTAACTCAAATGGAATGCTCCAGTCTGGTACTACAACAACAAGTGTTGTGACAAGAGCTCTTTTTAATTTCTCAAAAGCCTTCAAACAACTGTCATAAAAATGAATGGTCTGTCATACTCAAGTAGCATGCATAAAAGCTTGGCTATCTTTGAGAAATCTTTAATGAATCTTCTGTAAAAGCCAACATGACCCAAAAAATTTCTTATGCCCTTAACTGAGGTGGGTGGTGGAAGTTTGTCAATAACCTATGTTTTTGCCTTATCTACTTCAATACCCCTCCTTGAGACTCGATGACCTAATACTATCCCTTTTTGCACCATGAAGTTACACTTTTCCTAATTAAGAACTAGATTTGTCTCTTCACATCTTTTAAGTGCATTCTTTAGGTTGTGCAAGCAATCCTCATATGATTCACCAAAAACTGAAAAGTCATCCATGAATATCTTTAGTGTTTGCTCCACCATGTCTAAAAAAATTACCATCATGCACCTCTAAAATGTTGCTTGAGCATTGCACAAGCCAAATGGCATCCTTTTAAATGCAAACGTGCCATAAGGACATGTAAATGTTGTCTTCTCCTGATCTTCTTGTGCTATAGCAATCTGGTTGTACCCTGAATACCCATCCATGAAGCAATAATACTCATTTCCTATAAGTCTGTCTAGCATTTGACTAATAAAGGGTAGATGAAAGTGATCATTTCTTGTAGCCTTGTTTAGTTTCCTATAATCCATGCAAACTCTCCACTTGTGATTGTTCTGGTGGGTATGAGTTCATTTTTCTCATTTGCTACAACAGTCACTCCTCCCTTCTTGGGTACACATTGCACTGGACTCACCAATGAACTATCTGATATAAGGTATATGATTCTAACATCCAGCCATTTGATGATCTCTTTCTTCATTACTTCCTTCATGATTGGATTTAAACTTCTTTGTTGCTTTACTAAATTACTGTAACTCTCTTCCAGCAGAATTTTATGCATGCAAATAGATGGACTAATCCCTTTTATGTCTTTCATAGTCCAGCCAATTGCTTTATGTTTCCCTAGCACATTCATTAGGCTTTTCTTCTGACCTACATCCAAAGAAGATGAAATAATTACTGGTAATATGTCATTATCACCAAGATATGCATATTTTAAATGTGCAGGTAAAAGTTTTTATTCCAAAGCCAGTGCGGATTACACAGAAGGTACAAGAAGTTTTACTTCCCTGTGTAATAAGTCCAAAGATTCAAAATATTTATCTGCTCTGAATAGTTGCTTCTCTTTCAACCATGCTATATCAACTGTCTCAACATCTTCATTATAAAAAACTACAGCATCAGGTTGCATGTTACTGCAATAACTATCTACCTGCTCTACTACAGTAAGATCTATAACACTGATGAAATTACAATCCTCAATCTCATCAGGATTCTTTATTGCATCTAACACATTGAATATAACTTGCTGATCATTGACCCTCATTGTTAACTCTCCTTTCTGCACATCAACAAGAGTCTTTCCCGCGGCTAAGAAAGGTCTTCTTAAAATGATTGATACCTCTTTATCTATTTCAAAGTCCAGTACAATGAAATCCACTAGAAAAATAAATTTGTCCACCTTCACCAATATATCTCCAATCTTCCTCTCTAGATAAGCATGAGATCTGTCTGCTAATTGAAAAGTCACTATTGTTGGTCTGCATTCTCCAACTCTTAGTTGCTTAAGAATTGAAAGAGGTATGAGATTGATGCTAGCCCCCAAATCACAGAGTGCTTTTTCACTATATTTGGTTCCTATGGAATAAGGAATCGTAAAGCTGCCTGGATCTTTCAGTTTTTTAGGTATTTTCCTTTGGATCATGTGACTGCACTCATGTGTTAAAGTAACAGTTTCAAATTCTCCTAACCTTCTTTTCTTACTAAAATGTCTTTCAAGAACTTCACATAATTAGGTATTTGTTCTAGAGCTTCCACAAATGAAATATTGATGTGAAGCTGCTTCAAAACCTCTAAGAATTTACTGAATTATTTATCCTATTTTTGCTTCTAGAATCTTTGTGGAAATAGTGGTGGATGACTAAACTACTGTGCTGCATTTAGCTATACAGGTCGTGTTTCACTTGAAATGGTCAAGTTAGGCTTATATCCAATTCCTTCTTTATCAAACACATATTTTTTAGCACCAAGTAATTTTTCTAAGTTCTTTTGACCATTTGTGAATTTTGACACAATCTCATTGAGCTCATTGCTCTTCTTTTTAAGTTTTTCATTTTCTTTGATCAAGTCATTTCATGCTCATATGAAGTACTTTGTTTACCTTTTAAGGATGCAATCCTATCATGCAATCTTTCGTTATCTAATTCTAGTCCTTTAATATTTTCATTTAGCAAATCATTGCATTTTTGCAAAGCATCTTTTTCATTTGAAATTTCTAATATTTTCTTTTTTAGACATGCATTTTTCTTTCCAATTTTCATCATATCATTATGCAACTCATTAAAAGCATCATATAATTCATTATAAAATGAAAGATCACTTACCTCATCAAGCTCATCTTCTCCTATTGCCATGAGTGCCAAGTTTGACATTTCTTGCGATTGTTCATCTTCACTTGATTCTTCATCCCTATCATCCCATGTTGTCATCATAGCTTTCTTTTTGAATTTGTTGAGAAGAGGACATTCCGATTTTATATGGTCAGGCTTCTTGCATTCATAGCATATGATAGCTTCCTTCTTCTCTTTTTGATTCTTGAAATTTCTAAACTTTCTTCGCTCACCAGTTTTCTTGAAGAACTTCCTAAATTTTCTGGCTATCATGGCCATTTCTTCATCTTCAAGTTCACTTTCCTCATCACTTTCAGATTTTGATGCTTTCAAGGCAATACTTTTCTTCTTTTTATCTTCATCTCCTCTCTCGGCTGCCAAATATTCTTCATAAGAAATAACCGAGCTAATTAAATCATCAATAGATAAAATGTTTAAATCCTTGGCTTCCTCGATGGCAGTCCTCTTAGGTTTCCACTCTTTTGGTAATGATCTAATGATTTTCTTTACATTTTCACTATTTGAAAAGGTCTTGCCAAGTGCTCCTAGAGTGTTTACAATGTCTGTAAATCTAGTGTACATAGAGTAAACACTTTCATTTTGTTCCATTTAAAACAATTCGTATTGCCTAGCATATCTACTTATTTTAGATTCTTTGACTTGATTTGTACCTTCATAAATAACTTCAAGTTTCTTCCAAATTTCATAAGCATTAGAAAAACTTGAAACTCTATGAAATTCTTTCTTATCTAAAGCACAAAATAGGGCATTCATAACTTTGGAATTTAGAGAAGCTTTTCTCTTTTCCAGCTCATTCCATTCATGTGAAGGTTTTGGAATATCTTCTCCTTCATCATTTTTAGTTATAGGCATGAATGGACCATCTCACACAACCTCCCATATTTCGTAATCTAAAGCTTGCAAATAAATTCTCATCTTAGTCTTCCAATAAGGATAATCATTACCATCAAAGAATGGTGGCCTAGTGGTGGATTGTCCTTCCCTAAAGTTAGAATCATTTTGGGTTGCCATAGATCTTTTACTCTAGACGGTTAAGTTCTAACAAGAGAACACTGCTCTGATACCAATTAAGATACTAACTAGGCTACCCAAGATGGGGGTGAATTGGGTTCTTAATAATTAAGCAAATAAAACCACACAACAATTAAAACTAATGTCTTAATAAAATTAAAAACAATAAATTTAACAATGCTCGAAAGTAAAAAGATAAGGGAAGAGAGATCAAACACCTAATTTTTACGTGGTTCGGCCAATCGTGCCTACGTCCACGCCTCCAAGCTCACCGGGCTTGAAGATTCCACTAAGCAAGCCTCCAAGGCTTCAATAACACTTACAATTGACTTCAAAGATGTCAATGAACCTTTACAATAAGAGATTATTCCCAATCTCTTAACCCAAGTGTATCCTAACATTTACAATCACTCAAAAACAAATATTATAATTAATCTATCTCTCACACAAACTATATGATTACAATTGAAATTTCAAAGTATGAATCAATGAAATAAAACAAGTTTAAGGCTCAAAAGAGATTGTTTTCTCAATAGCAAGCTCAAAGATGATTATTGGGTCTCTTTTTATTTGAATTTGATTGAGCTATTTTATAGTTGGAGCTGAAAACTAGCCGTTGTTGACTTTCTAAGAATAATCGGATCACCGTTTACTGCTATCGGTTAACCGTTTTGACTTGTTCATATAGCCGTTAGGCTTAGATTTTAAATAAACGGTTTACCGTTTAAAGTAATCGGATCGCCGTTTGCTTCCAGAGACCTGCAAAACAAACTTAGCTTTCCATTTTTGCTGACGGCTCAAGGTTAAAAAACTTTCTCCTTTCTGTAAATTATTTGTTAGCCATTTTCAAATAATCGGTTCACCGTTAATTTTCATAATCTTCTCAGATAAACGGTGCAAGATTACAAAGACAGTTTCCTCTCTGTAAATTATCGGTTTACCGTTTTCCAATAAGCGGTCCACCGTTAACTTCCAGAATCTATATTTTTGATAACTTTTGTTTAGAAAAATGTTTTCCAACTTAAGTTAACAACCACTAAGCTTTCTTTAAACATGTCTATGGCTTTAAGAAATTCATTTTAATAGCCCTAATAATTTAATCAAGAATATATAAGTTTTGTTATCATCAAAATCAATATTATAAGATCAACAGTTTTGCTTGTGAAATCCAGGTGGTTGTACTGGTCTGTTTTGTCTACTTCCTGATGCAGTATGCTAATTTTGATTGCTCTATGAGAAATTTAGGTGCTACCTCCATCTTGGGTTGTACGTGTTTGAATACGGGTTGTTCTGATTCTATTTATTGAAGTTGCCCACATAATTCACTAAAACTGGATTCCCTGGACAGTTATCAAATAAGCGACCTTCTCCATAATAAACACATGACATTTCTATCACTTGGTTTACTGTTGCTGGAGTTGTGGTTAAGGCTTTCACCATGTTAGTCAAGAAAGTTACTTATGCTGGTAAAGCTATCAAGGTATCCACATTGTGCACTCTTGTTGCTCTTCTTGTTGCAGCTTGCCTAGTTGATGGCCATTGATAGTTGTTGTTAGCTATTATCTCCAAAATCTCGTAAGTTTCATTGTAAGATTTAGATAACAAAGCTCCATTTGCTGAAGCATCCACTATTAGTCTTGTACTCGGATTAAGACCATTATAAAAGGTTTCTAGTTGTATACAGCAAGGAATACCATGATGTGGACATCTTCTCAACAACTCTTTAAATCTTTCCCATGCATCATACAAGCTTTCATTTTCCAATTGATAAAATGATGTGATCTCATTTCTCAACTTGGCTTTCTTAGTGAAAGGGAAATACTTTATCAAAAACTTGTCAGCCAAGTCATTCCATGTTGTGATGAAGTCTGGTGGTAGGGAATTCAACCATGCTCTTGCTTGGTCCCTCAAAGAGAATGGGAAAATTTTGAGCGTTAGTGCTTCCTGTGATGCTCTAGTAATCTTAAAAGCATCACTCACCTCCAGAAACAACTTGAGATAAAGATGGGGATCTTTTGATGGCAGCCCATTAAACTAACCCATAATTTATAACATCTGAAACACCATTGGCTTTAACTCAAAACTATCTGCTTGAACTTCAGGTCTAACTATGCCCGGATGTATGGCTTGAAGAGTTAACACAGTATAATCTCGAATGGCTCTTTCTCTGTCACCTGCCATATGAATGAAATTGTTTCCTGGTTGCCCATAAACATGCTGGCCATTCTGACCTCCTTATCCATTTAATGGTTGCAATTCTCTTTGGTTATTCAAATCTCCCATATCTTGTAAATCATCAATTGCTATAGCAGCTTTTAAATTTCTTTGCTCCTTTCTTAATCTCCTAATAGTTCTCTCAATTTCAGGATCAAAGTGAAACTCAACTTGTTTATCCTTGCCCATGCAACAGTTGTTAAAACAATCTGTCAACACCGAGAAACAATGATTAAACAAATAATTAAATAAAACACCATAAAAATTGATTTCACAACTCAAAATAAACAATCATTCCCTAACAACGGCGCTAAAAACTTGTTAGGCAATTTCTTAATATATAGGTGTTAGTGCGCAAATATACACAACAAGTAATAAAGTGATGACTATTCGAGTATTGTCTCCATAAGGACTGATGCTTTATCACCCCCCCTCCCTCGCACTGGAAGGGCTCTTCTATTAGGCTTGGTTTCGTATGCGTGGCTGTCCTGTTAATGGGCATGTACCACTTTATATTTGATTTCTATATATAAACTTTTCTTGTGCCCTCTTGTCTAAGCAATGTGGGATATTGATATTTTGAAATACCAACTCAAATCTCTAACAATAATCAATCTTGGGGATTTTGATACTTCTATGTTTTTACTTAGGAAGTGTCATGATGTCTTTGGGCTTGGCAAAATGTTCTATGACATCACTTGGGATATTTCTTTCAACCTAAATCTATAAAAATAATGGCCAATAATGCTTTCACACAAGAATAATTATTAATTATAATTAAAAAAGCAATTTCAAATGTATAAATGTTTGATTTATCATTGCAATTGCTTGTTGTTGTCTTCAATATAATAAGAATTTGGCCTAGCTAAATGTGTAATATTATAAGCATATAAATGTTATCCCAACTAGGGGTGGGCAATCCCAGTTCAACCCAATGGATCCTATCTAACTCAATCTAACCCAATCTAATTTTGACGAGTTGAATGAATTATTATATGTTAATTGGTTAATTTTTTTAAGCCTAATTAATAATTGGATTTTGTTAGGTTAATTATGATGAACTTGTCTAACCCAACCCAACTCACGTATAATAATAATAATAATCCTCAATTGTAATACCTTAAAGAGTTGAATGGTTAACCTACTTTTTAAGCATAAAAGGGACTATTTCATCCTCGTATCTACTGCTCTAAACTTTATTCCAAAAAAAATCACTCTCTAATATAAATAAATTAATTATCTTCGAAGTTTAACTTTGAAAGTAAGAGAGCTTGATAAAAAGAGGAGCTTCGTTGATTTGAAATTTTGATAAGGAAGTGTTGTAGGGGATGACAGAGGAAAATGAAGTAAACTACAAAGCAATTATTGAAGCCCTAAGACCACCTCCAAATCTAAAGTCATTATGGATATTAAGCCATAAAGGCAAGACTAGATGGCTTAGTTAGATAGTGTCGTTAAA
This sequence comes from Luvunga scandens, assembly GCA_030449905.1. Lineage (NCBI taxonomy): Eukaryota > Viridiplantae > Streptophyta > Magnoliopsida > Sapindales > Rutaceae > Luvunga > Luvunga scandens. Next base: position 824,762 of record JASUUG010001160.1, on the reverse strand, counting down.
CAAGCTGAAGAAATTAAAACCCGAGTCATGCTTTTGGTGTGAGATTATGTCTTTTTTGTGAATGTTACATCCCTTGAAATACTTGAAATAAAGTATTTCAGAAGTGTGAAATAGTGGGTGATGAATTTTTGGGAATAGAAAGTAGAGACCATCATGTTTAAGGCACATTTGTATCTTCGTCAGTTTATGTTGCCTTTCTTAAATTAAAAGAACTCGAATTTGTGTATTTAGATGAATGGGAGTGTGGGATTTAGGGGGAAAAGATATTCTAATCATGCCAAAACTAAAGAAATTGTGGATTAATTCTTGTGAGAAATTGAAATGGATGCCAGCCCAACTTTGTCAGAGCACAACCTTAGAGGAATTGGGTATTTTATATTGTCCAATTATAAGAGAGAACTGACGAAAGATGTATAGCCTTCCCAACATCACAATTTATTATTTCACATAGACTATGTGTAAGGAGGCCCTTATCAAATTCATCCATAGTAACTAACAGTAATTACCATTTATCTACTCCCACTGGTATTTTTCTCTCTTTAATTCCTCCTTTTAATTTAATTCATTAATTAGTAGTTATTTATCACCTAGTAAAGATATTAATAGTTCTACTTTTATTTACGGAGTTATCCATAAAAAGAAGAAAATAGTGAAATAGATAATTGGGGAACTAAACTAGGTATCTTAATAAGAGGGAGTCTACCACTTCATTAAAGAAAAGCCTACACATTGTTAGTAAATTTATCCACCACCATGTTACCTATATGTAAAAGAATAATGTTCATTGAAGGGCCAAAATCTAGTTGTGTCGGCATGTAGGCTACCAATAAGATCCTAATGCAATATTAACTTATTTGCATGAGAAGGTAGTTTTGCCTTTGTCTCATAGTTTGAGTAGGAATTGGTGATCATAAATTGCACCCTAGAGAACATCTGCAACCAGAAAAATAGTTCATGGCATTGAAAGTTTTTTTCGGCGTTAACCCTTTAAGTCAGTTTCATGAGTTTTTTTTGTGTAAAGTGAACAAAGAAAAACACAATAAGAATCTCTTTTGCTTTGAATATGAAAAAATAAAAAGGGACAAGGAGGGTAACAATAAAGAGGATAAAGAAAAAGAAACATTCAAATTAAATTTGATTAGATTAGATAAAGAGTAGAAGTGGATAAAATTCAAAAAGCTCCTTACCTTTTGGACTCTTGGGAGTTTTATAGGGATTAAATCCTTTCTCACTTAGATCATAGTATAGTGGCTTAAGGATAAGATTTGATCCTTAATTTTTCAAAGTGAATAAAGGAAGTGGTTTTGGATAAGTCTCTTCTTGAGTTAACTCAGTTTAGCTGTATTTTCACCAAAATCGTACTCACCGATTACCTTTTAATAGTGATATATAACAAGATGAGTATAATTAAGATTCGGAAAAAGCCTAATTATGGCTGCCCTATTTTGTCATCTAATCACCAATCTACTAATTTCTAGTGTTGAGAGTGTAACGAAGCAAAACTAGAACTATAAGAGGCGAGAAAAACCCCTTCTAGCCATTGCTAACTTCCAAGCTTGTTAAACATTCTCATGCTTTTTGTGAGTTATCCCCTATGCTTCTTTATAAAGTATTTTGCTTGCTAGTGACATGTTGTAAGTGTGGCTAAGCATTTGAAGATTTTGTGATGGTAGTTTATTTTTTTAGTTTGCTCACATTTCTTGCCTTTATCTTGAATCTTTTATTATTTTTTAGTGCATAATGGACACTAGGGCTATTAAAGAGAAAGTACACTTGCTCTAAGACTTAACGGTTGGGCAATAATTCCTCTCAACGTAAGAAATTTGATGTTTCTCTAATGGTTCCTTCTGAGTCTCCTCCTTGACATAGTTCAATTGCTGTTGCTCCAAAAGCCCTTTTCGTAGTTTTTAGTTCTCTTTTCTCTCCTACTCAAGCTGGTTCTTTGAAGGCCTATCCATTCGAGTAAGTAAACCATTTGTTCCTTTTCTTTCAAGATGTTGCTTGAATAGTCAAGAAGAAAGATATTGAGGATATAGAAGGTCATATATTTATTAAACTGATGATAGTTACAATGTTGGTCTTGAATATTGCTACCACTGCGTCATAGTTATCCTTAGAAAGAACCATCTGAGTTGAAGATGGGTGACTTGGCTGGAGCTGTTGCTAGCTATATGAAAGAGCAAGAAAATAAATGAGATTCAGCTTAAATTGATCTTATTGCTGTTAGCGTTGATGGCCTTAAAGATGTTCCTCTTTTTGCTAGGGACAAGGTGTATCCTCCTTCAAGCACCTAAAGTAGGTTTTAAGATTTAGAACCCTACTCAAATCTCACACTTTTATTTTGTTTGCTCACTTGTTTTCATGGTCAAGTTAAGATTTACTCACCCACTCGTGGTAGAGTTTAATTACTTGGCTATTCAATTGTCACCTATTTATAGCAGTATCTAATAAGTTCTCACCTACTCATGAGAGGTTTAATGAGTTCCCACCTAGACATGACAGGGTTTAATGAGTTCTCACCTAGCCATGACAGGATGTAATAAGTTACCGCCTAGCGATGGTAGGGTTTAATGAGTTTCTACTTAGTCATGGTAGGGTTTAATGAGTTTCTGCCTAAGATAGCAGAGTTTAATGACAAGTTTAGGCTTTTTGTCTCTCTTTAAGCAGATTTTGAGAGTTGAAACCTTTAGTTGCCTTAGAAAGATTTCATTCTATTATGTTTCTACTTGTCTGCTCATGGCTGAGCTAAATTTAAAAGTTTAGGCTTCTTGTATCACATTGAGTGGGTTTTCAAACTTGAAACCTTTAGTTGCCTTAAACAATTCATTTTGTATCTTTTGCTCACAACGCCATAAAAAAGCAGGTATGGTTAGTTTAATGTTCGATGGAATATTCTATTAATGATTAGATCTCATTTGATTTTCATTGGGTAAAATGGAAAAGTCAGGTTCGAATATTCTACCATAAGTAAAGTGTTAGTCTTATAGTGTTGCTTTTACTTATGTTCTATCACGATACCTAACAATGTATGTTTCCTTTGAGCTCTTTTTTACTATCTTTTTAGTTTTTCCAACTACTTGTCTTTAACTCTAGTTGCTTTCACTTCTTCGATTTGTGTATCTATCTTTACTTGTTCTTATGCTGCTGAATAAGAGTTCATCGTTGGTGCCTTTAGGTTATATTATGATTTGCCTAGCTTCATTCATTTTTTTAATCTCATCAATGCTTATAGATGACTAAAAGCACCAAGCCCTAAGACAGCTTTGCAATACTGTTTCATAAAATCTTTTTGAGTTTTCTCCTCACCTTACTTAAGACTCCTAAGCTCCAACATGACGTCTTCTAGGTCATGGCACCCCTAAATTATTCGGTAAAATCCCTGCACAACTATTTAAAGGTTCCGGTACTTCCCTAAGGTAGCTTGTTATACTAGTCTGATGCTCATTCTTTTAGTGTTAAAGGGATGGCTTTGCACCTTTCCCATGATGTTAAGCCTTGCACCTCTATCATCTCGTTAAACTGCTCTATGCATTAATTGGTCACTTTTCTTGGAATAATCTATTATGACCTTTGTTGATAGTAGGGACCCATTATCCAACATTATTCTCTAACCTTGAGTTCTTCCTTGATCTTGCATCATCTCAATGATTTGTGCTAGTGTATGTACTTTAGCTTCTAGTTCCCTTATATGACCAAGATTTTGCATTGCTTTTTGTTTACATTCATGCTTTGCATTTGGCATAAATTGCTTTATTCTCTTTCCTCAATATTCTCCTCCATTCATACCTCTGTCAAGAGATTTGGGTTATTTGAAAGTGTTATCCATTCCTAGTGGCATTGTACAGTATTTCCTAGCCTTTCTAGTACTTGTCTTCTATTGCTTGATTCAAGTATTTTCGTACTCCTTGTAGAAATCCTTTCATTGAGCCTCCTTACCCTACCCTTAATTCTTACAACAGTATAGCCAGGCTATTTACATATTTCTCTATCCACTCCATTCTTTTATTCACCACCTTATCTCTTTCTTCATGAGCGATTTCCCATAAAGTAGCATTTTCAGCAACCATGGGCCTTTTCTTATCCGTTTCATCATTGCTGATATTCATCCTTGGCTTCCTCTTTTTATGATTGCTCTTTCAATTGATCCCACACAAGTGTTATTGCTCAGTAGAATGGCATTTTGTTTCCATGGAAGGTGACAAAATTTTGATGCCAAAATCTGGTCGAGTTAGTGTGTGACTACCCAACCAAATTATAATGCCACAATTTGAATTTATTTGTGTAGAAAAACAATGTTGCTTTTGTCTCACAGTTCGAGAAGTAATTGGCGACCATAAATTGCACCCTGGAAAACACCTACAATAGAAAAAAGGGTCAAGGGTACCAAAAATTTTTCAAGTGTTAACCCTCTAACGGTTAAGTCAGTTTCACAAGATTACTAGAAAAATATAGTATTTGATTTTTGTGTAAAATGAACAAAGAAAAAACACAAGAAGAATCTCTCTCCCTCTAAATAAGAAAAAATAAAAGCGGATAAGGAGGGTAAAAGTAAAAAGGATAAAGAAGAAGAAACATTCAAATTAAATTTGATGAGGTTAGATAAGAAGTTCAAAAAGCCTTTTACTCTTGAACTCTTGGGCGTTTTATTAAAAACCTCTCTCTATTAGAGGTGTACTGGTTTAAGAATAGAGCTTAATCTCCAATTATTTAGAGAGGATAGAGGAAATGATTTTGACTGAGTCTCTTTTTAGGTGACTTGGTTTAACCATCTCCTCATCAAAATCCTGCTCACTGGTTACCTCATAGTAATGATATATGGCAAGGCAAGCACAATTTAGCTTCAAGGAAAGCCTTATTGTGGCCTCTCTATTTTATCACCCAAACAGCAAGGTGGAATAAAGTCGCTTTAACTTTTTTTTTTTTCAATTAGAAGTAATAAATTGAGATGTTAAGTCAAATGTCTTTTCTTTCATCGGATTAATTTCTTGTTTAATTACATTTTGGGGATTGATCACATTCTTGTTTTGGATGAAAATTCTAAGCCAACGACTCTATTTTGTTGAAATTTTAAGTTATTTTATCTAGCAAAATAAGGAGAATCAGAAGAAGTTCGTTTAATTGTCAGGTGCAATTAAACTTCAGCTAACCGGATAAGTGAATGAAAAAAATTAAGGGAAACGGCTAACCGGCACTTATTTCACTTCTTTCTTACATCTTCTGAGCGACCAAACCAAGAGAAAAACTTACCTAAAATGAATTCAAAACACTAAATAGCACTATATCATTAAATAAAATGAAATAAAACAAGCATAAAATTGAAAAATAAATTTAAAAAAAAAACAAAATTGTAGGCAATAGAAAGAAAGAAATCACAAAAGACACAAGCACATGATCCGGGTTTTCCTTATCAACTTCGATCTTCAACGTGTGCTTATAAGGATGATAAGGATGTGGCAGTTGTGGCGGGGCTACAAGATAAGGCGTGTGGGCCGGAAGATAAGGATGTGGAGCAGGTGGCGGAGGTGGGTTTGTTGCTGGAGGTGCAGTGCAGCGGTTGACGCTGGCTGTTGGGCGTGTGGCTTAGAGAGTTAGAGGTGGGTGGCGACTTATGACTAATTTATATGAGTTTAGGGTGGATAAAATGTAGTATTTATATTTTCTTTTTATTTTATTTTTAAATTTACCTATTGATATTAAAATAATAAAATTGGGCATGGATCTAGGTTTCGCGTTATTTGGGTTATGCCCGGACCCATGCTCGAAAAGAGTTGGGTATTGAAAATCAATACTCAGAATTGGTTTATTTCTTACTACAGTCTAGGTTTTATCTAGACCACATAAGCCTGGTCCGGTATGGATCCAGGCCCCACGGGTTTTATTGCCACCTCTAATTCATAATAGAATGGAAATGGAGATGGAGTTAAATTAAAGTTTACATGCTTTTGCTCACAGGAATATTGATGAAATCACTTGACGATTAACAGTTGGTAAGTGAACTTCTTTCCTACGGAAATTAAGCGAACCAAATCACATTAGATTTGGTTCTTGTTGCTAAACTTAGCACTAGCACCGACTCAAATGTAACACACATGGTTGTGATATAACGCCAAATGTGGCTTGTTGCTTTACAAGCACCCAGCTGCCTACTTCATTTGATTGCACCTACTAGCTCCACTAATCTGCTCACATGTTTCGTTGGATTTGGTGGCTATATAAAGTGAAAAATATTGAGAGCTGCTTCATTTATCAATTTGAAATCAAGGGGAAAAAAGCTAAAGGAAAAGAAAGAAATCGAGAGAAAGAAGAGAAAAGAGAAAGGGAGAAGAAAAGAAGAAAAGAAAGAAAGAAAGAAGGGAGAAGCCAAATGTGGAAAAAGAGAAAAAAAATGAAGGAAAAGAGTAAAGAACTTAAGAACCTGATTGACGAAAGGATTTGAGAGGAAATATTACAAGAAATAGAATTGGGTAGGTAGATTAATATCAAGTGAATCAGTGGATAATAGATTTATGAAATTTGAGCAATTGTGATTTACTTTACATTATACATGCTAGTTTTTTATATCAATTTTAACAGTTAATTTTTTAACTCTATATTTTAGGTGAAATCCAAGTATCCAACAACTCATAGGATCCCAACGAATCTTAGAGTCAAATAAGTTCTGTGAGTGGATTACTATTATTACTATTACATATTCTATGAGGCGTTCATGTTCATGTTTAATGGTATAATTTAAATTGTACGTATGCACATTATATGATTAATTGAGTCGTGAGATATGATTGCTAGTCATTAAATGTGTATCCTTCCTAATAGGCTTTGCGCATGCATATTGAGAGTTAGATTGTTTTGCTCGTAATGCCGAGTGTTGAGAGGTTCTTCCCTCACTTTGCTTGTACAATGATGATTCCAACGAGTACAAGAGTTATTTCCCCTAGATACTATTAATTTGCATGTATGAATGTATAATTTCATGTTTGCTTATGTAATGTGTTCAGTATGGAGTTATGTCATATGATTACTTATAAGCAGTAATGCACTACTTTATTTATACATATATAATTATATCCACTAACTGAGCCACAAGTTTATTAATTTTCTATTTATCCCATTTCTCTTAGGTTTCTATAGGATTTTATATAGTTCAGTTTCTAATCAGTTGAGGTTGGGCCACAACATGCATTGCTGCATGACTTGTATTTTGAACACGTTTATATTTATATGTATATATTTGAAGTGTGTATATGTACAGTGAGATGCGAATTGTGCAAGTTTTGAATATACTTTCGGATGAAGTATAAATGTTATTATATGTTTATAGTAGGGGCTCGAGGCCAATTTTATATATGCATAGATTAAATTTATGATATGAACTTTAGATGTGAACATGAGATAAGTAATACGGTAAATTTTCATGTGATCAGTCCCAGATCTAACAGATGGATTGGGTCGGATCGTGTCATCAAAGCTGAAGGAGACGTTTGTTAATTAATTCATTGCATATATACCAAAATTTTTTAATTTGATATATCTTTGCGCTTTATAGTTTGGCCTTGGTTAACTCTACGTATACAATACATTACATTAGTTGAAGAAAGATTTGTCTACATGGGCTTAAATTTTGCAGGGGACAAAAAAAATCCGCTCTTTCTTCTTCTCTGTGGCGCTTCTTAAACAATCAACACCACACCATGTACATAATTCATCAGTATGGTCAAAATTTCTTTTGACGCTGCTGATCATTGGTGATCATCTAATGTCTCTTCCATCTATTGCCTGAAACTGCAAGCTTGCGGGGAGCTCATAGTTTTTGGTGCATGGAAAAAACCGAGGGCAGACAAATGGGTTCCGGTGTAATTTTTGAGTAATATATGGACAGTGGCCCCTTGTGGCTATATATTACTAGCTCATGATGAAATATTGGTACTATTTTGGAGCCTTGTTAAGTTGTTAGATTCGGCTTCAAATTACACGAGCTCTCGAGTACAGCAGGCCCGCAATTATTGAAGTATCATTATTCAATAATTTGAAATTCAACTATATACTTATAAATTTTCTCTAATTTGTATTTTGTAAAGTGAGAATATAATTATTGTGCTGCAGGTTACGCGTGTATTTTTTCTTGTACACACATATATTCATTTTATTAGGGGCCTAACTATAAGAAAAAAGTTGCATTATTTGTACTTTTACACACAGACATATGACATATATATTCAATTTAATAGGATTCCAATTATAAGGTGTGTAACGGTAATTAGATCTACTCTCAGTATTATAAATATGAGTGTGATACTTGCACCTCAAATTTTGTGTAAAAACACCCCAATTTTTTTAAACTTCTCATATTACAATTTTATCCTTTACAGTTGTTTTAGTTATGTCTCCCGCCCATCTTCTTTTGTTTCTTTTTTGGTCTTTACTTTGGCAATGCCCGAACTCCGCCGAGGTATTGATGGACTTGAATTTGATTTCCTTAACAGTAACACATAAATCGTCTAGTCCTCGTGTTATCGTATTTTTCAGATCTCGTTTGGAAAATAATGGTGTTGATACCTGATAAAATAGGAGGTATATTTGTGGAAAAACGACCAACAAGGCAACGATCGAAGAGTTTCTTTTTCATTTTTGCCTGGAAAAATCAACATGCATGGATTCAGACTTCTGAGAGATTTGCTTTTTTACAAGTTACTACGACTTCACATAGAATAATTCAATTTTCATAACAAAAATGAGCGATTAAAATGAAAGTTTGGAATAAATGATAATAAAATAAGCATTCCGTTGCTGGAAGTGAAACACAGGTGCTTTGGTATTTCACAATTCGGTAAATCAATTTTTTAGAATAAAGACAAATAATGGAAATGAAATTAGGTTTCATAAATATGATTTTAATTTTTTGTTTTAAAATAGTTCAGAGTTTTGCTTTCTCTTCTAATTAATTAATTAGAAATGAATTTTACGGAGAACGAAAGGGGCAAGAAGTTATTGTTTGCTATAGGGGTAATTTTGGAATTTAGCTGTGTCATTTAACAAAATAACAGAAATTTAAATATTTTAGTGTGGTTTACATACAAATGGGTTAGGTTGGTTTATGTGGGGAGGAAATATCCTATCTTTTTTATTATTTAGGAACGTATTATTAGCCATCTACCTGAATTTTATCCTATTATAAAAATTAATATGTTATTTTCATAATTACATTATGTTATATTAAAATTTATCTTTAAATCAAAATCAGTTGTGACGACATAGCCCAATTTTTTGAAACCTCTTTTCTTAATTGAAGATTTCTTCATTTTGTTAAAGTATATATCGGACCTTTGCAAAAGCAAAAGCCTATAAAAAAAATTAAAGATTCCATTTCAAAGAAAAAGATAATCGTTCCTCACTGGAATTATATAGTATTATGCACGATTGACTCTCAAGTTAATGCATAACAGTAACTGATTCCACTCTTCCCACTATCTGTGTAATTGTAAATGTAATAGTATAATCTCTACAATATAATACTTGATAAATTAATAATTTATATTATATATAATTTTTTACGGTCTTGACCTCAATCAATAGGTTGCATTAATAATTTTAATAAATTAATAACATAATACTTTTTTAAAAAAAAATCCTTATCTAACTCTTTGGTTCCATTCATATAATAAATTAATAATTTGTTAAGATTAACAATGTATAATTGAATGTGATATTTTACTGAACAAAATATGAATCTATTATTACATTTTTTTTTCTAGAAATTTAAATCTCGTTAGATCTCATCTCTAATATTTCTTATTACGTCTAGAAGTTTTGATTGAAATTGAATTCTTGAATTGCAATTAGAGTGACGCTATTGGCACCCCTCTATTTTTCTTATAAAACCCCTCTTGTTTTACATTTACAATTTTATCCCTAACATTTTGAATTGTATTAAATGTAAAATCTTATTTAATTAAATCCACATATAATTTTTCTCACTAACTCTTTCTCCACTAAAGCTCTTAAAACTTACAATTTTTTTTTTGAAAAAAAAGGTCAACTGCAAAAGAGTGAGAATTTAATATAAAGTATTTTTTTCACTTAACAATTTATTTTTGTAGGGAAGATAATTTTATAAAATTTTCATAAATTACTAATCTTATTAGAATACTAAGAAATACCTAAACCTTGTGTGTATTTTATAATTTATTTTGAAATGGAAGGTCATAAACTGAAAAGTATAAAAGTAAAACAAATAGAAACATAGTAATAAATTAAACATATGTGATCCAAATGATTGGATTGTTATCAACAGCCTTTGCTATAAAAAGAGAAACTTGAAGTGGGTGTGGTTAAAGAGAGATAATTGAAAGGGGGTTGAAATTGTTTGAGGAAAAATGACAAATAAAGGTTATTTTGGGAATTAAGCAGAAAATAAATAAAAAAAAGGGGTTTGAAAAGGATAACAGAGGGGTGCCGATAGCCCCACTCTTGCAATTAAAAATTATGAAGTGTTGTTGATTATTTGATTCCATCCTTGTGCAGAACTGGCTCCAAAGCTATTATATCATCCTCAACTTCAGTATTTTCAATAATGTTAGTAGGAGTTTGTTCTAAACTTGAAACCTCTAAACTTGTAACATTTTAATTAGTTTAACCTAGGAGGCAATTAAGTATGTAAGCACAATGTATTTATTTATTTATTTTAGTTTATTTAATGTTTATTTAGTGCATTAATTCGCACTCAACTGATTAGATTGGTTATATAATAAATGTTTAATTAATTAAATGTATGTACATTAAATTGTAAGTGCTTGATTTGTAAGTGCACTCTATAAATTAATAAATGGAGATTTCTAGTTTCCTCCTTACTGAAATCAGTATGTACCATTTACCCTCCATTGTCTTTATCATACTCAATAACCCTTGGTACTAAAATTTTATAATATTATGCTTATTTTCAAGTTTACTTTTATTCATATTGATTATAAATTAAATAAATCATATAAATTAAAATAAAAAAATTTAAATACTAGAAATAAGAAATACGAGTTTTAGTGTGAATAAAAAATTAATAATAAGGTATTTTCTTACTCTTTTATTTCATACCAAAATAAATATCAAGTAAATACACTATTTACCGATCTTTTCTTTTAAATTTTTTTATGCTAAGGGAGTTTTGGATATTATGAAAATAATAGGGAGCAAGCGTTATCTATTGATTTCACTAGGGGAACTGGCAATTGACCATAAATAAATTATTAATTTATCAATTAATTAATGACTCTTTAATTAATAGATTTTGTATGCTCCCAACCCAAGAAATTGTAAACAAATAAATTGTCCAACAGAAAAGCAAAGTGCTGCGCCGCGAATCCAAATACAAAAATTTAAGAAAGCAAGCTAAGCACAAGCGAATTGATTTAGGACGACGTGTGGTATCTCCTGAATTAAAATTCTTAACTCTGTTTTAAAGCCTGCGCCACCAATTCTAATTAAATAAATTAATTTATTTTATAGACTTTTTTTTTTTCTTTTTAATCTTCACTTTGCGTGTTACGCGAAATGTTCGTTAATTGGCTTGTACGATAAGAACAGGAAGGATGGTTCTTGGTAGCATTTTCACAACACAAACACATAATTCCACTTTTTCAATCCTTAAACTCGCAATTCACTTTGGTTGATGCAAGTGTTATGCGAATCCAAATAAATTCAATAAACCCAGCACAAGCGAAATGGTTTAGGACGACGTACGTTTGGTATCAACCGAATTAAAGTTCTTAACTTTGTTTTAAAGCCTGCGGCAGGGCATATGTGCCAATTCTAGTTATATCAATTACTTTATATAGACTTTTCTTTCCTTTTTAAATTTGCGTGTTACGTGAAATATTCGTTATTAGCTAGTAGTATAAGAACTGGAACGATGGTCTTGCTAGCATTTTCACAACATAAACACAAACAAAAGAGGCATCCTACAGTTTCCGTCTAATAAAACTCAGAATTCACAATGGTTGACGCAATTGTGTCCCCTCTCTTGGAGCAGCTGATTTCAATCTCTTATGAAGAGGCAAAAGAAGGGGTCAGGCTTGTTGCCGGTGTTAGGAAACAAGTTAAAAAGCTCACCAGCAATCTTCGAGCAATTCAAGCTGTGCTGAATGATGCAGAGCAAAGGCAAGTGAAGGAGGAAAGTGTCAGACTCTGGCTGGATCAACTCAAAGAGGCATCCTACGACATGGAGGATGTGTAGGATGAGTGGACCACTGCCAGGCTCAAATTGCAAATCGAAGGTGTTGATGAGAATGCTCTTGTTCATAAGAAGCCGGTATGTGCTTTCTTTCTCTCCCCGTGCATTGGTTTCAAACAAGTTGTTTTGCGTCGGGATATTGCTCAGAAGATAAATGAGATAAATGAAAATTTGGATGATATTGCAAAACAAAAAGATATGTTTAAGTTCAATGTCGTTAGAGGTAGTACTGAGAAATCTGAGCGAATACATAGTACTGCCTTAATTAATGTTTCTGATGTACGTGGTCGAGATGAGGAGAAGAATACTTTAAAGAGCAAGTTGTTATGCGAGAGCAATGAAGTGCAAAATGCCGTCCAAATCATCTCTCTAGTAGGGATGGGTGGGATTGGCAAAACCACTCTTGCTCAATTCGCATACAATGATAAAGATGTGATAGAACACTTTGACAAAAGAATATGGGTATGTGTTTCAGATCATTTTGATGAGTTTAGGATTGCGAAAGCAATCATTGAGGGTTTAGAAGGTTCTCTCCCAAATTTAGGTGAATTGAATTCACTTCTGGAATACATATACACAACTATTACGGAAAATTTTTTTTTTCTCGTCTTAGATGATGTATGGACAGATGATTACAGTAAATGGGAACCATTTCATAATTGCCTAATGAATGGACATTGTGGAAGTAGGATTTTGGTTACCACCCGTAAGGAGACAGTTGCTCGAATGATGGAGTCGACTGATGTGATCTCCATCAAAGGACTGTCTGAAGAAGAATGTTGGTCAGTGTTCAAAAGATTTGCTTTTTTTGGTAGATCTCCTACTGAGTGTGAACAATTAGAAGAAATTGGTAGGAAAATTGTTGGCAAGTGCAAAGGCTTGCCACTTGCAGCCAAAACAATAGGGAGTCTGTTGCGGTTCAAAAAAACTAGAGAAGAGTGGCAAATGATATTAGATAGTGAGATGTGGCAGTTAGAAGATTTTGAAAAAAACCTTTTAGCCCCTTTGTTACTAAGCTATAATGATTTGCCACCTGTACTAAAACGATGTTTCTTGTATTGTGCTGTCCTTCCAAAAGACTATAATATAGATAAAGATGAATTGGTTAAATTATGGATGGCTCAAGGTTATATTAAGCAAAAAGGAAAAATGGAGATGGAGATGATTGGTGAGGGGTATTTTGATTTCTTAGCCACGAGATCTTTCTTCCAGGAGTTTGACATACAGGAAGACGTTACAGTAGGATGTAAAATGCATGATATAGTGCATGATTTTGCACGATATCTCACTAGAAAGGAATTTGTTGAAATAGAAGTTGATGGTGATGAAAACCCCTTGTCATTGACAAATACTTGTCCGCATAAACTTCGTCATTCGCTGTTGAGGCTCGGACTCCGGGCTAAGTTTCCTGTTTCCCTATTTGATGCCAAAAAGTTACGTAGCCTAATTTTATTTTATATATCCAAAGATCAATTGGCTGCGTCACCCGTCCCACAAGGGTTATTTGATCAACTGACGTGTTTAAGGGCACTGAAAATAGAGGAATCGTGGCATGGAGATCCAACGATTAAAATTGCTAAAGGGCTAGAAAATTTAATACATTTAAGATATCTTGAGTTGGTCGCAGTAAATGAATTACCTGAGACATGTTGTGAGTTATTAAATCTGCAAACCTTATCTTGTCCCTCTGTGCAGAGATTACCTCAAGGAATACGAAAATTAATCAATCTGAGCATTTAATTTTTTATGCAGATCATTTAGATTACGTGCCAAATGGATTTGAGAGATTAACTAGTCTTAGGACATTGAGTGGGTTTGCTGTTGCAAGGGTTGGTGGCAAATATAGTAGTAAAGCTTGTAATCTTGAAGGTCTGAGAAACTTGAATCACCTTAGAAAGTTTCTCCAAATTCGTGGGCTGGGGAATGTGACAGATGTTGATGAGGCTAAAAATGCACATCTTGAGGAAAAGAAGAATGTTGTTGTTTTGTTTTTGGTTTTTAATAAAGAAGAAGAAGAAGAAGAAGAAGAAGAAGAAGATGACGGTGAAGGTGAAGGTGAAGGTGAAGATGAGGGTTATGAAGAAGCGCCAAAGTGGATGAATGAGGAAAATGAAGCAAAGCAAGAAGCAATTTGTGAAGCCTTACGGGCACCTCCAAATGTAGAGTGCTTACAAATAACCCGCTTCGAAGGCAGGAGGCTGTTATTTTCTAGTAATTGGACAGTGTCCTTAGACAAGCTGAAGGGGTTAGATCTCACATTCTGCCCTAGATGTGAGATTATGCCTCCTTTAGGAAAATTGCCGTCCCTTGAAATACTCATGATAACGTCAATGAAAAGTGTGAAAAAAGTGGGTGATGAATTTTTAGGGATAGAGACTCGCGATCAGCATCATATTCATGGCACATCTTCATCTGTATCTTCATCAGTTGTTGCCTTCCCTAAATTAGAAAAACTCGACTTAAGTTTTATGGAAGAATTGGAAGAGTGGGATTTTGGAAGAGACGATATTACAATCATGCCACAAATAAAGTCCTTAACCATGGTCTTTTGTGAGAAATTGAAATCGCTGCCGGACCAACTTCTTCGGAGCACGACACTGGAGTCACTACGGATGGCTAACGTCCCTATTGTCCAAGAAAGTCTCCAAAAAGACACAGGAAAGGACTGGTCAAAGATCTCCCACATTCCCCACATCGTAATTGGTGGATATCAGAGAGGTGGCCCTTCTAGTTGAACTCAACGACAGCAGCAATGAGCCACCATTTACCCACCCCACCGGTATTTTCTTCTCTTGCTTCTTTAATTATTATTTTTTTTATAACCTAATTTTTTTTTTTTTTTATAATATAGGCTCACAAGTTAAAATAACAAAATCTGTATCGATTTCTCACACATCATTGGTATATTCTTCTCCTGCTTGCAACTTTTTATTTCTAATTTAATTGAGTTGCGGAAACTAAAAAACATCAAATTCTGTATCATATTTGTTATATGATAGAATGTGCAACAGCTTTTAATCTTGCTAATTTTAATTAATTATGCTCCACATCTGAGACGGCATTCATTGAGATCAACATATTAGAGGAGTCAAATTAATGTTTCTGTATGATTCATCTTCTGAATTGTTAGTGGTTCTCTTAAATTTGCATACGATCAACAATATTAAAGTGTACTAAGACTTCACTGATCAAATAGATCATGGATTCTCATGGACTAATATATTTTTGGTCGCTAATATGGAGCTTTTTCGGAAAGCTGGCTCCTGATTACTGAACTTGGGCAGGTCTGTAGTTTGACTGTGTCATATGGAAATAAAATTGTTCTGCATTGAAAATATTCAAACATTTATTGTTTTTCCTTGATATGCATTTTGTTTAAAGGTACTTTATGTGGAACAATATAGGATGCAGAATGCTGAAGGAGATACGCAATCTGCTCTGGTTAGAGCTCCTGTTAAGTTAGAATTCATGGTTTAAACAGGGTATCGAATATTCGCTGGTTGATTAGGGCGTAATTAACTATCTCTTATGGGATGCTTAATGCACAATGCGTATTGTTAATTTGTAATTTAGGCTAGTGCTTGGCAGGTTGTATTTAATTTGGATGGTGAAGCCCGTAAGAAACATTTACAGGTTGCACTGTTCTTCTTTTGCAGGCTATTGAGTGGAAACCAACCAGTACTGCCTCAAACATTTGCAAACTTGACCAATGATAAGCACTTGGCAATCTGCTTTGTGGGAAGTATGTGGTTTTCCCATTGGTACAGAATGTAATTAATTAGACTTATTGCTTAAATCTTTTGGGCCTAATATTTCTATATTGTTTGGTTAATCATTCTACAGGTTTTCCGACTATAAGCAGAAATCTTCTCAAGGATGCCCAATTTTGTCCAAATCTAGGGTCACAACAAGCAAGTCTTGCTTTTCTTGACTGATTCGTGCAAGTGTGATGTTTATGTGAAATATGGACGAGTAATGTGTTATGGGAAAATTTTATTGATACTTATTTTTATCATGATGCTAAGTTTTGTATCATTTCAAGTTTGCTTGCAAATTATCAAGAGAGAATTAATCTTACAAACGACCAACAGCTTGGCACGGCAGCTGTAGTGGTTTGCGCCGTACGTGATTGTGCTTTGTGGCCGGCTTGAGAGGAGAAGAAGTTTCTGATTTGTTATTTTTTGAGTTACGGTTCGGCTTTTATCCTCAGCTCTCTGCTTTATCTTAGGATGATTGATTTTTTTGTTTTTAGTTTTTTAGAGATGATATTTTCAGATGATTTGAAATAATCTCTAACACACACACACATGTATATATAACAATAAATTCAATGGCATGATATAGTTCGGAAGCCGCTGCTGTTTTTAATCATGGATTAGATTAAGGAAAGATTTTTCAGAAATATCGATTTTGCAACAGAGACCTTCTAAAGCTATGGATTATTTGATTCCAACAAAGTTCAGTTTTCTTGTTAAGTCTGAGCGGTCATGACCTTCAATAACTATAAGTATCAAATCTGATATTGCATTAATATTGTTGGAGTTTGCAGCGGCCTGCTCTGAACAAGCTTACAATGCTGTATCCGGAGCTCCCGTAAGTTAAAATTTCATAGTTTAGAGTTGACGACAAATATTCATTTGTCAATTGAAGCTCATTTAATTAATATTTTTTTTAAGTGTTGCTTAATACAATATTGAGTATTGTTATTGAGTGGTATGAAAACTAACATTTGAAATACTATTCTTCTTTTGCTAGTTATTGAGTGGAAACCAACTATCACTGCCTAAAACATTTGCCAATTTGATCCATTCCAAGCACTTCTGAGTTAGTCAAATGCTCTTTCTTTGCTGGAAAGAAACTATTTTTATACTATTTTTGATGCATGCGCAGATGTTATCTTTTTACTGCAATCACATGAACAACAATTCAGTGATTTGTCAAATTCAAATACAGATTTCAGCATTACTTGAACTACAACACTCGTGAGTTCAACAGAAATTAATTGCTGTTGCTCTCTTTAATAATATTGAACTGGAGAATCCTCTTTTTTATACATGCATCTAACAGCTGTACTGATCACATAATTCTGAAAATTTGCGAACTGCTGGACGATAGCAACTTATCAGGATATCTTGCACCAGAGTTTTCTAAGATGTCAAGGCTGAAGAATTTGTATGTTCCCCATTCCTTAAAGCATCTTACGTAACAACTACTATACTGTCTTTTGTTTTTCCTGAAGCATGGTTATGAGAACTAGCCCTTGCCGCAGTGTATTCATTATCACTGATGCAAGACAATATTGGCAGATATGATGTGGTCACATAATTCAGAAGGTGTATAAAAAACTAAGAAGTTCAAAAACTTGTTTTGGTCGATGTAACTTGTCCAGGAAATTTCATCGTGATGCATGCCCAATTTTCCTGAACTCAGTATCACAATAAGCATGACTGGGTTATCAGGTTCTTAAATTTATTGATCTTTCTCTTAATTAGCTTTGTAGGTTCATTTGAAGATTTGTAGAGTGGTATGAGATTGTGCTTTTGTTTTGTTAACTTGGGTTTTTGTTTGCAAGGGCGATTGATTTGGCTATAAGGAGGAACTTGGGCAGGTCTCTCTTATGACAATATTTTGAGTAAGTCATATAGAAATAAAATTGTTATGCATTTGAGAATCTTCAACCATTTCAATCACTGAGCTATCTTTTACTGTTTTTCCTCGATATGTATTTTGTTGCCAGGGATATTATGTAACACAATATGAGTGTCAGAATGCCGAAGGAGAGAAGCAATCTGCTTTTTGGGAAGTATGTGATTTCGAATTAGTACCGAATGTAATTAGTTAAACTTATTGTAAACTCTTTTGGGCTTAATATTTCTACATTACAATCATGCCTCATCTCAGTTCCTCGAAAATTTAGAGTCTAGCAAATTGATGATGCAGCCAGAACAACTTTTTTGTAGCAGAACATTGGAGGATTTGGCGATTGACTTCTGTCTTGTTTTAGAAGAACATTTCGAAAAAGATAGGGGAGACTCTGAGAGGACTCAACAATCTCTCAAATTCGTAACATCAAAATTAATGGTGAATATGTTATTACATCAGCCATAACCAGTGATTGACAGGTATTTTTTTTTTTCTTCTCTTCTTTAATTTATTTGTTATTTGTAATTTTTGAAGTTTCAATAACAAAAAATTCTATGGCATTATATCATTTGGAAGCCGCTGCTGTTTTCAATCATGGATTAGATTAAGGAAAGATTTTTCAGAAATATCAATTTTGCAATAGAGGCCTTTCAAATTTACAGATTATTTGGTTTCAATAAAGTTCAATACAGAGAAAATGTCGCAATACTCATATTAATATTTGACTTCAACCAAGCTCAATTTTGTAAATATGAAATCAGATATTGCATTACTGTTGTTGGTGTTTGCAGTCGTGGCAAATGGAGGTGTCTCTTCTGCGCAAGCTTACGGTGCTATGTGGTGCCTACAATTGGTTTTGCTAGTATTTACGAAGAAAAAAACACTCAAATTTTTTTTTTCTTTTTTATTTTGTTACTTTCTTTGCTCTTTATGTTCTTGCTAATTGTTTTTCTTGGGTTGTTTTTGGTTTTGTTATTTGGTTAGAAACAAATATAATCTTTCAAGGCAGCATGCAAGCACGCTATTAAGGCTAAGACATATTGAAGAGATAAAAGGACTATCAAATCTTTTTGTATAGCTAACTTTTGATATGAAACATTTAGAGAGAGTACAATTGTGAAAAAATTATAGATATTATAATTGAAATTGGGGCTTGAAATGATTTTTGTAAATATTTATTTTTTAAAATTAACGTGCTAAAGATGATGGTTATTATGTAAGAACTGTCATTAAATGTAAGAACCGTCATTAGATATAAGTATAAAAGATGATGGTTATGAATAAAAACCGTCATTAAAACTTAATGGAAAAATGCAATAGATGACCGTTATTTAAAGAACCATTATTAAATGTGCTTTTTTAATGACAGTTTTTAGGAAAGAAAACTTATCATTAAAACTCTAGTATATATCACAAATAATGACAATTTAATAAAACAATTGTCATTATAAGTATACATTTAATGACAATTTTTGACAAAAAATGGTCATTAAAACTTATGCACATATGGCATATAATGATTGTTTTCTAAATAACCATCATTATATGTATACATTTAATAACGGTTTTTGAACCATCATTAAATGTATATCCCTTTTAATGTCGTTGCCTTATATACCAATTTTGTAGTAGTGACAATATCTAATTCCACTCTTCCCATGATCTATGTAATTGTACATGTACCTATATAATATAATACTCGATAAATTAATAACCTCTATAATATATAATTTTTTACGGCCTTGACTTGAACCAATAGGTTAAATTAGTAATTTTGATAAATCAATAAAATAATACTTTTTTTGAAAACCCTTGTGTAACTATTCGGTTTCATTCATATCATAAATTGATAATTTCCTAAAATTAACAATATATAATTGATTGTGATATTTTATTAAATAAAATATGAGTCTGTTGTTATTTTTTCCCTAAGAATTTAAATCTAATTGGATCTTGTTTCAAATTTTCTTATTACATCTAGAAGTTCTGGAATTAAGTTCTCGAATTACCAAAAAAGAAAAAAAAAACTATGAAGTGTTGTTGATGATTTGAGTGCTTCCTTGCACATAACTGGCTCCAACGCTAGTGTATCATCCTGAACTATTTTCAGTGATGTTAGCAATAATTTTTTCTAAACTTGAAACTTCTAAACTTATGATGCCGTGATTAAAGTTATAGCATCAATATCGTAATTAAACATAAATTATGTCAATGAAACATAAAACTTGTAAATTTAATACAAAATTTGTAAATCAACATTAACTATAAAATAAAACATAAATTTTAGAAATTAAACATAAGACTTGTAAATAGAAGGTAAAGAGAGTAAATTAATATAAAACTGATAACTTGATGTATTATTAGTAAATAAGACAAAAACTTGCAAATATAACATAAAATTTATAAATCAACATTAAGTGTAAAATAAAGCATAATTTTTTGAAATTAAATATAAGATTTGTAAATGAAAAATAAAACAAGTAATTAACATAAAAGTAGTAAATTAATGTATTACTAGTAAACAAAATAAAAATTTGTAAATATAATTTAAAACTAGTAAATCAACATCAACTATAAAATAAAGCATAAATTGTGGAAATGAAACAAAAGACTTGTAAAGAAAAGGTAAAACAAACAAATTACTATAAAACTCGTAAATTGATCTAATACTAGTAAATAAAAAAAACTTACAAATATAACAATATAAGAATATTTTTTTTATTTTGCTTTTGCTTGATCCATATCAAGATAAATAATTGTGCTTAATTAACTTGTCTAATAAATAGATATTATTATAGAAAATGAGAAAAAAAAATATATACAAATGTCCTAGAATAAATATAGAATTTATGGTTAAACCAATTCAATAAAACTTTTTCACTTTTTTTAGTAAAATTTTTGTGTTGAATTAATGAGTAATTTTTCCTTTGTTTAATTAAAAAAAAAATTTTTTGGTAATGAATAAAATATTTTTCACTAAAATTCTATAGAAACAATGTTAGTGTTTTAAAATAATTAATAATCTTGTATGAATTTACTGATTTTATTTTACGTTTACTAGTTCTATATGTAATTTATAATATTTATGTCTATCACGGTATTTATGCCATAATTTTCATTACGGTATTGTAGAATTTTCCCATTCTCATTAGGGTAATCTAGGAGGTAATTAAGTAGGTAAGTACAATGTATTTATTCATTTTTTAGTTTATTTTATGTATACTTAGTGGATTAATTCATATTCAATTGATTAAATTGGTAAAATATGATAAATTTTTAGTTAATTAAATGTATGTTCATTCAATTATAAATGCACTCTGTAAATTAATAAAGACAGATTACCAATTTTGCCATACGGAAATCAAGATATATCACTTACCCTAATATTGTTTTCACAATACCCACAAATACTTTGGCAGAATAATTTTACAATATTATCCTTGTTTCAAATATACTTTTATTTCAATTGATTATAAATTAAATAAATCATATAAATTGAAATAAAAATAAAAGATATAAATACTAAAAAAAGAAATATAAATTTTACAGTAAATAAAAAAAATAATAATACAAGATTTTTATTACAATTTTTGTTATTTTTTAAATATTTTTCTCTTGTAATAACTACTATTTTATATTTCCAACATAAAATATCAATCAAATGGCCTATTTACCCCTCTTTTCCCTTAAATTTAATTTTTTGTGGTAGAGAGTTTTTGGATACTATGAAAACAATAGGCAACTAAATCCTATTAAAACATGTGAACTATTAGGAGTAATTTCGTAGGAACATAATCGTTGATCTTTGTTTACATATTGTTAGTATAATATTATTAGTATAATTTTCTACAGAAACTACACATATTATGCTGGAAATTTTAAACAAATAAATTGTCCAGCAAAAAGCAGTGACACATTTTCAAACAGAAAAGAAAAAATGCTATGCGAATCCAAAAGAAATTTAATAAAGCAAGCTAAGCACAGGCGAATTTATTTAGGACGACGTTTGGTATCTCGTGAATTAAAATTCTTAACTTTGTTTTAAAGCCTGTGCCACCAATTCTATTTAAATAAATTATTTTATAGACCTTTTTTTTCTTTTCTAATATTCACTTTGCGTGTTACGTGAAATATTCGTTAGTTAACTTGAATACAATAAGAACAGGAAGGATCGTCCTTAGTAGCATTTTCACAACACAAACACAAACACAAACATAAACACACAATCCCACCTTTTCAATATTATTTAAAATAATTTTAACACTATTAATACATGGGATATATTTTATTAATTGAAAAATCTATTTAACCTAAATATTTATTTAATTTTTTTAAGATAAATACAAATATATTATGAAAATAAATATAATAATTTACATTTTAAAAATTATTTTATATATTAAAAAAATTCAAAATATTATTAGTCTGCTAGACCAATTAAGCTAATTAAATTATATTTATATTTATTAAAAAAATTTACTGTCAAAGTTTTTTAGTTTCTATCTATTAAGGATATTATAATTAAAAAGGGATATTGTTATTGCTTATTGAAAGCTTAAATATCTACTGGATCATTTTAGCAAACCTTGATGATCTAGGTATCTTTTTTCCTGAATTGATTTCTAGTAGGGGAATTGATTATATCCCATTAATAAATTATTAATTTATCAATTAATTAATTCTCTTTTAATTAATAGAATTACAGATTTTATATGATCTCAGCATTATTAATTTATAGCGGTTATGCTCTATGGAATTTTTTTGCATGGAAAAGAAGGAATGGATACTAATAGAAATTTCTTAGAACATATAAGTGTTAATTTTCATTTACATATTGTTAGCGTAATTTTCCATAGAAACTATCCATATTTACCGGAAATTCTAAACCAATAAATTGTCCAACCGAAAAGCAATGATACATTGTCCATCAGAAAAGCAAAGTACGATGGGAATCCAAATAAATTCAGTAAACATAGCACAAGCGAATTGATTTACGACGACGCACGTCTGGTATCAACCGAATTAAAATTCTTAACTTTGTTTTAAAGCCTGCGGCAGGACATATATACCAATTATAATTATATTAATTACTTTGTAGACTTTTTATCTTTTTTAAATTTTCACTTTGCGTGTTACGTGAAATATTCGTTAATTAGCTAGTAGTATAAAAGCTGGAACGATGGTCTCGGTAGCATATTCACAACATGAACACAAACAAATAATCCCATTAAACTCAGAATTCACAATGGTTGATGCAATTGTGTCCCCTCTCTTGGAGCAGCTGATTTCAATCTCTTATGAAGAGGCAAAAGAACAGGTCAGGCTTGTTACCGGTGTCCGAAAACAAGTCAAAAAGCTCACCAGCAACCTTCGAGCAATTCAAGCTGTGCTGAATGATGCAGAGCAAAGACAAGTGAAGGAGGAAACTGTCAGACTCTGGCTGGATCAACTCAAAGAGGCATCCTATGACATGGAGGATGTGTTGGATGAGTGGATCACTGCCAGGCTCAAATTACGAATTGATCAGGCTCCTGCTCCTAAGAAGCCGGTATGTTCCTTCTTGCTCTCCCCTTTCATTGGCGTCAAACAAGTCTTCTTGGGTAACGATATTGCTCAGAAGATAAAAGAAATAAATGAAAATTTGGATGATATTGCCAAACAGAAAGACATGTTTAATTTTAATGTCATTAGAAGTACTACTGAGAAATCTGAGAGGATACAAAGTACTTCCTTAATTATTGTGTCTGAAGTACGTGGTCGGGATGAGGAAAAGAATATTCTTAAAAGCAAGTTGCTGCGTGAGAGTAGTGAACAACACAATGCCGTCCAAACCATCTCTTTGGTAGGGATGGGCGGGATCGGCAAAACTACTCTTGCCCAATTTGCCTACAATGATAAAGATGTGATTGACAGTTTTGATAAAAGAATGTGGGTATGTGTGTCAGGCCCTTTTGATGAGTTTAGGATTGCAAAAGCAATCATTGAAGATTTAGGAGGTTCTGTCCGTGATTTAGGTGAATTCAATTCACTTATGAAACGCATCCATGAATCTATTTCGGGAAAAAGATTTCTTCTCGTCTTAGATGATGTGTGGACAGAAGATTACAATAAGTGGGAACCGTTCCGTTATTGTCTAATGAATGGACTTCCTGGAAGTAAGATTTTAGTTACCACCCGTAAAGAGACAGTTGCTTATATGATGGAGTCAACTGATGTTATCTCCATCAAGGAACTGTCTGAACAATAGTGCTTGTCATTGTTCAAAAGATTTGCTTTTGCCAATAGACCCCCTTCTGAATGTGAAAAATTAGAAGAAATTAGTAGAAAAATTGTAGACAAGTGTAAGGGCTTGCCACTTGCAGCCAAACTCTTGGGAGTCTATTGCGGTTTAAAAGGAACAGAGAAGAGTGGCAAAGTATATTAGATAGTCAGATGTGGCAACTAGAAGAATTTGGAAAAGGTCTTTTGACTCCTTTACTTCTAAGTTATAATGATTTGCCACCTGCAATAAAACGGTGTTTCACATTTTGTGCTATCTTTCCAAAAGACAATACTTTACAGAAAGATGA
Source organism: Luvunga scandens (assembly GCA_030449905.1). Classification (NCBI taxonomy): domain Eukaryota; kingdom Viridiplantae; phylum Streptophyta; class Magnoliopsida; order Sapindales; family Rutaceae; genus Luvunga; species Luvunga scandens. The sequence continues at coordinate 800,333 of JASUUG010001160.1, read as the reverse complement.
ATTAGTTAAATTATGGATGGCTCAAGCTTATATTGAGCAAAAAGAAAATATGGAGATGGAGACGATTGCTGAGGGTTATTTTGATTACTTAGCCACGAGATCTTTCTTCCAAGAGTTTCAGAGAGATCAAGAGGGTATTGTTAAAAGATGTAAAATGCATGATATAGTGCACGATTTTGCACTATTTCTCAGTAAAAAGGAATGTGCTGCAGTGGAAGTTGAAGGTGTTCAAGAACCGGTGTTGTTGATTAATACTTGTCAGGAGAAACTTCGTCACCTAATGTTAGTGCTTGGCTACGAGGCTCCATCTCCTGTTTCAATATTTAATGCCAACAAGTTACGTAGCCTAATTTTACTTTATTATATGCCAGATCTAGATGCCATGTTACCTGTCCTAAGAGGCATATTTGATAAACTGAAATGGTTAAGGGCATTAAGAATAGAGGACACAGAGGGTTGGGAATTTGAAGAAGATCAAACCAATAAAATTCTTAAGGGGGTTGAAAAACTGATACATTTAAGATATCTTAAATTGAATATGGTTGGGGATTTACCTGAAACATGTTGCGAGTTGTTAAATTTGCAAACCTTAGAGCTTGAATATTCTTCCCATTTCAAAAGATTTCCTCAAGGAATAGGAAAGTTAATCAATTGGAGGCATTTAATATTTGCTGCGGGTCATTTAGAATACATGCCAAAAGGAATTGAGAGATTAACCAGTCTTCGGAGATTGAGTGAGTTTGTTGTTGCAAGTGGTGGAGGCAGATATGGTAGTGAAGCATGTAATCTTGAAGGTCTCAGACATTTGAATCACCTAAGAGGGTCTCTTACAATTCGAGGGCTGGGGAATGTGGCAGATGTTGATGAGGTTAAAAACGCACATCTTGAGAGAAAGAAGAATCTCATTCATTTGATTTTAAGGTTTAAAGATAAAGATGAAGCTGTCAAAGGATGGCCAGAGGCGATAAGCAATGAAGTTGCTGCAAAACATGAAGCAATTTGTGAAGCCTTAAGGCTACCTCCAAATCTAGAGTCTTTAGAAATAGAAGGCTTTAAGGGGAGGAAGACGACACTATCCAGTAATTGGATGGTTTCATTAAACATGCTGAAGAAGTTAAGACTCTTAAACTGCCCAAAGTGTGAGATTATGCCTCCTTTAGGAAAATTGCCTTCCCTTGAAACACTCCTTATAAAGGATATGGCGAGTGTGGAAAGAGTGGGTGATGAATTTTTAGGAATAGCAAATGGTGATCTTGGTGCGCCTTCATCTTCATCAGTTAATAATATTGCTTTTCCTAAATTAAAAGAAATAGAATTTTCGGGTCTGCAAGAATGGGAAGACTGGGATTTTAGAAAAGAAGATGTCACAATAATGCCCCAAATAAGTTCTTTGTCCATTTACGGTTGTCATAGCTTGAAGTCACTGCCAGACCAACTTCTTCAGAGCTCAACACTGAAGACATTAAGGATTAGTCACTGTCATGTTTTAGAAGAACATTTCAAAAAGGATCGGTCGAAGATCTCTCACATTCCAGACTTCCAAATTTATGAAAGAGGACCTGGATTCTTTACATTAATGGCAAGGTTAGTTTATGAATGCCTATCTATGGTGAATGTTTTGATTTTTTTGTTAATCTTGTTGGCTCTCCTAACTATGTTTATATTTGCATGCTGCTATGACCAACAATGTTGAAGTGTATAATGACTGCACAATTTGTGCATTTATCTAATACAATCTATGGGGATTATCGTGCACGGACTAATGTATGTTTGCTTTCTTTATGATCCAGGCGGCTGATGAATAGGAAAGCGCACGGTAATTTTGTTAAAATGAACTGGGTTGTCGTTAACTTTTGATTAGCTGCTTCTAAATTAATATCAAAATCCAATTCAATTTGCTGGAAAATCAGATGAACCCAAGCCTGAGCAACTCAAATAGGCTGCTGCTAGCTTCATCACATCATCTGAAAGTTAAAGGTGAGGTTTGCCTGTATAGTTACCAAGTAGAAATCAAATTGTTGCGTGTTGAAGATCGACATCTATTTCACTCACCGAGCTATCACTTCTTGTGTTATCTCAATATCTATTTTGTTGCCAGGGATTTTCTGAGGAACAATAGAAAAGGCGCACACTGCAGGAGATATAGGCAATCTGCTTTCTTTGAGCCTCCTGTAAATTAGAATGCATGGTACATGGTTTAGACTTGGTATTTCAACTATTCATCGGTTGATTAAGATGCAATTAAGAATTTCTTCTGCGATGCTTAATACATACGCCATATGAGTATTGTTCACTAGTTTAGGCTGGTGCTTGGCAGGTTGTGTTTAACTTGGATGGTGTAGCCAGTACGAAACATTTACAATACTAGTTCTGCCTAAAACATTTGCAAACCTGACCATTCCAAGTACATGTCAGTTAGTCAAATGGTCTCTGTTTGCTTCAAAGTAACAGTTTTAATTCTACTGGGGTGCTTGTACTCCAGCTGAAGATTTTTGAAATAGTCAAATTCAGCTGGTGATCACATATTTTTGAAATTTCTGTAGCCTGCAGGACATCAAAAACTTATCAGGACACCTTCCACGGATTTTTTATGATGTCAAAGCTGAAGATTTAGTCCCAGTTGCTTTATGGCAAGTAAGTGTGGTTTTACGGTTTGGTTTCCACCCTCAGCTCTCTGCTTGATCTTTGGAAGATTAACACTTTTTTGGATAAAATATTTTGCAGATGATTTGAAATCAAAGCTGAAGGAGAGGTTTGTTTATTGCATACTCTTTTATCTCTTCAATTTTAGAATTCCATAATTTTAATTTCTCCGCTTTCTGGACTTTCTGACTCTATTAAGTTGTTGAAGCATCGAGTCAACAAGAGCTTGCGGTGCAACAACTGTGCTGTCAGGTCTCAAGGCAAGAAATTTCAAGTTTCTGTAGATTATAGAACTAGAAAGCAACCTAGGCACATATTGTTTTGATGATGATAAATCACTTGATTCAACCATTCCAAGTTGACTTTTTCTTTTTGAAATTGTTAAAATACGCAAATATATTAATCTAGTTTCTACTGGGAGTCTAAATACATATGCTTATCATGATTGCTGTTTGTGAATCATTTCAAGTTTACTGATTAATTATGTGAATTAATCTTTCACAGGATGGCAACTGATCACTCCGTTTTTGGTTGTTTGTGGCATTTATGGTTCTCGTAATGTGACCAACTTGAGGTGAGAAGAAGATTTGATTTGTTACTTTAATGACTCTGCTTTATGTCTGTTGTTTTTGTTAGTATTATTTTTCGATAAATTTATACTGATATGGCTTTGTGATTCGTTAATTAGCTGCTATGTAAAGAAATTTCCAAGTGTCTGCATCAAGAAGCAACCCAGTTACTGGTAAGAGTCCACCTAGTAGCAATCTGCTTGGCTTTATCTGAGCAGTTGATGTGTCTCGTGCTATAGGGTGTTCTTGCATCCTTTGCCATGTTCAAAAGCATTCTCCCCATGGTAATTTCTTTAGAATGACAATGTTTAATATAATTTTTCATAATTGTCTCTAAATTTAAGTTAAAATTTCAATTTAATAAGAAGGTAAATTCAGGTGAATCCAGATGACATTGTGTTTGGAGGATGGCACATAAGTGTCATGAACCTGGCTGAAGCTAAAATGTTGGATATTGATCGTCAAAAGCAACTGGAGGCCCTACATTGCATCAATGGTGCCACATCCTGAGATCTATGACCTGACTGATTTCATTGCTGCCAACCAAGGGTCATGTGCCAACAAATAAGCAAGCGAACCAAAGAACAAATGCTACAAATCATCATCCCGAACTCAGCACCAGGATGCTGCTCAAAGATGAATGAGAGGTTTGTTAATTTCTTTCGTACTTAAATTTTTATCTCTTCAAAATTAGAATTGTATTATTTTATACATCTTAATTTTCATTATGAAATGTTGGCTGACTCTATGATAATTTGGTTCAAGAAATGTTTAGCTTATATGTGGTTAAATTTTGCAGGGAAAATTTCACTCTTTCCAACCTGTTTCTGCAAATCTCAACGTCCTCACCGAGGCCCTCTTAATCAATCAACATTCAACACCATGTAAATCATTCATCAGCCTGGTCACAAACCCTTTTGATGACTAATCAACCACTTGTTTGAATAATTCCAGGATGATTTAATCGATCCACTTTTGGGGGTCTCTTCCTCCACTGCCTGCAAAATTTTCAGTACATGGGCAAAACTGAGGGTACACAATTACAGCTGGGTTGATCACATGCCTTCTGAAAAACATTTTAGGGCATTGAAGGAAGAGAATCCAATGAAACACTGTCCCTTGGAAATTTACCGGTGAAAATGAAACACTGTCTGGTATTATGATTGTTTCTTCGTCCAAAGTACTTGCTAGTTTCTGCTTCAGATCACATGAGCTCAAGTCGTGATCATGACCCACAATAATTGAATTATTTGGGAATCGTTGAATTTCTATCAATACGTTAATTTGTCAACTTGGTTCTTGTATGCATGATTTGACCGTGGTAATCATAGGCTTCTAGCTCTTTCTTTTAACCCTCATCAATTAAGGATTTTAACTATATTAACGTTGAAACATTGGATACATTATTACATAGTGTAGCGATTGAATCTGCGCAACACCCTCGCATGGCTCAAGCACTGTCCTGGATCTTTAATCAGATTTAATACAAGTTGCACAAAGAGAAGATCAATTCGAGAAAGAATCTGATTAACAAAAGAACTCTCGACTAGATCAATCAATTAAGAAACTAAAAACAGAAAACAACCGCGATCAACACAATTACACAAAGAACAATTACACGGTTCAGCTGTAAATGCACAACCTGCAATCAGGGTAGAAGCTTTCTGGAGGACGTTATTGATTAACAATGCAGGATCTTTTCCACAACTTGTACAAGAGATTACAGAGATCAAGCTTAACCACTCTCTCTTCTATCTTTCTCTCTATCGTTTACAAAGATGAATCAAAACTGTTACATCAGCCAGCTTTATAACTAAAACAGTAACAAACTAGCAAACCCAGAACGTGCAGCTCGTTGACACGTGGCGTAACGGCTTTACCGAACTGGCTCCAGCAAAGTCACATGCCCATCACGTGTATCACTTAAAGATTCACTAAAACGACATAGAACCACTGCCGTTTTGATGCGTGAGAATGTCAAGTTAAACACGTGCTTTTTCACGTGATTTCTTAATGCTTATAACAGACCCAAAAAACATTGCCGTTTTAATTTATTAGTGTTCAAACATAATACAAATTGTTTTTGAATCAAATATTACTCATATATTTCCAGAAAACATGAACAAAGTACAATTTCAACGATAACAATTCACATAGCTAGGAAAGTATTTCATGCAAACGTAAGACTTGGAGAAATTAAATGCAAAATATGTCAAAGTGTCTACTACTTTATTTCAGTTCCTTGATATATGACGTATCCGGAGTTCTTACTATTTATATATATATATATATATATATATATATATATATATATATAAAAGAGAAGAGGAAATCCAGTTCCTGCACTGTGAGCTCAAATCAATCCAATTAATGGCTTATGAAGAAACATCGAAGGCATTTGATGACAAGAAAGCTGGAAATTAATTTCATCCCTTCACCAAAAAATGACTCAATTTTAATTTTAATAAATTTTGATAGTAAAATAAATTTTTTCAAAGAAATTTGATTATTATTTTCAGGTGCATGCCAACATCCTCATTTTTCGACGTGTGGATTCAGGATTTTACGACATTGTGAAAGGTTTTTAAAATATTATAAATTACTAAAAAAAATTATTTTATTATATCATAAAAACTTTTTTTAACATTATAAAATCCCAAAACGTTTTTTTTACATTTAAAAAAAATATTGGACATTCACATTAGAGAAGGATTCTAAATTTTGACACTAAAGAGAAAGGGTGGTGATATCCCACCCACTTTTTGTGTAATGTGCCCCAACTGAGTTGAATTTTTTTTTAAGTCAATATTTTATTCTTAAATTAAACGATTGATTATTCATTTACTGGACAAATTTTATATAGTTCTTAAGACAAAATATTTAACCGTGCCTGAACAAAAACTAAGTTATTTTATTTTTCAAAACTTAAAAAAATGGGACCCAAGACTTTCTTTAATTTTAGAGGATATCATGAGAGTTGAAGTCTACTTGCAAAGTTATGCAACCGGCATTTATAAAATAGGCGGTTACAAGTTTCTTTTTTACTAAAATTAATATACTTACCTTATTACTGTTTTCGTAATATCTAATAATTACCCTAACACAAAAAATTTAAAGAAAAAAAAAAGTAAATGGATTGTTTATTTAATTTTTTATCTTAGCCATATAAAATATATGTTTAAAAAAAGTAATAAGTACACGAAAAATATCTTATTATTAATTTTTATTTATGATTCATTAACTAGACAAATTTTATCTGCTTCTTAAGAGATTAAACATTTAATCTATAACATTTAACAGTGCCTGAACAAAAACTAAGTTATTTTATTTTTTCAAAAATTAAAAAGTGGGACCCAAGACTTTCTCTAATTTTAGAGAATGTCATAAGAGTTGAAATCTACTTGAAAAATTAGGCAATTAGAATTTATAAAATAGAAGATTACTAGTTTCCCTTCTACTAAAATCAATATATAAAGCTTACAATATTACTGTTTTCGCAATATCTAATAATCCCTTTGACTCAGAAAATTTAAAGAAAAAGAGAGGTAAATGAATCATTTGTTCGATATTTGATCTTTGAAATATAAAATATATGTTTAAAAATAAAAACAAGCATAAGAAAAATATCTTATTATTAATTTTTATTTATAGCGAAACCTATATTTATTATTTTTAATATTTAAATTTTTTATTTTAACTTCAATGTATATGATTTATTTAATTTACAATAAATATGAATACAAGTATACTTAAAAATAAGGGTAATATTATAAAATGATGGTGCCAAAGTGGTTGTTAGGCATTATAAAAACAATAGGCAGTAAGTGATATACATTGATTTCAAAAGGAAAAAACTGAAAATCTTCCTTATAAATTTATACTTTAATTCATAATTTGTAATGCAAAATTTTGAAAAATCTTTTGGAAAAATTCTGTGTTCTTGCAAAACATATACGATGGTCTACAGTTTGACCTTAGTTATACAGTTTATTTAACATCTTATCCTTCATTCTTCAACAATTTTAATCACCTCATAATTATTTAATGATATTTATTATTCTGGTTTTAAAATAGTAGTACACGTACGAAATCTACAAATTACATGTATATTCTATGAACCCCTTTACATAAAAATTTAAAGGATGGCAATGTGTTGGAGTCCAAGCCCGACCTAATCACAGAAATAAAAGGCCCGATCTAAAAAAAATTGATCATTTAAATTTCAAATCAGGTTGGACTTTTGTTGAAGTTCGAATTCCATATTTTTCAGTTTTTTTTAATATTCGACTAATTTAAATTTTTTAAAAAAGGACATAACCTCCCTTTTATATAAAATTTAACATAAATATAAAAATTACTTAAGATATCAACCATATAATTATATAAATATTAAAATAAACATAATCCAAAATTATGTTTCATAAAATTATATAAATAAAATCATATATTTTTTTAAACTTTTGAATGCGAGTCAGGTCGAGTTAGGCTAGCTAGGGCCCAGACCCTCACCCAAATTTTAATCAGGCCATCATATTTAGACATGAGCTCGAACTGAAATCCTTAAATTTTAGTTAAAGCCCAAAAAAATTTAGGTAAGCTCAATAGGGCCTAAACCCTCACCTGAGTTTTAATTAGGCCGTCATATTGAGACCTGATGTTGAACTGAAATCCTTACATTTTGGTTAAAGCCTGAAAAAATTTAGGTAAGCTCAATAAGGCCAAAATTCGAGCCGAGTCTTTTTGCTATGCATACATAAAATACAGCGATCGCTAGGAAGGAGTTGTTATTGTATAAAATTATATTCGGACCAACATAGGATATTCTTATTCAAGTAGATGTTCTTTAGTCTTTATACTTTTTAAAATACATCAAAATATCCTTATTAAATATACTTTGCTTTTTCTTTGCTATTACAATAATATCATTTTAACAATTTTGGGAATATTAGTGGAAAATATTTTTTTACCAAATTAACATTAAAAGTAAAATAATAACAAAGATTTATACGGTGGTGGACTTACAGTTGGCTAGCTTAAGAAAAATTTGTTTTTACCCATTTTTTCATCAATTTTATACAATAAAAGAGATTTTTATTTTGTTTTCATACATGTCCTCATTCAATTATATTTTTTTCCAATTGAAATTACTGACTTATTGAGTTACCCTTATATTTTCATTAATTTATATAATAATAAAGTTTTATTTTATTTTCAAATATGTCCTCTTTCAATTATATTTTTTTCTAGTTGAAATTAGTGACTTATTTTGTAAAATGAGTAAATTATATATTTATTGAATAGATTAAAAACATTAGGGGGTAAAATGTTATTACTCTTTCATTTTTTTTTAAAAAATCTAATTGAAAAAAAAATATGTCATTCTACTATAAAATTGTCACTAGCATTAGACTACTTAAAAAAAAAACATATAGTAACAATTATCAATATTTTCATAAACTTTTTATGTGACTTCTTAGATTTCATTTCTTAGTTACATTAACTAAGAGAACAAGTTAGAACAATCATCAGCATCTAGTTTTTTAAAAAGAGTCAAAGCACCTGATAAAGAAACAATGATACCCAAATATATTTTTGCTGAGTTGAGTTTAGTTAATTATTGAAACTTTTGAATAATAATATTTTTATAATTTAAAAAGATGAATAATTTTATTTGTTTAATTTATTTAAGCCTAATAATTAAGTACCTGACTTCAAACATTAAAGTTTTACTTGTAATTTTTTATTGATTGTGATTAATGTATTGATTTATTTTAGTTTGAAATTCTTGATTGATTTATTGATCCTTATATAATCACATGTTATTAGAATTAGATTCCATAATTAAAAATAGTGTTTTTATATTTGAATTGGTTTTGCTTTTTACTCTTTTTATGTAACTATTTTTTTTAGAGTATGTAATAATAGAGATAAGGTTTTTCATGTCTTTTTTAATTTGATGTACTTTTTTCTACTTATAAATTTTTCTGCTCACTTTAAAATAGAATCTTTTTAATTTAGATTGAGGTAATATAAATTTCTGAGTCTACACCTAAATTTATGATTATTTTTACTTTATTATATGGGTAAATTAACTTTTTTTCTTTTCTTTGATGTGTTTCAAAAGGTTGCAGGAGTGTTTTTATAATAGCAAAAAAAAAAAAGAAAAAAACCTAAAGTGTAATACACAACAAGAGTGTCTTGAAGCATAATTTAAGAGGGACTAAACGAATACACTAACAATAAAGTGGTGGCTTTGCGTTCTGGATAATTAGAAGGACACAATTTTAACAAAAGTTTATGTCTTTATGAAACACTTGATCATACAACTTTAAAGAAAGTTGTGTGACTTTATAACATATACACTTTATTATTTTTAATTTATAGTATTATTTTTCCCTTCTATCTAAAATTTTTAATGTTATTAGATTTATTACAATTATCACTAGCAAAAATTTGATGCGACTAGGTTACTTGACACAAATAGATGGATTTGTATCATTAGATTTGACATGTTTGGGTTAGCTTAAATTTATCACAGGACAAAATCAAGACGACACGAGCACAATTCAATGACCCCGGTTGCCAACTCTTATTACATAAATCAAATCCATCATTAGCTTAATTTGAGTTAAGTTTTAAAAAAAAAAGAAGAAGCAAGCCTAATTTTAAAAATAAGAGTATTAGAAGCTAATTACATAACAAAGGGGAAAGCATTAATCAGGATTTAGAGAGAGAGTTTGAGAACCAGATTAGGTTAGCCCGAATAGAAAACTTGACCTTATGCCAAGCTCAAATCTGACTACATCACCAATGACAGAAGAGCACCTAACGAAGCCGCGATTTCCCACGGTAAAGTCATCACGATTGACGCCTTTTTCATCAAAGGTAGACTATGCTGTTACTTGAGTTTTGTCCGTCATGGTAGCCACTTCGATTTTTGATAGTTAACAACCACTAGAAGTTGCCAAATTACCTTCGATTAGCCACTGACACAAGCTCAACTGTCGAGCCCGATCCACCGCTGTTGTTAAACTTAGTGCAGCTTGAAGTGTCTATCCTGACCTTTCGGACTATTGTCACTTGATTTCTGGTTATCATTGATCGGCGAGTGCATTTTGGAAGAAACCACGAATGTGAATCAGACTGTGAATGTTGACGATAGTTGAGTTGAGTATTCTCGCTGTGAGTGGAATATATTAAACTCATCTTTATAATTTATTATAAATTTAAATTGAGTAAACTAATGCATGTTTATAATGCAAAAGTTTAATGCTCCAACTTAATGATTTTCTAAAAATGAGTTTTGTTTACATGTTGATATATTTATTAAAAGTGTATGATTATTAGATTTCCTTATCAATTTTGAGAAAAAACATAAGAGTATTTTAAAGAAAAGATAAATAGATTTAAAGTATGATTAAAATGATTTTGTAGATCTTGAGTTATATGCTATGGAGGAAATGGAAAAGTTGGATTTTGGAAAACAAGATATTACAATCATGGCACAAATAAAGTCCTTGTTCATCATCTCTCGTAAGAAATTGAAATTACTGCCAGACCAATTTGTTAGGAGGAAAACATGGGAGTTATTGTAGATTTCTAGGGTTTTTATTGTCAAAGAAAGTTTTAGAAAAGGCACAAGAAAGGATTGGCCAAAGCTCTCTCACATTCTAAACATTGAAATTGTACGAAGGTATGTCTAAAGAGGCCTTCCTCATCAAAGATCTGCCATTGGTATTTTCTTCACTTCCAAGCCGAATTCAAACCCCCCCAAGCCAAATTCGAACTAACCTAGGCGACTAAAAGCAATGATGAAATGGAAGTTTTAGCAACAATAATAGAGAATCATACGGCAGAGGTTGGTTGTTAGCCGTGTCGACAACCATGAATCAGGTGGAATTTCTGGGGATTGAGGAAGGATCGAGCATTCTGAGAAATTAAAAGGATCTTCCATGAGCACAAACCTAAAATTGTGTTTTTATGTGAAACAAAATTGAAAGTGCAGCTCATGAATAGAAAGGTTGAGGCTTTAAGTTTTTAACATTGTTTTGCAGTAAGTAGTAATGGAAAATGGGGGGATTGGCAATGATGTGGAGTGAAAATGTTGTGATTGACATAAAATCATATAGTAAATAGCACAAAGATGTTGTGGTTCAAAGTAAAGAGGGCAGATATTGGTGTTGCACAAGGATATATGCCCATCTAAAGATGGAGGAGAAAAAACACAATTGGGAGTTGATTAGAAGACTCTCAGGTTTGTCATCACTACCTTGGATACGCTTTAGAGATTTTAATGAAATGTTAGGTTTAAATGAAAAAATAGGAGGTAGTGAAAGAAAAGTAGAATTAATTATAAATTTTAGGGAACTAATCAATGATAATGGGCTGGTTGATCTTCATTTTAAGGGAAATCCTTTTACTTGGTGCAATAAGAGATTAAACCCCTTGTAATTGAAGAAAGATTAGATAGGGCTTCTGTTGTAGAAATTGGAGGAATATTTTCTAGAAGTTGCCCATTTTACATGTTGAAACCTAGAGTTTTGAACATTATTTGATTGTAATGAAAGTCATAGAGAGAGAAAAAGGCGTTAGTTATTGTAAAAGATCTTTCCTGAGAGTACACTATGAAGATATATGGAGTCTATATAAGAAATGCTAAAAAATGGTTAAGAGGAAGTGGTGGAGTAATGCAATTAGAAGTGGGAAAATTTAGTAGAGTTGTTCAAGGAAGCTGTAAAGAGATCGAAGGCTGACTTGCTATTGTGGAATTCAAAGGAGTTTGATGGAAGAGAAAAAAACTTGAATAAGTTGATCAAGGAGTTTCAAGACACAAAACAAAGCTATGATCATTATGAGAATGAGGATAAAATCAAAATGCTTGAAAAGAAGATAGATAATTGTTGATTGATGAGGAAGTGTATTGGAAGCAAAGGTCCAAAGCTGACTGGCTATTGGAGGGAGACACAAATATGAAGTTTTTTTTTCATGCTAACGCTTCAACAAGGAAGGGAAAAAACAAGATTTGAAGAGTGTGCGATGAAGATAGAATCTGGTCAGATTTCTTTTGTTGATACTTTATCTAGATTGTAATAAAATTGCTTATCTACCACTGTAATGATTATTCTTCTATTTCACAATTAAAAAAATGCCATCACAGAAAGCAATCATAAACAAGTGAAATGTATTTTCGTACTCTATCTTCTTAGAAAGATGAAAAAAGCATGGGAAAATCATTATTATGTTGTGATTGTAAATTTAGTTTAATCATGCTTTTAAGTTTATAAATTAAGTTTAATCATGTTCTTAGTTTATTAATTAACTTAGAATTGTTATACATTTAATTAAGGTCATAATGTAAAATTCATAATTCAAAGTTGATACCCCAAGATTGAATTCACATGAGGATGTTCATAAGGGTAAAAAGAATGAAGATAATGCTTTTTAAAAGGTCAAAGGGGTTGAAGAGGCATCCCTTAATGATGATGGTGTACAATAAAGAAAGCGACGACCTTCTTATGTTTGTGGACACTTCTCAAAGATAAATATTAATGATGAATTGAAGGTGAGATGTAACTATTGTCGAGCTAAGTTGGTAGCCTTTATCGATAATGAAACCTCTCATTTGACTAGACACTTGAAAAGATGTAAAGTAAAACACATTCCCAAAATTGATGATAATCTACAGAAAACTCTTAGAATAACAAAAAAGATGATGGAATAAATTGTGTTGAGATGGCAGAATTTGCTCGGTAAAAGATTGCAATATTGGTTGTAAATCATGAGCTAACACTTAATTTGCAGAGTATGATGCGTTCAGTAATTTGAAGTCTTATACCAGCCTACTAGTGAAGATGATGAGTAGGAACATTTTAAAGGGTGAGATTCTTAAATTGTATCAAGCTAAAAAAAGGCAAAAACAATGGCTTTATTGAAGAATGATGATTGTAGTGCGATAAATATGGACATATGGACTACTAGTAATTAAAGGCGGCTACAAAATCAAACTTTAAGGTACTTTTCTTATTATTTGATGTTATACTTACTTAGTAGGTTTATATATTTTCCGACCCCACATATTGCTAAATTTCTTTCCCAAGCATTATTAAAGTGTTTGTTGGATTGAAATGTGGATAAAAGGATATTAGTCGTTACATTAGATAATTGTGCCACCAATGATGTTATGGTTGATAGGTTGCATCATTGGTGAATAGGTTGGTGGGATTGATTGTAGTTAATCTTGCGTTGGTAGGTAGGAATTATTTTCATATGGAATGAAAGCAATTGAAGAGTGGATCAAAATGATTAAGGACAGTGTGGCTTATTAGATGGCACCAAAGAGGGTAGAAATTTTTTAGATGACTCCATGTCAATTACAAGTCAAGTGTGAAAAAAATTTGGTGCTTGATTGTGTAACTAGACGGAATTCTACATATATTATGCTTGATGTTGCTGTGAAGTATAAAATCATCTTTTCTACATTACTACATAGTGACAAATGATACACTTCTTTGTTAGAAAATAAGAAATGAGAGATCACAAAAAAGATGTTAGAATATTTACTATCATCTTATTCTATAGCAAAGTTATTTTCAAGTACACAATATCCCCTATCTAATATTTTTTGTTTCCAATGATATATAAAATTAGGATTAACATAGATCAATAGAATTGATGGTGTACAATAAAGTAACAAAAAAATATTTATTATCGTCTTACTCTAGGACAGAGCTATTTTCAAGTACACAATATCTCACATCTAATCTTTTTTGTTCCCAATGATATATGAAATTAGGATTAACCTAGATCAATAGAAACTTTCTTATATGCTTGTGGTTAAACAAATGTGATGTAAACCTCACAAAGATAAGTGAGACCCTATACTCAATGAGGTTTTTTTGCTAAGGATTATTCTAATTCAGATTTAAACAATACTAAAATGAAGACCTTGACCCTTTATCTATAAAGATAAGAACTAATGGTATAAGAAATCTAGGGTTGACACCGAAAAAGAAGAGAAGATTGTGGTGATATGTCAAAAAAGAACGTCATAAAATGAAATCTTGATAAGTTTTGAAAATTCTTTAAAGAACCAAAGAGAAAAAGTTCTTATTACTATTACAAACTCTATTATGAAATTCCTAATAAGGTAACATTGGTTTATATGGTTGACTACTAATGGAATAAGGTTTTGCTTATTGCTAAATATAACCCATGTTTCCAAAAGAGATTAGGAAACAAGATTTTATTTGATTTCTCTTATTAATTTGATAAGGCCTTGTTTGTTCTTCACGCAAGTCACTCCAAATTAAATTTAGAAGCTTAAATAATATTGACAAAGCATTAGCTATCTTGAATACTTAATTTGAGCAGATTAGTGTCTTAGACAAGACATGAATTTGAGATGTGCTTAATTAATCTAGTTAATGTTTCCTTCAATTTCTTGGTTCTTGCCGTCATTATTACACCTCCATGGATGCTTAATGGATCTTGTGGAGCTTTAACAACCTAGTTCTTATCGTTCCCTCTCTCTTGAAAAAGATTTATCCTCAAATCTTCTCCTACATCGAAAGGAGATAAATTATTAACATTAAAGTTTGAACTTACATTTTACTCACTTAAAAGATCCAATAAGCTTTGTCATTGATCCTTTCAATCACTTGAAATGGCCCATCTCCCCTTAGAAGTAGTTTTGAACATCTTTGAATTAGAAACTGTTTTTTCCTTGTATGTAACCAAACCCAATCTCCTAGTTTAAATGCAACTTTTTTATGCCTCTTATTAGTTTGGTTAGCATATTGTTCGATTCTCTTCTCAATGTTTTGCTTTTCTTTTTTATGGATATGCCCAACAAAGTCAACTTTCTTCTTTCCATCATGTTGTATTTGATCACATGAGAAAGTGTTTCAATGAACTCCACCCACTTGGCATGGCGTTTGCTTAGCTTGTGTTGACCTTTTAAATACTTCAAAGACTTATGATCCATATAGAATATAAACTCTTTGGCCAAAGATAGTACTGCCAAGTTTTTAATGCCCTAATTAATGCATATGTTTCTTTGTCAAATGTAAGATAATTTAAGGCTGTCTATATTAGCTTTTCAATAAAATATGCAATAAGACGTCCTTTTAGCATTAGAACTGCCCCAATAATTATACCTAAACCATCACACTCAATTTCAAAAGTTTTAGAAAAGCTAGGTAAGGCAAGCAGATGAGTGTTAGTTAATTTCTCTTTAATCAAATTAAACGTCTTTTCTTGTTCTTTCCCCCAATTAAAACCAATATTCTTTTTAATTACTTCAGTCAAAGGTGCAGCTAAGCTACTAAAGTATTTCACAAATCTTGTATAAAAGCTAGCCAATCAATGAAAATGTCTAACATTACCCACACTTGTAGGCTTTGTCCAATCTTGAATTGCTTTTACCTTTTCTTTATCTAGCTTAATTCTTTTAGCACTAGTAATAAAATTAGAAAATACAAGTTTATCTATTCAATAGGTACATTTTTTTAGGTTAGCGGACTACTTTTCTTTTCTTAACACATCTAAAACAAGATTTAAATGTTCAACATGTTCATCTAAGTTTTGGCTATAAATCAAAATATCACCAAAGTATACAACCATAAATTTACCAATAAAGCATGCAAAACATTATTCATTAATCTCATGAAAGTACCAGGTACATTGGTTAATCCAAATGGCGTTACTAACCACTTGTATAAGCTATTTTATTTTAAATGCAGTTTTTAGTTCATCATCTTCTCTCATCCTAGTTTCATGATATCCACTCTTAAGATAAATTTGGGAGAAAACACGAGAACCATATAATTAATAAGCATGTCATAGAATCTAGGAATTTGATGTCTATACTTTACAATGATATAGTTAACGGCACTGCAATCAACACATATCCTCTACGAGCTATCTTTTTAGGCACAAGCAACACTAGAACTGAACAAAAACTCATGCTTTCATGCTCATATCCCTTCTCTATAAGGTCACTCACTTGCCCTTGAAATTCCTTTGTCTTTTGGGATTACTTTTATAGGTTGCCTACTTGGAATTAATGCTCCACACATGATGTCAATTTGATGCTCAATTCTCCCTATTGGTGGCAAGTCGTTAAGTATCTCTTCAGAAAATGTCTTTCAATTACTTAAAAGAGAAACAATAAAACTAGGCAAAGAATGATTAAGTTCATTAGTACTTAAACAAGCCTCCTTGTATATAAGTACAAGCATAGGATGTTTTAAAATTAAAACTCTTCTAATATCACTCTTCTTTACATATAAATTTACATGTTTTCTCCCCCGTTTTCACTAATTAAAACTTCATTTCCTTTTCTCTTCTTTACATATAAGTTTACATGTTTTCTCCCCTGTTTTCACTAATTGAAACTTCATTTCCTTTTTCACTCTCTTTTTCTCTCTTTTTAGTTTTAGCTCTTATTGATTTTGAACTCTCATTCTCCATTTTCAAGTAACTTTTTTTTTGAACCACACTTGATTATTATACACTTGTCTTAGGGACAAAAGTACAAGAATAATAGGTTTTTCATTAAATACAAAAGAGTATCTATTGGTATAACCATCATGAATGGAATGTCTATCAAACTACCATGTGTAAGTGTACACAACAAGTAATATAATGATGGGCATTTAGATCATCTCCATAGGAATTGATGTTATAAGGTTTGCTATAGCAATCATAGCAGTGCAATTTTAATTTAATTAAGACAAAAAAATTGATGAAATTAATAATCTAATAAAATAAAATAGAAATAAAAAATAAATGCAATAAAGAGAATGCAATAAATAAAATCTAATGTTAAACTTAAAGAGATATTTCAATAATGGAAAGGTAGTTAAGTGCTTAAACTCACGTAATGATATTGGCTTTGATTTTTAATTGCAGTATCGTTGTTATAACATCTACTACAACACTAGCCAGAATCTATCATGTATTCTCAATTGTCGCTTGTTAGAAATCTTATCTATATATACAACCTAATAGTGACCAGTTGTTAAGTTAACATATGATATAATATTATGCATTCTAGTTTGCAATTGTTGTACAAGGTGAATCACTATGTCTTGTTCTTCACTAATTTTAGATTAAGAATAACCCTAATCAAATCGAGGTTAACTTAACTTAGGCAACTCAATCTAAAACCATGTATTGTTTTAGTCTGTTTTACTAGGTCAGTCCTTTTTTAGGCACCTTTTTAGTTAGTATCCATTAAATTAGTGGTCAACTAAAATAGAGATTTGTAATAAATAAAATCAAAACAAAGTGTTATAGCAGATTTTGAGCAATACACAAATATCAGTCAAATAACCATTAAGCTTATTTAACACCGAACTATAACAAAGCTTAGTTCATGATTTGCAATAAAACAATAAAAAAACTTGTTTCTACTGTTAAGTGCTAGAAAATGTGTATTTATAATGGAGAAAATTATCATTTTATACTCCAAGTCCTACTAACATCCCTACTTTTATGTCTTTAAGTCTCTTGTGATTTAATTATGTATGTTTTATTTTAATTAAGTATTTTATATATTCTAGGGGACATCATAGTCATTTCACAATGAATGGGAGATTAGATAGAAAAACGGATAGCAATTTTGAACTCAGGACAGTCGAAAACTTTAGGAGGAGCCTAAAAAGATAAATGGTACTATTTACATATACGGTACTGTTCACGACACTGTCCACATGTACTGTACGATGACGTTGCAGCATTCGATTGGACGAATGATGTGACATTGTCTGCTTATGTGGCATTGACTGATGATGTAGTATTGACTAATGACATGTCACAATCCTATTGAACTAAAATGCTTATGTGGTGTTGATTGGTGATGTGGCAGTATGTTAGTGGATAAAAAAAAGGGACATACGATACATGCATATACACGGAATGACAGCCTTGATGATGTGTTCCATCCAATAAGAACTTACCACATGACGCAATCTTGAGCGCCCAAATTATTTTAATCCATCGCCATCTTGTATTTTCTACGTATTTTAATTAAATTTCCATTTTACTCCTAGTTCAATTATGAGTAGCAAATTTTTTTTCAAGCTTGGGTTGAAGGTGAAGTCTCAACATGCTCTATGGGCTTAATTTGGTAAATTTATTTTTTCTTCCCCTCTAATTTATGTAGATGTTTTGACTTTTCATAAACAAATAGTAATAATCTTGTCTAGATATTGGCTAATATAACCGTCTCCCTAAGTAAGGTTATTACTATTTGGCACGAGAAGCACTTAGCACCATATCTATTAGAGTGAGGTTCATGAGGAGTGAAAAATCCCCTTTCATGATTTAATTGGCACTAATAAAGAATGTTAAGCTGATAGTGCATGTTGAGTACAGATTCATAGATCCAAGCACTTCATTTTAATAGTTTATTCCCGCCGCTCTAATTTAAATCATAAGATAGCTTATGTCACTTTCATTATAAATCTAACCACCAACTTAAAAAATTAATTCTACATGAAATTAAAATTCACCTCTTTGTGGGATCGACAGTCATCACCGTTCATCTATTTTACAATAGATTCGTGTACTTGCGAGTTCAATAAAATTTGCACAATAAGTTTTTGGCGCCATTGTTGGGGAGGTAAGTTATTTTAATTCATAGAAATTTTTTTTTAAAATTTCTTTATTATTTTCTTAGTTGTTTTCTTGTAATTTTTTTTATTATTAAAAAAGAGAAAAAAGAAAAAAAGTGAATATGCATTTTGAGATAGGTATTTTTCTTTCTTTAAATTTTTGTAATTTAATTTTCATGTTATTTTATTTTGTTAATTTTGCAGGTTCAACCGCGTATTAATTTATTTCAATTTGTTTCAAGTATTTTTTTTTTATATAGAACTTGAGCTTATTTTCATATCAAGATTGTAACAACATGATAAGATTAGTATCATAATTTCTCCTTTTTCTTTATATTTTTTTCATTTTTTTTCTATGTTTATTACATGCATGGTCACAGGTCACAATTACCTAATCTTGAGCCTATAGACTTTGAATTGGAAAAAACCCTTGGCACACACAAACATGTTGCAATTAAAAATAAAATTGGAATGGATTTACAACCAGCACCAGAAGAGAGGCCATTTAAGAACTACTTCAGTCCCTTAGCTAACTTGAGCACATCATGCATAAGATACCCAAATGTAACTGTTAATAGTTCTGAATTAAAACCTAGTATGGTAAATTGTCTCCCAACAGTCTATGGCCTAGAAAATGAAGATCCATATAATCATCTGAATGATTTCCATGCTATATGTCAAACTTTTAAATATGAAAATTTTTCAAAGGATGATGTTAAACTTAGATTGTTCCCATTTTCTTTAAAGGATAGAGCTCATTCATGGTTCAATGCATTGCATGCTAATAGCATCACATCATGGGAACAAATGCCAACAAAAGTTTTGAATAAATACTTCTCAGTACATAAAACCAATGTTATTCGCAGGGAGATTTCAAAGTTTACCCAAAGAGAAGACGAGCAGTTTTTCGAAGCATGGGAGCAATTCAATGGGCCACTTATAAAGTGTCCACATCATGGGTACAAGAAATGGCACCAATGCCAATACTTTTTAGAGGGATTATTGCTGCATGTGAAAAAATAGCTAATGGCAACAAGTAGGGGAGAGTTAATTGTTGTGCAAATTTTATTGAACTCGCAAGTGCACGAATCTATTGTAGAATAGCTCAATGGTGACCAGTGTCGATCCCACAAGGAGGTGGATTTTAATTGCTTGTAGAATTAATTTTCTTAGTGGGTGATTGGATTTATAATGACAATTATGTAGGCAATGTATTAATTTGAATTAAAGCTATTGGAATAAACTATTAAAATAAAATGCTTGGATCTCCGGATCTGTCTCAACATGTACCATCGGCTTAATATTCATTATTAGTACCAATTAAATCATGAAGGGGGAACTTCCACTCATCATGAACCACACTTTAATAGATATGGTGCTAAGGGCTTCCCGTGCCAAATAGTAATAACCTTGCCTAGGGAGGCGGTTATTCCAGCCGATATCCAGACAAGATAATTATTATCTGTCTACGAAAAGTCAAAACAACCACATAAATTAAAGGGGAAGGAAAAGTAAATTTACCAAATTAAGCCCATGGAGCATGTTGAGACTTCACTTTCAACCCAAGCTTGAAAGGAAATTAGCCACTCATAATTTAACTAGGGGTAAAATGGAAATTTTATTAAAATACGTAGAAAATACAAGATGGAGATGGAATTACAGAAAATGGAGCTCAAAAATGGATTAAGGGGTGTCAAATTAGGGGGGGGAGCCCCCTTTTTATAGATACACTGAGTAAATCATAGCCATCGGATTAAATCAATTTGGACGCTCAGGATTGCGCTACGTGGCAAGTTCCTATTCGATAGAACACATCATCAGGGCTGTTATTCTGTGTATATGTATGTACCGTACACACGTTTTTTTCGTCCACTAACATTCTGCCACGTCACCGGTCAACATTTTTGGTCCAATAAGCTCGTGACACGTCATCAGTCAACGCCACATCATCAGTCAATGCCACATCATTCATCCAATCAAATGCCGCCACGCCATCGTATAGTGCCACGTCATCGTACAGTGCCACGTCGGCGACATCGATGCAATGAAAAAGTCAAAGTGAAACGATGTATGTGTACAATCAATCAGTATATATCAACCGTCTCAGTATGTGTGAACGATCACAGTATATATGAAAACGATCTCACTTTTCTTTTTATGCTCCTCCTAAGGTTTTCGACTGTCCTGAGTTCAAAAGTGCTGTCAGTTTTTTCATCTGATCTTTCGTTTATTGTGAAATGGCCATGATATCCCCTAAAATACATAAAATACTTAATTAAAATAAAACATACATAATTAAATTACAAGGGACTTAAAGACATAAAAATAGGGATGTTAGTGAGACTTGAAGTGTAAAATGATGATTTTCTCCACTATAAATACACACTTTCTAGTACTCAACACACCCCCCAACCAGCTTGTTGATAGTCCCTAGCAAATTAAGCAAAAACAAAACTCAAAATTTTTTTTTTCATACTGTGGTATTTATTCAATCAGACTAATGATAACAATCAAATAAAAGTATAAGCATTATCTATAGTCTAAAGAAATGTCATTCCCACATCAACTCTCCACATGAATCAGTTTAGAAAACTTTGTCACAACTTTAGTAATCTGGTCACTTTTAAGAATGACATGCAAACCCCAAAATCTCACTGGTAGTAGTAATACGCTCACAAAGAAATTAAACAAAAAAAATAATCACTCCAGTGAATGGTAAATTGAGTGAAAATAATAAAGAAGTAATATCACACACTCTCACCAAAGTGATAGAAATATGCCCTCAGCTTAGAAGTAATACGATTTTAATTCAAAAATACTAATCAAACCAATATATTCATCATCTTTTTTTTTTTTTAAATATGCACTACCACATCTTTTCAACCCATATAACTAGTTTCTATTTCAGATTATAGTTCCCTAAAATCAAGAAGGACTTTTATTAGGACGTAACGTAGGCTAGAGACGTGGCTTACAAAGAAAGGATAATAGGAAAAATAAAATATATGTTTGAAAAATAGAGAACTTTGGAAATTGTAAGGTATTTTTCACTTGATTTTTTTTTATAGCACCCTTTTTTTTTTTGTGAATGCAAAATTATCTCTATTTTCAAACATAAATGGGTGGTGAGAAATACAAAATATAAGGTGATACTCCACATTGGAGTGGGACAAGATAATAGGTTGCAAAAGAAAAAGTCTTTATTTTTATTTTATTATTATTATTATTATTATTATTATTATTATTATTATTATTATTATTATTATTATTATTATTATTTTAGGCTCAAAGGGGTTAACTATGGATACATATTAATAGGGTTGGTTAGAAAGGCTCAAACGGACCAAAGATGGCCTTTCTGTCATCTTTTAGGGTTCTAAATAATCTTCCATATCTACTAGTTAGATGGACCTTCAGATGTGGCAACACACACTTTTTTTTTAATTTTATTTTTTTTATTATTATTTTTTTTTTACTAAAATTTGGAGATAATGTATAAAGCAAAATAAACTACTAAGCTGAATGAAGAATGGGCAAAAAGTGGTTACTCTCCAAAAAATAACAAGCTCAAAAACTCACTTGGAAATTATTATGATATGTGCATTCTTTCAAGCAAATTATATTTGTCTCCAACATCAACATGTAGAGTAACAAACATGGTGTAACATAACTAAAGACCAAAGATAATACAAATACTAAAATTTGAAAGTTATCATGTCATCTAATTATGAAAAGATCACACAAAATGCATTTGTTTTTTTTTTTTTAATAAGAAGATGCGTTTCTAGAGTCACTGTACTCCATATTCAGCCATCTTCGACTCAAAAAATTTAACCACAGTTAGTTTCTAAAACAAAAATTAGTAAAAACTACACCAAGATTGAGATATTCCACAATTGTCAACTATTCCCTCTCCCCAACCTGAACGGAACATTGTCCTCAATGTTTGAAAGAAAATAGGGTTTAGAAGACATCACCTGAGTGTTGTATCACAGAAGAAAATATTTACAAGCGGAAAGTCAAATCTAATTTGCACTTCTTATTACGGCTACTGTTACCATCATTAGTTGGCCATTCCAACACGAAAGTCTTGCGATCTGGCTCTGGTCTATAAGCTTGTAACAGATCAAGTAACTCGTTAGCAGTATGAGCACAAATAAAGATTTTTTTCGCTGTGAAAGGGATGAAATGGTTTTTTATTGCATGGTTAAGAAATGCGATGAAGCCATCATAAAAGTTATTGACATTTAACAAACCGATAGGTTTCTGATGAATGTTCAGATGGGCCCAAGATTCTAATGTGATTAGTGCCTCTAGAGTTGCAAGATCTCCTGGTAGGAAAATAAAAGCATCATCATGATTTAGCATTTCAGTTATTCTTTCTTGCATACCTGAGACAACTAACTCTTCTCCAGTTGGTGAGTCAGACATACAGGCCAACGGTTTGAGGCTTCTTGGGATGATGCCTAACACTTGGCTCCTCCGAGATAAACAAAATTCCGAGACTAGTTTTGATAACCCTCGGTCACCTCCTCCATAAACCGGATGCAAATTTCTTTTCTGTATCGTTGACCAAGATCGATGGCTGCCTCAACGAACTCTTTATGTTTGCCATAGTTAAATCCTGAGAGCACACAAATGTTCTTGAATTTTTTATTGGGAGTAGTTGCCATTGGGATGCTTCTAAAAAATAATTTGTGAGTCTAAAAGAAAATGATCATATATCAAGGATCTTGGTGACAATGATTTACAAACAAGCAGGAGGTAGCATGTCTATGTCAATTAACGCGTAAAGCACATGGCTCGAGAGTCAAAAAGGAAATAGTAAAAGAAAAAGCACTCAATTATTAAAGACAATAATGCAATTGATAAAACAACAGTGAAATAAAACAACAATAAAATAAAACAACAGTAAAAGGATATTTACAGGTAGTTGTGATTGTGGCTCACATCTTCCTCCGGTTTTACGTCCAGAAACGGCTTGAACGCCCTCTATGGGTCGAGGATAGGCTTCCTATCTAGTTTTCTTATAAACTGGCAAACAGGGTTGTTTATAGTCAGATTCCCAAGACTATATCGTACCTGCTCTTTCTGAAATAATGGCCATAACTGGAGAATTGCTCTTTGTACGTATCCACTGGGATGCGTTTCAAGAGACAAAAGGACATCATCCAATGACTCTTTATTTAAGCCATCCCTAATGAATTGAATCTTATCTTCCCTGTTATCAGACATCATTCCGAAAGAACAAGGATTTTTATCGCATTTTATCCTGGCACACTTATGACAATCAACATAAAGTTTTTCAGCTCTTCGTTTTCTCGAGTAATTTCTTTTACCACAACCAGGCATGTATGCAATAAATTTAGAAGGCAACTCACCGGCCAATCGTACTTTGGCTTCGCTTAACCAACGGATGTCAGTAGGGATGTTATTTCTCATAAGCAATCGCATGCGTTCGGACCGAGCTTTATAGATCGTAAGGAAGGCATTCTGAGGAAGTGAAGGAAATCGCTTGTGAAGTTTTGCTAGAATCATGTTTCTGTCCATACCTTCTTCTTAGAATATCAGTTATTATGGGAAACTGAAGTAACCGACTTTGATTATCACGGAGTACCGTTATCCGCCACTTATACTGGAAAATAAATCAAAACACACTAAATAAAGAAAATCAAATCTGTAAAATCGAATCAATCATGAAAGTGAACAAAATAAGAAAACACAAAATAAAAAGAAAACTGAACTTACATTCGTCCTCTTATTGAGTTAACCTTAAGCTCTAATTGGAAGTTATATATCCCATCTTCTATTCCTCTGAGTTGTCTTTCTAGATCTTCAACCTGGGATACCAGCTCTGGAGGTTGTAGCTTCCAAATACGATGTATTTTGTAAAATCGTATCTGGCTTCTCAGATGAGATTGTATACGTTGAAGTTGTCTGAGATGTTTCAAGAGGATCTGTCTAATTGAGGCATACATAATTAGAAGTGATAAAAGAAAATTGAATGATTAAATAAACACACTTTCACACAAATTTAAATCACCGAAAAGAAGAAATAAATAAGAAAAAGTCTCAATTCAAGTTTGACGGGTCACTCAAATCGATTTCGGTGTCATTTTCATGTGGTTGGTATTCTAGATATGACTTTAATCTTTGACCATTAACCTTAAAAGTTACACCGTTCTTTGGATCCTTAATTTCAATTGCTCCACGTGGAAAAACAGTGTGAATTATAAAGGGACCAGTCCATCGAGAGTGTAACTTACCTGGGAATAAGTGCAAGCAAGAATTGAATAAAAGTACTTTCTGACCTGGTATGAAAGATTTTCTCATAATGTGCTTGTCATGAAAGACTTTCATTCGCTGTTTGTAAATTTTGGCATTTTCGTATGCATCATTACGAATTTCTTCAAGTTCTACCAGCTGTAATCTTCTTTCTGAGCTAGCTTGCTGCATTTCAAAGTTGAATTTCTTAATGGCCCAGTATGCACGATGCTCGAGTTCCACAGGTAGGTGGCAAGCTTTTCCATATACTAGCCTATAGGGTGACATCCCAATCGGGGTCTTGAAAGCTGTTCTATATGCCCATAATGCATCATCCAGTCTTAATGACCAATCTTTTCTGTCTGGTTTCACCGTTTTTTCTAATATGTGCTTTATCTCTCGATTGGAGATCTCAACTTGGCCACTGGTTTGCGGATGATATGGGGTCGTCACTTTGTGAGTAATGGAATACTTTGTCAAAAGAGCTTTGAATGATTTGTTACAAAAGTGGGCTCCACCATCACTGATTATCGCTCGAGGGAATCCAAAGCGTGAAACAATGTTGCTTTTCAAAAATCTGATCACCACCTTGTGATCATTGGTTCTACACGGAACTGCTTCTACCCATTTCGATACGTAGTCAACAGCGACCAATATGTATTGATGGCCAAAAGAAGGAGAAAAGGGTCCCATGAAGTCGATACCCCATACATAAAAAATCTCAACCACTAAAATTTGGTTTAGTGGCATCATGTTCCTTCGTGTAATGCTCCCCATTCGTTGACACCTATCACATGAAGAACAAAAAATGTAAACATCTCGAAATATAGTTGGCAATAGAAACCACATTGTAATATTTTAGCACTGAAATGGCCTCCACACGCTTGTTCATGGCAGAATGAAATGATATTTTGAAATTCATTTTCTGGGACACATCGTCTGATAATTTGATATACACAATACTTGAACAGATAGGGGTCATCCCAAAAGAAATTCTTTATTTCTGCAAAAAATTTGGCCTTGTCCTGCTTAGTCCAATGCTCTGGAAGTTTACCTGTAACAAGATAGTTAACTATATCAGCATACCATGGTAAGACTTCCACACTCATTAGTTGTTCATCTGGAAATGATTCATTTAATGGAAATGGTTCTGTAATTGTATCAAAATTTAGACGCGAGAGATGGTCTGCAACAACATTTTCTGTGCCCTTCTTATCTTTGATTTCAAAGTCAAATTCCTGTAAAAGTAACACCCAACGAATTAGTCTAGCTTTTGTATCTTTCTTTGTGAGAAGATATTTAAGAGCAGCATGATCTGTGAAAACAATTATTTTACAACCAATGAGATAAGATCGAAATTTCTCTAATGCAAACACCACTGCTAGCATTTCTTTTTCAGTAGTTGAATAGTTCAACTGTGCATCATTTAATGTCATACTAGTATAGTAAATGACATGGGGAATTCGATCAACTCTTTGTCCTAATACTGCTCCTACTACATAATCAGATGCATCACACATAAGCTCAAATGGTAAGTTCCAGTTTGGGGGCTGAATGATGGGTGATAATGTTAACAACTGCTTTAGTTTCTCAAATGCCACAAGACAGGAATCATTAAAGACAAAAGGTACATCCTTAGCAAGTAAATTGCATAAAGGTCTAGAAACTTTGCTAAAATCTTTAATGAAACGTCTGTAAAAACCCGCATGCCCAAGGAAAAATCTTACTTCTCTGATTGTTTTAGGTGGGGGAAGATTGGAAATAAGATCCACCTTTGCCTTATCAACCTCAATACCTTCGCTCGAAATGATGTGACCGAGAACGATACCTTGTTTTGCCATAAAATGACATTTCTCCCAATTTAGGACCAAATTCTTCTCTATGCATCTCTGCAGAACTAGTGTTAGATGATGTAAACATTGATCAAATGAATCACCAAAAACAGAAAAATCATCCATAAAGACTTCAAGGAATCGTTCAACCATATCAGAAAATATGCTTAACATGCATCGTTGAAATGTAGCAGGTGCATTACATAATCCAAATGGCATTCTCCTATATGCAAAAGTGCCAAAAGGGCAAATGAAAGTGGTTTTCTCTTGATCTTTTGGTGCTATGGGAATCTGATTATATCCTGAGTAGCCATCTAGAAAGCAATAAAATTCATGACCTGCTAATCTATCAAGCATTTGATCAATAAATGGTAGAGGAAAATGATATTTACGTGTGACAGAATTCAACTTTCTATAATCAATGCATACACGCCATCCTGTAGTTACTCTAGTAGGTATTAATTCATTATCAGCATTGGTAACTACTGTGACTCCTGACTTTTTGGGGACAACTTGCACAGGACTGACCCATGAACTATCAGAAATAGGGTAAATGATACCTGCGTCTAATAGTTTAAGGACTTCAGTTCTAACAACTTCTTTCATGTTAGGGTTTAACCGACGTTGCATTTCCCTGGTAGGTTTAGCATTTTCATCAAGGTGAATGTAATGCATACAGTCCACTGGGTTTATACCTTTTATGTCGGCTATGGTCCATCCTAATGCTCCTTTGTGCACTTTCAAAACTTCCAACAACTTATCTTTTTGTTCTTCATTCAGGGATGATGAAATTATTACTGGCAGAGTGCTTTCTTCTCCCAAAAATGCATATTCCTAAGTGTCGGGTAATGGTTTGAGCTCGAGTTTTGGTGGTGATTCTGATGACGTCATCGAGTTTCTTCTGCGATGGTCTTTAGTTGTTCCACTTTTGACTTCCATTTGTTAGTGTCCATGGATGGTGTTGAATCGAGTAATCGTTAACCTCATCTACCGATCAATATCAAAATCCAAACCAAAGTGAGTTAAATATGTTTGTAAAGGGTCATCACTGAGGTTTGAAAGAAAAGCATTATCAATTAATTCTTCTATCCAATCCACATCAATAATTTCATCATCTGCATTGTGAGGTTGTTTGGCAATGTTGAAAATATTTAGCTCCATCGTCATATTGCCAAAGGACAACTGCATATTTCCAGTCCTGCATTGAATGTGAGCATCGGCAGTTGCCAAGAAAGGTTGTCCTAAGATAATGGGGATCTGCTTCCTTGAATCCTAAACTGGTTGAGTGTCAATTACAATAAAATCAACAGGAAAATAAAACTTATCTACCTGTATAAGCACGTCCTCCACAATACCACGAGGTTTTTTCATGGACCGATCTGCAAGTTGTAACACTACTGGAGTTGGGTGTAATTCTCCCAGTCCAAGTTTCACAAATACTGAGTAAGGCAATAGATTTACACTAGCTCCTAAGTCCAACAAAGCATTCTCAATTGTGTGGTTCCCTATACTACATGAGATAGTAGGGGAGCCTGGGTCTTTGTATTTTAGAGGAAGTTTGTGTTGGAGTATAGAGCTCACGTTTTCTGTTAAAAATGCCTTTTTTTGAACATGAATGTTTCTCTTTTTAGTACAAAGGTCTTTAAGAAACTTGGCATAAGATGACACTTGTTTTATAGCATCAAACAAAGGGATGTTAACACTTACCTGTTTAAAGATTTCAAA
Source organism: Luvunga scandens (assembly GCA_030449905.1). Taxonomy (NCBI): domain Eukaryota; kingdom Viridiplantae; phylum Streptophyta; class Magnoliopsida; order Sapindales; family Rutaceae; genus Luvunga; species Luvunga scandens. The sequence continues at coordinate 771,683 of JASUUG010001160.1, read as the reverse complement.
AATCTCACTTGTAGATTTTTCCTTCTTTGCTTTAGTTAACCTCTGAGGAAATGGAGCTTTGGGAACGTATTCTTGTTGGTTGGTTTCTTCTTTCTCTTCTGAGGATGAGTCTTCTGCATTCACCGGTACAATTTGAGTTATTTTTGTTACCGGCATCTCCACTTTATTGTCGACTTCTTTTCCTTTTCGCAAGGTCATAACGGCTTTAACCTCTCCATGCTGCTGAGGTGAACTGGTACTTGCTTCATAAACTCCTTTAGGATTAGGCACTGGTTGACTTGGGAATTTTCCTTTCTCAACAGTCATTGCCAAGGTTTGAACTGAAGAAGCAAGTTGTCCTACCATTTTTTCAAGGTTTGAAACTGATTAGGTTTGTGAGTTGAAACCCGCTCTCATCTCATTTCGCAGTTCATCAATGGTGCGGTTTTGTTGCTCGATTTTGGAGTAAGTAAGATTCTTGAAATTCTGAAATGCATCTTCCCATGGTCTATGTTGAGAATAGTTTGGGTTCTGATTGTATAGTCTAAATGGTGGTTGAGAGGCTTGAGGATTTTGAGGAATTGGTTGCATTGGTGGAGCTGGAGCTGCTGGTTCATTCTGTTGGAATCCTTGAGACCATGAAAAATTGGGGTGGTCTCTCCATCCGGGATTGTACGTGTTGGAGTAGGGGTTGTAGTTTGATGGCTTTCTCATTACACCTATGGCATTGGCTTGATTTGGGTATGAGTCCTGGTCATGTGGTTCCGTCATTTAAGCGGTTTGTTAACGATCTTTTGTTTGTCGGGAAAGACCTTCAACTATGTCTTTGACTTCTTTAATTTCTAAACTTAGCCCGCCAATGTGAACCTCATTTACTCCCTTAACTCTTCTAGTACTCCTGAGTGAACGACTCCGTTGTTGGGAATTATCTGCTTGTCGCTGGAAGAAATCCCAAATCTTTGATGCACTTTTTGACATTAGCTCTCCTCCACTTGTTGCCATTAGCCATTATTGCACATTCGGCAATAATCCCTCCAAAACGTATTGGCTTTGGTGCCATTTTTCGTACCCATGATGTGGACACTTTAGGAGTAGCCCATTGAATCGCTCCCATGCTTTGAAAAATTGCTCGTCTTCTCTTTGGGTAAACTCTGAAATTTCCCTGCGAATAGCATTGGTTTTATGTACTGGGAAATATTTATTCAAAAATTTTGTTACCATTTGTTCCCATGATGTAATCTTTATTAGCGAGGAATGCGTTGAACCATGAACGAGTTCTATCCTTTAAAGAAAATGGAAATAATCTAAAAACTTAACATCATCATCCAAAAAGTTCTCATATTTAAAAGTTTGACAAATAGCATGGAAATCATTCAGATGATTATATGGATCTTCATTTTCTAGGCCATAGAATGTTGGGAGACAATTTAGCACACTAGGTTTTAATTCAAAACTCCTAGCAGCTACATTTGGGTATCGTATGCATGATGTGCTCAAGTTAGCTAAGGGACTGAAGTAGTCCTTAAATGGCCTCTCTTGTGGTGCTGGTTGCAAATCCATCCCAATTTTATTTTTAATTTCAACGTGTTTGTGTGTGCGAAGTGTTTTTTCTAATTCAAAGTCTATAGGCTCAAGATTAGGTAATTTTGACCTACGACCATGCATGCAAATAAAAAAAAATGATAACAAAATTAATAAAGATAAATAAGAGGGAGAAATTACAATACTAACCTTATCATTTTATTCTGATTTGTTATGAAAACAACTCAAGTGCTATATATAGAAAAGAAAATACGTAGAACAAATTAGAATAAATTAAGAGGCGGTTGAACCTGCCGATTTAATAAAATAAAAAATAATAATAATAACATGAAAATTAAATTACAGAAATTTAAAGAAGAAAAGAAAAGAAAATAATATCTACTTCAGAATGTAAATTCACTTTTTTTTTTCTTCCCTTTTTTTTTTAATAAAAAAAAATAAAATATTACAAGGAAATAACTAATCAAAAGAAAAAAAAATAAAGAAATAAAAAAAAATTCTACGAATTAAAATACTTACCTCCCCGGCAACGGCGCCAAAAACTTGTTGTGCAAATTTTATTGAACTCGCAAGTGCTCGAGTCTATTGTAGAATAGCTCAATGGTGACGAGTGTCGATCCCACGAGGAGGTGGATTTTAATTGCTTGTAGAATGAATTTTCTTAGTGGGTGATTGAGTTTATAATGACAATTATGTAGGCAATGTATTAATTTGAATTAAAGCTATTGGAATAAACTATTAAAATAAAATGCTTGGATCTCCTGGATGCCTCAACACGTACGTATGTACTTAATATTCATTATTAGTACTAATTAAATCATGAAGGGGGAACTTCCACTCATCATGAACCACATTTTAATAGATATGGTGCTAAGGGCTTCCCATGCCAAATAGTAATAACCTTGCCTAGGGAGGCGGTTATTCCAGCAGATATCCAGACAAGATTATTACTATCTGTCTACGAAAAGTCAAAACAACCACATAAATTAAAAGGGAAGGAAATGTAAATTTACCAAATTAAGCCCATGGAGCATGTTGAGACTTCACCTTCAACCCAAGTTTGAAAGGAAATTAGCCACTCATAATTTAACAAGGGGTAAAATGGGAATTTTATTAAAATACGTAGAAAATACAAGATGGAGATGAAATTACAAAAAATGGAGCTCAAAAATGGATTAAGGGGTGTCAAATTAGGGGGGGGAGCCCTCTTTTTATAGATTCACTGAGTAAATCATGGCCATCGTATTAAATTAATTTGGACGCTCAGGATTGCGCCACGTGGCAAGTTCCTATTCGATAGAACAAATCATCAGGACTGTTATTCTGTGTATATGCATGTACCGTACACACGTTTTTTCCGTCCACTAACATTCTGCCACGTCACCGGTCAACATTTTTGGTCCAATAAGCTCGTGACACGTCATCAGTCAACGCCACATCATCAGTCAATGCCACATCATTCATCCAATCAAATGCCGCCATGCCATCGTATAGTGCCACGTCATCGCATGATGCTGCCACGTCGGCCTACGATGATGGTGAATAAAGTCTGTGTGAATAAAGTGTCGTGGTACAATCAGTATATATCAACCGTACTGTATGTGTGAACAGTACCATTTTTCTTTTTATGCTCCTCCTAAGGTTTTCGACTGTCCTGAGTTCAAAAGTGCTGTCCGTTTTTTTATCAGATCTTTCGTTTATTGTGAAATGGCCATGATATCCCCTAAAATACATAAAATACTTAATTAAAATAAAACATACATAATTAAATTACAAGGGACTTAAAGACATAAAAATAGGGATGTTAGTGAGACTTGAAGTGTAAAATGATGATTTTCTCCACTATAAATACACACTTTCTAGTACTCAACATTAATGTCAAAACATACATCAGAGATTTGAGATTTCTTCCAACGACAAGCGGATAATTCCCAACAACGGAGTTGTTCACTTAGGAATACTAGAAGAGTTAAGGGGGTGAATGAGCTTCACATTGGCAAGTCAAGTTCGGAAATTAAACAAGTCAAAGAGATAGTTGAACGTCTTTCCCGACAAATAGCATAGTTAACAACTACTAAATTGACAGAGCCACATGACTAAGACTTATACCCAGATCAAGCCAATGCCATAGGTGTAATGAGAAAGCCATCAAACTACAACCCTTACTCTAACACATATTATCTTGGATGGAGAGACTATTCCAATTTTTCATAGTCTTAAGGATTCCAATAGAATGGACCAGCAGCTTCAGCTTCAGCTTCAGCTCCACCAATGCAACCAATTCCTTAAAATTCTCAAGCGTTTCAGCCACCATTTAGACCATACAATTAGAACTAAAACTATTCTTAACCTAGACCATGGGAAGATGCATTTTAGAATTTCAAGAATCGTACTCACTCCACAATTGAGCAACAAAACCGCACCATTAATGAACTGCGAAATGAGATGAGAGTAGGTTTTAACTCACAAACCTAATCAGTTTTAAACCTTGAAAAAATGGTGGGACAACTTGCTTTTTCAGTTCAAACCTTGGCAATGATTGTTGAGAAAGATAAATTTCCAAGTCAACCACTGCCTAACCCTAAAGGAGTGCATGAAGCAAGTATTAGTTTACCTCAGTAGCATGGGGAGGTCAAAGTTGTCATGACTATGCGAAAAGAAAAAGAAGTCGACAACAAAGTAGAGATGCTGGTGACAAAAACAACTCAAATTATACCGGTAAATGCAGAAGACTCATCATCAGAGGAGAAAGAAGAAACAACCCACGAGAATACATTCCTAAAGCTCTATTTCCCCAGAGGTTAGCTAATGCAAAGAAGGAAAAATCTACAAGTGAGATTTTTGAAATCTTTAAACAGGTAGGTATTAACATCCCTTTGCTTAATTTTATAAAACAAGTGACATCTTATGTCAAGTTTCTTAAAGACCTTTGTATTAAAAAGAGAAACATTCATGTTCAAAAGAAGGCATTTTTAACAAAAATGTGAGCTTTATACTCCAACATAAAATTTCTCTAAAATATAAAGACCAATGTTCCCCCACTATCTCATGTAGTATAGGGAACAACACAATTGACAATGCTTTGTTGGACTTAAGAGCTAGTGTAAATCTGTTACTTTACTCAGTATTTGTGAAACTTAGGCTGGGAGAATTACATCCAACTCCAGTGGTGTTACAGCTTACAGATTGATCCATGAAAAAATCTCATGGTATTGTAGAGGACGTGCTTATACAAGTAAATAAGTTTTATTTTCCTGTTGATTTCATTGTAATTGACACTCAACCAGTCTAGGATTTAAGGAAGCACATTCTCATTATCCTAGGACGACCTTTCTTGGCAACAACCGATGTTCACATTCAATGTAGGACTGAAAATAAGCAGTTGCCTTTTGGGTATATGACAATGGAACTAAATATCTTCAACATTGCCAAATAACCTCACAATGAAGATGATAGAATTATTGATGTGGATTTAATAGAAAAAGTAGTTGATAATACTTTTCTTTCAAACCTTAGTGATGACTCTTTACAAGCATATTTAACTCACTTTGGTTTGGATTTTGATATTGACAGATCAGTAGATGAGGTTAACGTCTTACTTGATTCAGCACCATCCATGGACACTAATAAATGGAAGTCAAGAGTGGAACAACTATTACCATCGGAGAAGAACCTCAGCTCATCATCAGAATCACCATGAAAACTTGAGCTCAAACTATTACCCGACACTTTGGAATATGCGTTCTTGAGAGAAGAAAGCACTCTGCCAGTAATCATTTCATCATCCTTAAATGACGAATAGAAAGTTAAGTTGTTGGAAGTTTTAAAAGTGCGTAAAGGAGTATTATAATGGACTATAACAGACGTAAAAGGTATAAACCTAATGGATTGTATGCATTACATTCATCTTGATGAAAATGCTAAACATATTAAGGAAATGCAACATCGGTTAAACCCTAATATGAAAGAAGTTATTATAACTGAAGTCCTTAAACTATTAAATGCAGGTGTGATTTACCACATTTTTTATAGTTCATAGGTCAGTCCTGTGCAAGTTGTCCCAAAAAAGTCAAGAGTCACAATAGTTACCAATGCTGAAAATGAATTAATACCCACTAGAGTAACTACAGGATGGCGTGTATGTATTGATTATAGAAAGTTGAATTTTGTCACGCGTAAAGACTATTTTCCTTTGCCATTTACCGATTAAATACTTGATAGATTAGCAGGTCATGAATTTTATTACTTCTTAGATGGCTACTTAGGATATAATCATATTCTCATAGCACAAAGAAATCAAGAGAAAATCACTTTCACTTGCCCCTTTGGCACTTTTGTTTATAGGAGTTTGCCATTTGGATTATGTAACACACATGCTACATTTCAACGATGCATGTTAAACATTTTTTCTGATATGGTTGAACGATTCCTTGAAGTCTTTATGAATGATTTTTCTGTTTTTGGTGAATTATTTGATCAATGTTTACATCATCTAACACTAGTTCTACACAGATGCATAGAAAAGAATTTGGTCCTAAATTGGGAGAAGTGTCATTTTATGGTAAAACAAGGTATTGTTCTCGGTCACATCATTTCGAGCAAAGGTATTGAGGTTGATAAAGCCAAGATGGATCTCATTTCCAATCTTCCTCCACCTAAAACAATCAGAGAAGTAAGATCTTTCCTTGGGCATGCAGGTTTTTATAAACGTTTCATTTGATCAATGTTTACATCATCTAACACTAGTTCTACACAGATGCATAGAAAAGAATTTGGTCCTAAATTGGGAGAAGTGTCATTTTATGGTAAAACAAGGTATTATTCTCGGTCACATCATTTCGAGCAAAGGTATTGAGGTTGATAAAGCCAAGATGGATCTCATTTCCAATCTTCCTCCACCTAAAACAATCAGAGAAGTAAAATCTTTCCTTGGGCATGCAGGTTTTTATAAACGTTTCATTTGATCAATGTTTACATCATCTAACACTAGTTCTACACAGATGCATAGAAAAGAATTTGGTCCTAAATTGGGAGAAGTGTCATTTTATGGTAAAACAAGGTATTGTTCTCGGTCACATCATTTCGAGCAAAGGTATTGAGGTTGATAAAGCCAAGATGGATCTCATTTCCAATCTTCCTCCACCTAAAACAATCAGAGAAGTAAGATCTTTCCTTGGACATGCAGGTTTTTATAAACGTTTCATTAAAGATTTTAGCAAAGTTGCTAAACCCTTATGCAATTTACTTGCTAAAGATGTATCTTTTATCTTTGATGATTCATGTCTTATGGTATTTGAGAAACTAAAAGCAGTTGTTGACATCATCACCCATCATTCTGCCCCCAAATTGGAACTTATTATTTGAACTCATGTGTGATGCATCTAATTATGCAGTAGCAGTAGTATTAGGACAAATAGTTGATCAAATTCCCAATGTCATTTACTATGCTAGTATGACATTGAATGATGCACAGTTGAATTATTCAACCACTAGCAGTAGTGTTTGCATTAGAGAAATTTCGATCTTATCTCATTGGTTGTAAAATAATTATTTTCATAGATCATGCCACTCTTAAATATCTTCTCCTAAAGAAAAATACAAAAGCTAGACTAATTTATTGGGTGTTACTTTTGCAGGAATTTGACTTTGAAATCAAAGATAAGAAAGGCATAGAAAATGTTATAGCAGACCATCCCTCTTGTCTCAATTTTGATACAATTATAGAACCATTACAATTGAATGAATCATTTCCAAATGAACAATTGATGAGTGTAGAAGTATTACCATGGTATGCTGATATAGTTAACTATCTTGTTACAAGTAAACTTCCAAAGTATTGGACTAAACAAGACAAGGCCAAATTTTTTACGGAAATAAAGAATTTCTTCTAGCATAAACCTGATCTGTTCAAGTATTATGGATATCAAATTTTCAAATGATGTGTTCTAGAAAGTGAATTCCAAAATATCCTTTCATTCTGCCATGAACAAGCTTATGGAGGCCATTTCAGTGCTAAGAAAACAACTATTAAAATTTTACAATGTGGTTTCTATTAGCTAACTATATTTCGAGATACTTATATTTTTTGCTCTTCATGTGATAGTTGTCAACAAATGGGGAGCATTAAGCGAAGGAATATGATGCCACTAAACCCAATTTTAGTGGTTGAGATTTTTAATGTATGAGGTATCAATTTCATGGGACCTTTTCCCCTTTTTTTTGGCACATCAATATATATTGGTGGCTGTTGACTACATATCGAAATGGATAGAAGCAATTCTATGTAAAACCAATGACCACAAGATGGTGATCGAATTTTTTAAAAGCAATATTGTTTCACACTTTGAATTCCCTCGAGCAATAATCAGTGATGGTGGAGCCGACTTTTGTAATAAATCATTCAAAACTCTTTTGACAAAGTATTCCATTACTTACAAAGTGGCGACCCCATATCATCCGCAAACCAGTGGCCAAGTTAAGATCTCCAATCGAAAAATAAAGTACATATTAGAAAAGACGGTGAGACAAGATAGAAAAGATTGGTCATTAAGACTGGATAATGCATTATGGGCATATAGAACGGCTTTCAAAAACACGCTTAGGATGTCACCCTATAGGCTAGTATATGGAAAAGCTTGCCATCTACCTGTGGAACTCTAGCATCGTGCATACTGGCCCATCAAGAAATTCTACTTTGACATGCAGCAAGCTAGCTTAAAAAGAAGATTAGAGCTGGCAGAACTTGAAGAAATTCATAATGATGCATAAGAAAATGCCAAGATTTACAAGCAGCAAATGAAAGTCTTTCACGACAAGCAAATTATGAGAAAATCTTTCACCCTAGGTCAGAAAGTGCTTTTATTCAATTCTAGCTTGCACATATTCTCAGGTAAGTTACGCTCTATGGACTGGTCCCTTTATAGTTCACACGGTTTTTCCACATGGAGCAATTGAAATTAAGGATCCAAAGAACGATGTCACTTTTAAAGTTAATGGTCAAAGATTAAGTCCATATCTAGAGTACCAACCACATAGAGAAGACACAGAAATCGATTTGAGTGACCCGCCAAACTTGAACTGAGATTTTTTATTATTATTCTTTATTCTTTTCGGTGATTTAAATTTTTATGAAAGTGTGTTTATTTAATCAGTCAGTTTTCTTTTTATCACTTCTAATCATGTGTGCCTCAACTAGATAGATCCCCTTAAACCTTCTTAGAAAACTTCAACGTGTACAATCTCATCTGAAAAGCTAGATACGATTTTGTAAAACATATCGTATTTGGGATCTACAACCTCCAGAGTTAGTATCCCACGTTGAAGATCTATAAGGACAACTCAAAGAAATTGAGGGAGGTATCAACGACACCCAAATAGAACTTGAGGTAAATTCAATAATAGAATGATTGTGAAATTATTATTTTTTTATTTTATTTCTTTTCTTGTTTTCTTTTTGTTCTTTAGTTTGTTACCCCGGTTAAGTGACGGATAACGGTACTCCGTGACAATCAAAGTCAATTACTTTAGTTTTCCATAATAACTGATATGCTGAGAAGAAAGTATGGATAGAAATGTGATTCTAGCAAAGCTTCACAACCGATTTCCTTTACTTCCTTAGAACGCCTCCTTACAATCTATAATGCTCGGTCTGAATGCATGCGATTGCTTATGAGAAATAACGTCCTTGCTGACATCCGTTGGTTAATTGAAGCCAAAGTACGTTTGGCAGGTGAGTTGCCTCCCAAATTTATTATATACATACTTGGTTGTGGTAAAGGAAATTACTCAAGAAAACGAAGAGCTGAAAAACTTCATGTTGATTGCCAAAAATGTGCCAGGATGAAATGCGATAAAAATCCTTGTTCTTTAGAAATGATGTCTGATTACAGAGAAGATAAGCTTCAATTTATTAGGGATGGCTTGAATAAAGAGTCATTGGATTATGTTCTTTTGTCTCTTGAAACACATCCCAGTGGATACGTAAAAAGAGCAATTCTCCAGTTGTGGCCATTATTTCAGAAAGAGCATGTACGATATAGTCTCGGGAATATGACTATAAACAACCCAGTTTGTCAGTTTATAAGAAAACTGCATGGAAAACCTATCCTCGACCCATAGGGGGCGTTCAAGCGATTTCTGGATGTAAAACCAAAGGATGATGTGAACCACAATCACAACTACCTGTAAATATCCTTTTACTGTTGTTTTATTTTACTGTTGTTTTATCTCATATACAGCTGTGAACCATTGTCACCAAGATCCTTAATATATGATCTTTTTTTTTAAACTCACAAATTGTTTCTGAGAAGCATCCCAATAACAGTTACTCCCAATAAACAATTCAAGAACATTTGCGTGCTCTCTGGGTTTAACTACGGCACACATAAAGAGTTCGTTGAGGCGGCCATAGATCTTGGTCGAAACATAGCAGAAAGAAACCTACATTTGGTATATGGAGAAAGTGACCGAGGGTTATCAAAACTGGTCTCAGAAGCTGCGTTTGTCAGAGCGAGTCAAGTGTTAGGTAATATCCCAAGAAGCCTAAAACCTTTGGGCTATTCATCTAACTCATCAACTGGCAAAGAGTTAGTCATCTCAGGTATACAAAAAAGAATAACTGAAATGCTAAATCATGCTGATACTTTTATTTTCCTACCAGGAGATCTTGCAACTCTGAAGGCACTAATCATATTAGCATCTTGGGCCCATCTGAACATTTATCAAAAACTCATTGGTTTGTTAAATGTCAATAACTTTTATGATAACTTTATCGCATTTCTTAACCATGCAATAAAAAACCATTTCATCCCTTTCACAGGGAAAAAAATTTTTATTTATGCTCATACTACTAACGAGTTACTTGATCTATTACAAGCTTATAAACTAGAGTCAGATCCCAAGACCATTATGTTGGAATGGCCAACTAATGATGGTAACAGTAGCTGTAGTAAAAAGTACAAATTAGATATAACTCTCTGCTTATAAATATTTTCTTCTATGATGTAGCACTCAAGTAATGTCTTCTAAACCTTATTTTTTTTCAAACATTGAGGATAATGTTTGGTTCTGGTTGGCAGGAGGGAATAGTTGACAATTGTGAAATATCTCAATCTTGGTGTAGATTTTACTAATTTTTTTTGGAGAAACTAACTGTGGCTAAATTTTTGAGTCGAAGATGGCTGAATATAGAGTATAGTGACTCTAGAAACACTTCTTATTATTAAAAAAAAATCCAGACATTTCTTTTAAGCTTTAACAGTCATTTTAAGTGTGATCTTTCTAATTTATTTTACCAATTAATTTTTCTATATCATTTTCACCGTTCTGCATGCATAATTTTCATGACTAGAATAAGTTTGAAGGTAAGAAAAAAAAAACATTTTGTGTGATCTCTTCACATTAGATGACATGATAACTTTCAAATTTTAGTAGTTATATTATTTTTTGTCTAGAGTTATGTTACACCACGTTTGTTACTCTACATGTTGATGTTGGAGACAAATATAAGTTGCAAATATAAGTTGCTTAAAGAATGAGTTTTGAGCACATGTAACCCTAATAAATTCTTCAAGTGAGTTTTTATACATTATCTCTATTTCTTTGGAGTTAACGTTCTCTAAAAAAATCAAAAAAATTGTGTGTTTTATGCCCCCATCTTCATTATTTAGACCCTAAAGATGGTTTATTGTTTTATACATTATCTCTAAAAAAAAATAAAAGATTTTTTTCTTTGGTAACTTGTTATCTTTGGAGTTAACGTTCTCTAAAAAAAAATTTTAATTCAAAAAATTGTGTAAAATAAACATATATATATATACACATACACACCCATCTAAAATAGATAAATAAAATAATAAAAGAAAATTTAAAAGCCTAAAAAGATGACATTTTTCAAACATGCCATCTTTCTTTGTTAGCCATTCCCTAGCCTTTACGTCAATAAATATCCTTCTTGATTTTATTAATATTATATAGTAAAAAGATATGGTAGTTAAAAAAAAATGATGAAAAAAAGAATTGATTAGCTTTTAAAAAAATAAAGATTTTTTCATCTTAGTGAGAGAGTGCGTTTTTTTTTGTTTAATTTCTTTGTTATCACTCCATGAGATTTGGGGTTTGACATGTCATTCTTGAAATTGACTTTCGATTATTATATAAATGTGACAAAGTTTTCCAACTTATTCATGTGGAGAGTTTTGTATTTCCCACCACCCATTTAAAAAAATCATTTTGGTTTGAGTGTTTTCTGAAAATAGAGATAATTTTACATTCATGAAAAAGTTGCTATAAAATAAACATATATAAATACACACACACACACATATATAAATAGATAAATAAAATAATAAAAACAATAAAATTCAATCAAAAACCTTAAGAGGACCCTGATAAATGGTATTGTTCACATATACCTAACGATCTCTAAATGTCCATTCGATTGAATTTTTTGACAAACATATATTTTGTTTTTAACGTCTAAAAATTATCCTTTTAATTGACTTTGTTAAGCCATGTTGAGTAAAAGAATTAAGAGATCGTTTCATTTCATAGTTTATTTCCCTAATAAATAAATCATTCTTGATTTTATTATAAATAACCACCAACTCAGAAAATTAAACTAAAACTTATATAGGCTTGATCTAAGATAGATTTGGTAGTGCATATTTAAAAAAATGATGAAAAAAAAAATAAAGATGAATAATTGAGTTTTGCTAAGTCTTTGCGTTTTCTTTTTTTCTTAGATTAGCATTTTGTTTGAATTAAGATCGTGATCTTTTTATATCTTGAGATGAAGGTTTTTCTTTGGCGATATTTTCTCTTTTTTGCTAATTATCGCTATTTTTTTATCTACACGTGACAGTGCTAGCGTGATATTTGTCTTTTTTTATTATTTTCACAATGACTAATTTCGCTTTAATTTAGACTTGTTTTAAATGCAATAAAAACACATTATTTTTACTTTCTTTTAGCTATAAACAGTAATATTGGTTTAAAAAGCAATCAATTTTTAAAAGTTAAGTTTAGATAGATGCTCATGCAAAATGTGTTAAAATGCAATAAAAACACATTATTTACTCTTTAAGTAATATTGGTTTAAATCTAAAAAATGCCATGATAACTCTTATTTCATAAAGTTATCATACCTCCAAACTTAAATCATTACTTGTCCTCAAGTAATGTCAACAATGTTAATACTCCAATCATGTAATCATACAACACACAACTTAGCTTTGTCATCTAGATTGTTGGGATTCATCAACCCTCAGATCTCATTCTTAAACATATAAAATTACCATCAGCAATTCTAATTTTAGACTTAGGTTTTATTATGTCTAGAGTGTGTAAGTGGTACTTTGATCAAGTTCCAAAGTTGCTGTAGTATCATTTAAGCATCAGATATAATTCAAAAATAAAATGACAAAAACATTTCCATCCTATAGAGGGAGCAAGGGTCATAAATTGCTTGAAACTGTGTTACAACAATCATTATTTTCTCTCCCTCTTTTTTTTTCACCTTTTAGTGTAACATTAATTCTTCATGAGAATACTTATCACTTATAATGATGACACCCAATTACTTGACAAATATATAGATCAGAGTTGCTGCAGTAAAAGCATCTAAGATGCTATATCATAGTTTTACCTTTATACACCTTTAACTCAAGGCTGAATATGAGGCTTATAAACAGACCTTGCTACTTAATATCGTAGACAGAGGACCTATCTTACTATTTAAGGTGCTATACTAATGCTCATAACTCTTGTTGCCTTTTTATTCAAGTTTACATGTGGGGTACATACTCAGCCCTGGTTAGTCAACAAGCAAGTGATTGAAGTAGAATTTTATTTTATATATGGCACAGTTTGTGATAATTATGAAAAAAATTTATGTCCCTCCCAAACTTGAGATATTTTTAACCTTAAAATGTTAATATTTTCTATATTGCTCTACCCACTTTAGTTAGATCATACTCAAAAAACTTAATCAAAGCCTAAATGTTGAGACAAAGTTTCAACATTCATTTATAAACTATTTCTACTTGGCAGTCCCTCACTAAACATTTCATCACTCAATTCATCCTCATTGAGTTTTCTAATCCAAATACAAATGTTAGATAGACAGAGCTACGCACAACACAAACATATACATTTATAAACACATTACACCATAACACAAACCCCCCAAACTTGAGAGGTGTTGTGTCCTCACATGCACTCAAAATAATTAAAAAACAAGCATGCATAAACTTAATAGAATAGAAATGTAAAATAAACAAGATAAAATAAATAAATAAAAGAAAATTTTTAAAAATTGAAAAGTTAAATTGAGTTGGCAGGGGGTACTCCTTTGTTGTTGAAAGTTATGCTAAAATACATGTTGGAAAAGGCACTTCTTCTTAAATCCATTTCTCGAATGCTCCTTTGGTGAACCTAGTGGTGCATCAACTGGTTGTTTCTTTTTCTAACTTTTGGTTGGACTAGTTGGAGGGGTTCTAGCAGCCAGTAGCTTTAGGCAGAGTTGGCTTGGTTTTCTTAGGTTCTTGTTCTTCTAATACTTCAATACCTCCAGAAGGTTGTACTCTTTTCTTTTGTTGGATGCCCATAGAGTGGAGACAAGATATTTTTTGGGAGTTTGCTTTGTGGTAGTTGGTCGAGGAGTTGTTGTCATCGGCTGTTCAGCAGTAATGCTAGCGATGAGTTCCCGCAGACTCATCCTTGCTTCTTCTGTACTTGTTACTCTGTTGATTGCCTCTTCGATGGCTACATCAATGCCTTCTTCCCACTCTAACTTGGACTTATTCATTAAAACTTTCTCTTTTCGCTTGCTTTTTGGTGTCACAATTAGAGGTTCTTCTTCTTTTTCCTTCTTTTCTTCATCTTCTTTACTTTTTGCTTCAGAATTTTCAGCTTCTTCTTTTTTTTACTACTACTCTTCTTTTGACTCTCTTTCAGTTTTTACTTCTTTACTTTGTTCTGTTGGAGCAGTCCACTTAGCTCTTTCAAAATTAAATTGCTACAGCAGTGACTCAAGAAAATCTGCATGTTTGCTCTTCATAAACAAAGCAAATTGATGTTTTTATGCTTCAAGATGCTGTAGGTAGGTTCAAAATCTCTTGTTCTCCTTTATTTGTGCTTGGACACATGTATTTATATTTTCACTAAGTTCCTGCAGAATCTTTTCAATCCCTGTAGTTTGTTCTGTTATTGCTGCTGCAGTAGGGTGTTTTGGGGTTGCTACAATAGTATATTCCCCAATAGTCCTTTTAACTGTCTTAACTATAACAGCCATTTCATTTTTTACTCTCTCATCACTTGCCTCAAATTTTACCCCCAAGGCCTTATAAATGCCTGTGATCAAGGAAGAAAATAGCAATACAGCAGACTTTTGCTTCTTTGTTGCACACTCTCTAATTTCTTGTTCAATAATCTTTCCAACATTGATGGCTAAACCCTTTACTATAGCACACAGGAGTATAAGTTGATTTTAAAATACAGTGGTTGTGTGTATGGTTGTCATCAGTCTAGATTTCAAGAATTTTACCCAAATCTTAGCAATAGGCTTTAAGTTTATCCTATTGACCAGTCTACCATCCTCATTCATCCATTTATTGTCTACTACGGTTAGGGTTTTAAAAACTTCCTCTTACTTCTTTGTGGTCATATTTTCAACAAACTTCGTATACATAAAAAATATTGATAACTCGAGAGTCTAAAGGTATTTGAACTTGTCTCACAAAGATGTTGCGTTGATCTTACTGCAACATGTTGGAATAGAATTCTTTAACAACTAAAATGACTGAGTCTTGGGGATGAGCACAGAACTTAATCCACCTTCTTCGTGCTAAAACAATGTAGATGTTGTTCATAATCCTAGTTGATTGTTTTGGAAATTGGAAAGTATTTTCTTCCAAAATTTTCCAAGGCTCAATAATTTCCTCATATTTTTCCAACGCTTAGGGTTTTTCAATCTAGCAGCACGTGCTTTAATTTTTGGCATTGCTGTAACAATTGAAACCAAGTTTTGTTGTGCCGAAAAAAATAAGAGCATGAAAAAGAATTGCAAAGAGAGAAAAAGTAGTAGTGAAATAAAAATAGTGAAAGTAAATCCTTAATTTATAACAAAAGGAAAGTGAAAGAGAAAAAGGTAATTAAACAGATAAATTTAAAAAAAAATTAAATGGAAAGGAAGGAATAAGTGTCACAGCAATTTAGGGATTGTGTAATCTTTCTTATCACAAATTCTGATTTGCTAACATTAGTGTGTCAGCCTCCAACGGTAAAACTCTCAGGCTGATAATGCAATAGTAAAAATTGTTACTATAACAAACAATCCGTTGTTGCAGTAATAACCATAAATGCATTAGTTTTTGAAAACCATATTCTATCCGTCATGTTGTAATGGATGCTGTAGCAATTGCTTCTTTTCATTTTATCAAATTTCTTTTTAGTTCTCACTTGTTGCAATTCAACAAAAGAAAATAAAAGAACAGATAGAAATTAGATGCACATTTTAAAAATAACAAAAAGGACAAATTAGACAATACTATAAACTAAAATTGAGAGCTTAAGAATTTAAAATGACTTCCCTCGCTAGATTACCTCCCAATCAACACTTAATTTTAAGTCTTTCAGCCTAACCATCCTTGATCGCTTTAGCTGGATCCTTTAAAAATAGGTCCTTCCTTTGGTTGTTTACTGCAGCTCCTATGTACCTTGAATTCTTGACCTATCCTCTTATCTTGAAGTTCAGTAGCCCCATTTGGATAAACTGTGACAAGTTTAAAGGGCCCTAACCATCTAGACTTTAATTTACAAGGGAAAAATTTTAATCTTGAGCTATAAAGCATGACTTGGTTACTTGGAATGAGCTCTTTCTACTAGATTCATTTGTCATGTCATTGCTTGGTCTTCTTCTTGTAGATTCTTGCATTTTCATAAGAGAATAACCATAGCATTTTAAGCTCACAAAGTTGTAGCTTCCTCTGTTCTGCTACAACAATCATATCCATGTTCAGTTGGTTCACTGCCTAATATGCATTGTGCTCTAACTTTAATAGCAAGTGGCAACTTCTACCGTAGACAATTTTGTATAAAGACAATTTTGTAAGCTGTTCGGTAAGCCCATAAAAAGTCATTCAATCTAAGAGACCAATCCTTTTTATTCAGGTTCACTATTTTCTCAAAAATCTTTGTTATCTCCCAGTTAGACACCTTTGCCTGACTACTCGTTTATGGATGATATGTTGTAACAGCCTTATGCTTGATCTCATATTTATCCAATGCTACAATAAACATCCTATTGCAAAAATAGGTTCCTTCATCACTAACAATGGCTCTAGAAATGCCAAATCTTGAAAAGATATTCTTATGAAGGAACTTCACCATTGCCTTGGCATCATTTGTTAGTAATGCTACAACTTTTACCTACTTGGATACATAATCCATAACAACAAAGATGTATAAGTTGCCAAAGTAGGGTAGAACAATCCCATAAAGTCTATTCCCTATACATTAAAGAGTTCAACTTCCAAAATATTGGTGACTGGCATCTCTTGCTTCTGAGAGATGTTTCTTGCCCTTTGACACCTGCCACAACATTTAACAAACTTATAAACATTTTTAAAAATAAAAGGCTAGTAATAACCTAATTACAAGACTTTTTCTATTGTTTTGTGTCTTCCAAAGTGTCAACCATATACTACACCACGACAAGATTGTGGAATATTTGAAATTTCTTCATCAGTAACACATCCTCTGATTACATGATTTGAATACATCTTGCACAAGTAAGGCTCATCCCATTGATAACTTTAATATCATGAAGAAGTCTCTTTTTCTAATGATAGCTTAAATCATGTGGCAGCAACCTACTCACTAAGTAATTAGCAAAGTTTGTATATTATAGGAATCCAAATTACTGCAGCATCTATGCATGTTGTAGCATTAACAATTGCTTATTGGGAAATGTTTGTGTTATGTTCTGTTTAGTCAGAGTGTTTACATCTTGTTCTAACCTAAAAAATGGTCTACTACTTGATTCTCAGTTTCTTTTCTGTTCTTGATCTCTAAGTCAAACTCATATAGTAAAAGAATTTACCTAACCAACCTTGGTTTGGCATCTTTTTTTGAAATCAAATACTTTATAGCTAAATAATCTATATAAAAAATTACTTTGGTGCCAACTAAATAAGCTCTGAATTTTTCAAATGCAAAAATAATTGCTAGTAACTCTTTTTCAATGATAGTATAGTTGAGTTGTGCATCAGCTAGGGTTTACTGGCATAATAAATAGAGTGAAAAAACTTGCTTTTCCTTTGTCCTAGCACTACTCTAATAGAATGGTCACTTGTATCGCACATTAACTCGAAAAGCATACTCTAATTGGGTGTTACAACAACTGGTACTATAATAATAACTCTCTTCAACTCAACAAAAGCCTTTAAATAATTCTCATTAAAATTAAAAGGTCTACCATGTTCTAACAACATGCATAATGGCTTGGCTATTTTGGAAAAATCATTAATGAACCTTTTGTAGAACCCAACATGTCTGAAAAAACTCCTTATGCCCTTGAAAGAAGTAGAAGGTGATAGTTTGTCAATCATCTCTTTGTTTGTGTTATCCACCTCTATTCATTTCTAAAAACTCTATGGCCTAAGATTATCTCTTATTGTACCATTAAGTGGTACTTTTCTGAATTCAACACTAAATTTATCTCTTCACATCTCTTAAGCATATTTTCTAAATTATGCAAGCAGTCATCATATGATTCCCCAAAAACTAAAAAATCATTAATGAATACTTCAAGTGTTCGCTCAAACCATATCTGAAAAAATAGACATCATACACTTTTAAAAAGTTATTGGAGCATTGTATAGGCCAATTGGCATCCTCCTGGAGGTAAAGGTTCTATAAAGACAAATGAATATTGTCTTTTCTTAGTCCTCTGGTGCTATAGTAATCTAGTTGTAGCCTGAGTATTTTTCTAAGAAACAGTAGTACTCTTTCCCAACAAATCTGTCTAACATCTAATTTATAAAGAGCAATGGAAAGTGATCGTTCCTTATGGCTTTGTTTAACTTTCTATAATCCATGCAAACTCTCCATCCAGTTACTATTCTTGTGAGAATAAGCTTATTCTTTTCATTTGCTACAATTGTTACTCCACCTTTCTTTGGAACATATTGTATTGAGCTTACTCATGAACTATCTAATATTGGGTAATGATTCCAGTATCAAGCCATTTGATGATCCTTTTCTTCACAACTTCCTTCATTATGAGATTTAATTTTTTTTGTTGCTCTACTGAGTTGCTATAGCAATCCTCCAACAGAATCTTATACATGTATATAATGTTGACATAAATAATTCTATAATATTGATTTTGATGATAGCAAACCTTATATGTTTTTTATGAAAAATGTTGAAGCTATTAATATAAAACAAACTTTTAAAACTGTATAATATTTTAGATATGTTTGCGAAATTGGATAACCGTTAACTTTAGTCGGAAAATCATTTTCTACAACAATTTTTCAAAATATAGATTCTAGAAATTAACGATGAACCATTTACTGTAAACGGTGAATCAATAATTTACAAAAAAGAATTAATTTCTAATCGTGAACCGTTTAGTAAGAATAGTTAGCTAAACTTGTTTCCAGGATTCTGGAAATAAACAGCGCTCCGATAACTTCAAATGGTAAACCGTTTATTTAAAAATCTAAGCGTAACGGTCATTTAGACAATTCAAAATGGTGAACCATCAACAGTCAACAACAATATGATTTTTCTCAAAAAGTCAATAACGGCTAGTTTTCAGCTCCAACTATAAAATGGCTTAGTCCAATTCAAATTTTAAAAGATCCAATAGTTATCATTGAGCTTGCTACTAAGTATACAATTGTTATTGAGCTTTAAACTTGTTTTTGTTTCATTAATTCACACATTGAGCTTTTATTGGTAATCATATACATTGTGTAAGAGATAATTCATTTGTAATCTTTATTTTTGAATGATTGTGAGTTTTGGGATACACTTGAATTAAGAGATTAAGGATAATCTCTTGTTCTAAAGGTCTATTGACACCTTTGAAATCAATTGTAAGAGTTATTAAAGCCTTGGAGGCTAACTTAGTGAAATCCTCAAGCCCAGTGAGCTTAAAGGCGTGGACATATGTACAGTTGGCCAAACCATGTAAAAATCGCGTGTTTGCTCTCTCTTACCCTATCTTTTTATTATTCATTGTAAATCAATTTGTTTATTTTGAATTTGGTTTATTTGTTTAAATTGTATTAAGTTTTAGTTACTTAATTTATTAAGAACTGAATTGACCCCTATCTTGGGTAGCCCAGTTAGCATTTCATTTAGTATCAAACAAAGTTCTCTTGTTAAGACTTAACCGTCTAGAATAAAAGATCCATGGTAACCTAAAATAATTCTAGCTTTAGGGAAGGCCAATCTACTACTTGACTACCATTATTTGATGGGAATGATTATCTATATTGGAAAACTAGGATGAGAATTTACCTACAAGCTTTAGATTATGAAATATGGGAAATTGTTTGTAATGGTCTATTCATGCCTACTACTAAAAATGAAGAAGGGAAAGATATTTCAAAACCTTCATGTGAATGGAGAGAGGTAGAAAAGAGAAAGGCTTCTTTAAATTCGAAAGCCATGAATGCCTTATTTTGTGCCTTAGATAAGAAAGAATTCTATACAGTATCAGGTTGTTCAAATGCCTATAAAATTTGGAAGAAACTTGAAATAATTTATGAAGGAACAAATCAGGTCAAAGAATTTAAAATTAGTAGATACACTAGTCAATATGAATTATTCCAAATAGAATAAAATGAGAGTGTGCATTCTATTATACTAGATTTACGGACATTATGAACAATTTAAGAGCTCTAGGAAAAACCTTTTCTAATAGCGAAAAGGTAAAGAAAATCATTAGGTCTTTACCAAAAGAATGAAGACTTAAGAGAACTGCCATTGAGGAAGCCAATGATTTGAATACTTTAACTATTGATGATTTAATTGGCTTTCTTATTTCTTATGAATAAGATTTGGCAGCTAAAAAAGGTGATGAAGAGAAGAAAAAGAAGAACATTGCTTTTAAAGCCTCAAAGTCTGAAAGTAATGAAGAAAGTGAATTTGAAGATGAAGATATGGCAACGATAGCAAGGAAATTCAAGAAGTTCTTCACGAAATCAAATAAGCGAAGAAAGTTCAGACTTCAAGAACCAAAAAGAGGAAAAAAAAAAAAAGCAATCACATGCTTTGAATGCAAGAAGCTTAGACACATAAAATCGAAGTGTCCTCTTTTTAACAAGCTCAAAAAGAAGGTAATGGTAGCCACATGGGGTGACAATGATAAGAAAACAAGTGATAATGAAGAGCAACAAGAATGAATTGTGGGATGAACTTGATGAAGTAAGTGATCTTACCTATGATGAATTATATGATGCTTTTAAAGAATTACATGATGATTAGATAAAAATTTATAAAAGGAATGCATGTTTTAAAAAGAAAATAGTAGAGCGCACAAATGAAAATGAATTTCTAAGTGCAAAGATTACATGCTTAGAATTAGAAAATAAAACATTGCATGAGAAAGCGAGCACTTCGCATGAACATATAGAATCACTTGTAGATAATTTGGAAAAGGAAAATGAGATGTTTAAGAGAAAGAATAATGAACTTAGTAATGTTATCTTAAAATTTACAAATGGACAAAAGATGCTGGATAACTTGCTTAATTCACAAAAATGTGTGTTTGACAAATGAGTTATTAGTTATAAGCCAAATTCGAAACAAAAATATTATAAAAATTATTTTGTGAAGAGTACCTCCATTAATAATCATGTTGTATGTCACTACTAAAATCAAATTGGTCACATGAAGCTTGGATGTACAGTTAAAAGAAATGTATATTATAGAGTAAAATGTGTTTAGGTTCCAAAAGGAACCATTGCTAACACTTAAGGACCCAAAAAGGTTTGGGTACCTAAGACTTGAGATTTCCTCTGCAGGGTTCGAAGAAGAAGAAAAATAAATGGTATCTAGATAGTGGTTGTTCAAGGCATATGACTGAAAATTATACATTGTTATCAAGTTTTACCAAGATCGAAAATGGTGGAGATGTCTCTTTTTGAGACAACTCAAAGAGAAAGATTCTCGGAATCGATAATGTCAGTAAAACTTCCTTAACTCTCATTGAAAATGTATGTTTGGTTGAAAATTTGAAACACAACTTGATTAGTATTAGTCAATTATATGATAAGGGCTATAAAGTTTTTTTTGATAAAACTAGATGTCTTATTGAGAATGCATATGACAGCAAAGTTTTGTTTGTTAGAAATAGATGTGATAATGTTTTATACCATAGACATTAGAATGTGCATCTGATAAATGTTTTTCTGTATTGCACAATGATGGTTGGCTATGGCATAGAAGACTAGGTCATGTAAGCATGGATTTAATTTCAAAGATTTCCAAATATTATTTGGTTAAAGGTCTTCCAAAAATTGATTTTCAAAACGATAGAATTTCTTAAGCATGTCAATTTGGTAAACAAATCAAAATCTCTTTTAAAAGCAAAAATCATGTTTCTACTTCAAAACCGCTTCAACTACTTCATATAGACTTATTTGGGCTTTCTAGATATGCTAGTTTAGGCTATAAATATTATACATTTGTAATTGTAGATGATCACTTGAGATACACATGGGTATTGTTCTTAGTCAACAAGGATGATGCTCTTAATGCTTTTAAAATCTTTTATAAAAAGGTTCAAAATGAGAAAGGTTATGGTATTGCATCCATTAGGAGTGATCATGGAGGAGAATTTAAAAATTATGTATTTGAAAGCTTTTGCAATAATTTGGCATTGTGCATCAATTCTCTTCACCTAGGACAACACAACAAAATGGAGTTGTTAAGAGAAAGAATAGGTCTATTTAAGAAAATGCTAAAACCATGTTGAATGAAAATGCATTACCTAAATATTTTTGTGCCGAAGCTATTAACACTGCTTGTTATGTTTTAAATCATGAGTTGACTAGACCTTATCTCAATAAAACTCCCTATAAGCTTTGGAAAGATAGAAAACTCAATATTGGTTATTTCAAAATCTTTGAATGCAAATGTTTTATATTGAATACAAAAGACAATCTTGAGAAATTTGACTCAAAATCTAATGTTGGTATCTTTCTTGGTTATTCAAATACAAGCAAAGTTTATAGAGTATATAATAAAAGAACTATGATGGTTGAAGAGTCAATGCATGATACGTTTGATAAATCTAACCCCTTTTCTATAGAGAAAGTTGTTTTAATGATGGTATAGATGAAGAGTTACAAGAAAAATCAAAAGATAAATAAGAGGATGCACCACATGAAAATAAAGAGAATAGATAAAAAGAAGAAACAGATATAGAGCAACATGAAGGTATTTCTCAAACACTCCCCAAAGAGCGGAGGTATGTTTCTTCTCACCCCAAAGAATTGATTTTTGGTGATCCTTCAAAAGGTGTAACTACTAGATCATGTTTTAGAAATACTTGTGAGCATGCTGCATTCATATATCAAATTGAACTGAAATCTTTTTAGGATGTGGAAAACAATTAATCTTGGATTATGGCAATGCAAGAGGAGTTAAATCAGTTTGAGAGAAATAATGTGTCAAAACCAGTCCCTATACCAGAACATCAATATGTTATAGGTACTAAATGAGTATTTAGAAACAAGATGGATGAATCTAGTATAGTTGTAAAAAATAAAGTTATATTAGTAGCTCAAGGATACAACCAGAGAGAAGGAATTGATTTTGATGAAACTTTTGCACCTGTAGCTAGATTAGAATCTATTAGAATGCTATTAGCATTTGCACATCATAAGAATTTTATTTTATATCAAATGGATATCAAAACTGCTTTTCTAAATGGTTACATTATAGAGGAAGTTTATGTAAAACAACCCCCAAGTTTTGAAAATGAAAATTTTTCAAATCATGTTTACAAGTTATTTAAAGCATTGTATGGATTAAAACAAGTACCTAGAGCATGGTATGATAAACTTAGTAATTTTTTTTTGGAAAATAGATTTTCTATGGGAAAAGCAGATACTACTCTTTTTGTTACGCATAAGAAACAAGATATACTTATTGTTCAAATCTATGTTGATGATATTATTTTTTGTTTCACTAATGAGTCTTTGTGTAACGAATTTTTATCTTGTTTGAGCAAAGAATTTGAGATGAACATGATGGGAGAGTTGAAGTACTTTCTTAGATTACAAATAAAACAAATTGGAGAAGGAATCTACATTAATCAAGTTAAATATTTGAGAGATTTGCTTAAGAGATTTGGGCTTGAAAATCGAAAGATTAACCGTTTATCAGTTGAAATCGCACAAAATTATTATTTTATGTAATAAATACATAAAAATACACAAAATCAAATAATTTAGAAACATAATTAGAAATTCATAATATGTTATATAATTATAAATTTAAATTATAACATAAGTACAAAATAATATTTTTACCCTTTAGTAAACATATAATTTTTAATATTAATCATATATAGTACAGATTTATATCATTAAGATTGGTCAATAGTACAATTGACATTGAAAATAACAACATTTGATGATTAATTATGATATTTGGTATTATGAATAATTATAATTATTTGAAAACTACCAAGTAGTTAGATGGAAAATAAGAAAAAAATATATATTTGATTTATGATCTATTTAATTTACAATAATATAAATATTATTCTTATTAATACAAGCCCCTAAGAACATGGTCAGGTTAGGTGGCAGTAAAGCTATCGTCTTACAAGGTCGGGTTCAATCATTGGTAGTGATAAGGAAGTAAAAATTATATTTAGGTTTACCCACTCTTCTTTATCTTTTGAAAGAAAAAAAAAATTATTCTTATTAATACAGACATCACATATTTTAATGTAATTTTTTTATCCGTAAAAAATGTAAATTTTTTATATTAAGGGAGTCTTTGACATTTTTCCAATTTAAATTGATAATTTTGATATTTAATCAAAACGGGGTAACCATGGGATAAGTACTCTTGATATTTGTCAGTTCCCACCCAACTCTTTCCACTCCGAACTCTTTCGTTTGATAAGCCATTTCATGCACAAAATTATAGAAGCGGCTGGATTGCTTTCGCAATAAGTTTTAAAATAAAAAATAAAAACGGCTGTATGGTATGCAGCGGCTGCATTACAAGAGGACCCGGGTTGAATTTATCGGGAGAGTGACTTTCACCTGTTTGTTTGTGATTATCTTTTTCTGAAGTTGTTCTTATTGGGAGAGTAACTTTCCTCTGTTTGTGATTTTTTTCTGAAGTTATTCTTCTTGGGAGCGTAACTTTCTTCTGTTTGTTTGTGATTATCTTTTTCGGAATTGTTCAAATCAAGACAGTAGTTACTGTAAAGCAAGACTTTGAGGTTGTGAACCATGTGACTCCACGTAGTAAAGTTCTTTGGAATGATTGAATCGGCCACGTAGTAAAGTTCTTTGGAATGATTGAATCGGCCACGTGCTACACCAAAAAACAAAAAGTTCGGTGCCGCCAGCATTTTGTATTAAATTTCTCGCCTGGAGGTCCGCTTCAAGCAGAATAATAATTCTAATTCCAATTTTGTTTTCTTTTATCTCCAAACATTTCAGTAATTCTGAGCCAAAATTGAAACAAAGCACTCAAAATGTGCAGCGAAAATGAGCACATAGTAATGCTACCGTTGATGGCTCATGGCCATCTCATACCATTCTTAGCTCTAGCAAAGCAAATCCACCAAAGAACTGGCTTCAAAATAACCATCGCCAATACTCCTCTCAATATCCAATACCTTCACAATTCCATTTCCTGTACTAACCCAAACTCCTCGGAAAAATTCAACATCAATCTTGTTGAGCTCCCTTTCTGTAGCTCTGACCATGGCTTACCACCAAACACTGAAAACACTGAGAACTTGTCTTTGGACCTGATCATCAATTTTTTTGCTTCATCACAAAGCCTCAAGACCCCATTATATGATCTTTTAATGGGCATCAAAGAGAAAGAAGGCAAGCCTCCAATTTGTATAATAACAGATATTTTCTTTGGATGGGCTGTGGACGTTGCAAAAAGTGCAGGTACTACAAATGTTGCGTTTACTACTGGCGGAGCTTACGGCACCTTAGCTTATATATCTTTGTGGCTTAATCTTCCTCACAGGAAAACAAACTCTGATGAGTTTACCCTGCCAGGGTTCCCTGAAAGATGCCATTTTCACATCACTCAGTTGCATAAGTTTTTGAGAATGGCTGATGGTACTGATGACTGGTCTAAGTTTATGCAGCCACAGATTTCAGAGTCACTGGAGTCTTTTGGGATGTTGTGTAATACTGCTGAAGAGATTGAACCTGGAGCATTGCAATGGTTTATAAACTACACAAAACTTCCTGTTTGGACCATTGGACCTCTACTTCCTCAATCTTATCTCAAGAAATCGTCCTTATCAGCTCCTTTAGGTTCTTCAATTTACAATCAACATTCAGGGAAAAAATCTGGAGTAAATCCTGAGAAGATCATTGAGTGGCTTGATTTACGCGTTCCTGGCTCTGTTCTTTACATTTCATTTGGTTCACAAAACACAATAAGTTCATCCCAAATGATGGCACTGGCTATTGGTTTGGAAGCAAGTGCTAAATCTTTCGTCTGGGTCATTCGGCCACCAATTGGTTTTGACTTGAGAGGTGAATTTAAATCAGAATGGTTGCCCGAAGGATTTGAAGAAAGAATCAAACATACTAAACAAGGCTTGTTGGTGAGAAACTGGGCACCCCAGTTGGAGATTTTGTCACACAAATCAACAGGAGCATTTTTGAGCCATTGTGGCTGGAATTCAGTTATGGAAAGTTTAAGCCAAGGAGTGCCAGTGATTGGTTGGCCAATGGCAGCAGAGCAGGCTTATAATTCAAAGATGCTTGTTGAGGAAATGGGGGTGGCTGTAGAGTTGACAAGAGGACTTCAAAGCACGATTGTAGGACATAAGGTGAAAAATGTGATAGAAATGGTGATGGACAAGGCAGGGAAGGGGCAAGAAATGAAGGAGAAAGCTGAAAAAATTGGAAGGCAAATAAGGGCATCAGTGATGGAGGATGGAGAAGTCAGAGGATCGTCTTTAAAGCGATTGGATGATTTTGTGCGGTCCATTTTGTTAAGAAGACAAGACCGACCAGTGTAATGTCCCACATTGCAAACAATTGAGGTAATAAGTTTTCTCCTAACTTAATAATTGTATGTTGGGTTGCAATGTGCAAGGTCTTGTCAGTTCTGATTTTAATTCTTTGGCAAGGAATTAGAGTATATGCGTCTATTTTTGAAAAATTTGACCCTTTCAGGAATTGGTTTCAATTCCATATGCTTTTTCTGAACATTATTATTTTGGGTGTTCAACATTCATTAATTCGAAAGTTTTTGAGACCAATTACGTTATGCCACTAACAAAAAAACAAAAAAAAAAAAGGTTTGAATTGTTTGGATCGTGTGTTCGTGTCATCCTGGTTAAGTATCTCGTCGTGTTTAGATTTAAAATTTTGTCACACGATAATTACTTATGACATAATTAATTATTCAATCAATTATATTAACAGACATTAACCACGTGATATATTGACATTGTATGTTGACATTTATTTTACAAGATTGGCGAAAAGATAAATATTAAGCATATGCGCACAGTTTAATCAACAGTGAAACCCCATCTTTGATTATGATTTGTAGAGACGAAATTGGGGTAGAAAAACGTAATAAAATCTAATAAGAAAGAACTGTTAACGACATTAATGTACTGGAGCAGAATCCGGAATCCATGCATGCAAATTGAAACGATGGTAATGGGTACAGATATGCCAACGGCCCAACGTGACAGAACATGATATTATCGTCCATATTAATTAAAGGTTAATGAACCAAACTGATATTTTGTTTCATAGTGGTTAACACCCACATTAGCTATGGGGGTACTTCTAAGTCCCAATGGGGGTAAAAACAAATCATTAACTGAAGATCTCCAACTCGCCTCCATAACTCCAGATTACAATCTGTTAAAAAGGCCCCAGCTGGTTTTTCTCCAAATTCACAATTGTATTACCAACTTGTAGTTAAGAGGCAGTGCATATATATGTGAATGAGATTCCTATATTAACTCAAAAACATTCGCACTCACGGATTAATTCTCTTCTGATTGAGAACAAGAGTTAAATTGTTAAATGAAATGATTTCCATTTTAATTAATCTAATTTTTTTATTTAGTTTCTACCCGGCAATTGCCGTGACGGGCAATGAATGAAGTTGGTGCAAATGTATTACAGACCTACAATGTTCGTGTGCAAAAGCCAGAGCAGGGTAATTTTTCCACGGAAAAAGATTTAGAAAGCTTGTATCATTCGTTCTTGCGAGCTATCATCTCAAAATCGTCAGTCAATGATCATCATCAATCACGCATGCTGTATTGCTACAAGAATGTGATGTCAGGTTTTGCAGACAGGCTGACGGAGAGGAAGTGAAGGCTATGGAAACAGAAAAGGGCTAAATTCGTGGGTTTGAATCAAGACTCAGGCTTTTGCTAAGACTCAAATTTCAGTAAGGAGTTATTATTGGAGTCGTACTAGACTCAGGACTGAAACCTGATCACCCTCCATTTAGTGACGAGGGAATGCCTGCACCACCAGCAAAGTGGAAAGGCAAATGTGAATTAGAAGGGGTGACTTGTAATAACAAGCACTGCTAAAAATGGCTAAACAATGATGGTTTTTTATCACCATGCATTATATTAGATGAAAGTTGCTCAACCGTCATTAAAGTCTGTGTTTAGAAATTTCAAATGACAGTTCTTATATGTCATGAATTTTATGATGAATTATCTGTCACAAATATATCATACACATATGATAAATATCTATCATGATATCATCTAGGCATGACTAATATCAGACATAAATAATTAAACATTTAATTAAAAAATTAATTTTCAAATATATATTAAATAATTTAAAATAATAAATGTTTAATTTTTTGGGAATACAAATTAATATTAAAATTATTTAGGCAGGAATTGAAATTTAATTCTAAATAAAATTGGCGGGAATTAAAATTTATTTTAAATTTTATCACTTATCTTTTTGGAGGAAAATTATTAATCGTATACTCTTAGTTTATTCCGTTATCAAATTTACTACAAAACTTTTAGGGTATATTAATCGTCCACCCTAAGTTGACAAAATGTATTTGCTGTCCATCAAACTATTAGTTGTCGTTTAAATATGATCACGTCAGAGGGATAATTTGGTCTTTTCATATGATACAAGTGATAATTTAAAGGTATACAAGTGATAATAAGAGAATTTAAGGGCATACAAGTAATAATTTCTCTTTACTTTAATTCAAGCTTAAGGGTAAAATCGTCAATTCGCTATAATTCTATTAACTTTCAAACGGCGGCTAATAATTTCGTAGTCGACAAATAGCTTTTGTCAATTTAGGGTGGACGATTGATACACCTTAAAGTGTTGTAGTATTTTTTATAAAAGAGTAAATGTAGGATAAACAAATGATAATTTTTCTTTGTCGAATAATTATTTTGTATTTCATAATATATATTTATAATTCAATAATAGAGCAATTACTGCTAAAACTCTTAATTTAATATTAATAAGAAAACATAATTACGACTACATGAATATTTTTCTAATTGTTAGTTTGTTATACAAACTTTCCTAGCCAAAATAAACACCAAAATAAATTTCAAACATTTTCATAAAATTGTGATCCCCGCTGCTCCATGCTGACTGATTCTTTTTAATATTTTCTTTTCCTGCAATCCTTTGAATATTTTTTTTCATTTATTGCTGCTGATGGAATCAACCTAATTGATGAGGGGATGATTTCTCTACCAATACTACTACCGCATGCAAATGGTTATACAACCTACAAATCATGTCCAACAACACCTGTATAAAACAAAAAACAACTCAATCAACCATAAGCAACTTTGCAAACCAAATAACCAAAAATGAACCATGTAAATGACAAAAAATTAACCCAACCACAAATCAACAAAAGGCAAAATCTTATCATGCTCAATCCTCAAACAGAACCATGTGATATCTTTCTTTTAAAAGTATTCGTAAACACTTAGAAATAATATAGAAAATAAGATAAGCTATTTGGGATAATCTACCCCTAGCTAAAGTTAAAACAAAAATAATTATTAGCTTACATAGTCTCAGCTCTATTTTCAAGTAAATAATTATCATGCTCAATCCTAAACAGAAAACCGTGTGATTTCTTTCTTTTAAAGTATTTGTTAATACTTAGAAATGATATAGAAAATAAGATAAGCTATTTGAGATAATCTACTACTAGTTAAAGCTAAAATAACAAATAATTATCAGCTTACATAGTCTCAGCTCTTTTTTCAACTAAATTATACACGTTACTGCACAGAATAAAAAGCCACCAAAGAAAGGTAGCCAGTCTAAGCCAGCAAAACACTTGCACTCTGTAAAACCAAAGATAAATTTTATTTCCATAAAGTATTTCTCCTTTTCCAAATACATCTTGATCACAGTTAAAAAATTTTAGTTTATAACTTATCTCCACTTGGTTCTTTTAAATCACATGTAAATGATAGCAGATAAAGTTAGAATGCATCTTATTAGAGCAAATGAACAAATGCATGAGCAAATACATTAATTAAAATTAACAAAGTACATGTGCGCACATGCACACACACACACCTAGTCAGTTTCTTCGGTAAAGAAAATTGCTTCCAACTACAATTATACATTAGCATCCGATTTGCAAAGCCTTTGAAACCTAATAAAACTATAACTTTTAAAAACGGACGTTTTAGATTTCTATCCTTTCATCTTATAAGTTCCAAATTTATTTCTTTATTTTTTTAAAAAAATTGTTTTGTTAATTATCTAGTTTTAAAAACTGAGTTTATTACTTCATAGTAATGATAAATTGATTGAATACATCGATTACAATATTCTTTTCAGGGAGTTCTTGTCCAACAGGTGGTCTGGCTTGAGTCATGATATAAACATTGCATTCAAAATGAAAAAAATTTAAAAAATAATTGCTGTTCAGAGACTGTATCAAATGTAAGCAGCATGCAGACAACTCCTTTGAAAATTCCTCTTCAATTACAGCTTCCGTGCTACTGTTCTTGATTTGGTAAATCGACTGTCTCAAGATAAGAGTTGCTGGCTCCCAATTCTCTGAAGAGTCTATCTGTTGAAGTTGAAGCAAAACATTTGAGTAGTATACTCTTTGATATTTTTGCATTACATTTTGTGAATTTATGGGTGGTATCACTTAAATGTCAATATATGTTTTCATTTGATTAGTAGTGTTGATGCAGAAATCTGGTGATGAATTTTTTATCCTGCAACAACGTTCTTCTTGTCCTCCAACTTCGTGCTCTATAAGAATAATCCTTACCACGTTCCTGCTCGAGCTAGCGAATGACCGGACCACGACCATGAAATTTGTCTTTTAGATGATTGTTAAAGATCGAATTTTATTTAGATCTCAATGAAACGTTTATTATTCTGTCTATTAGACGAAATTTAATTCTATTTCTGCTTTAGACAAGTTTGGTTTTTCTTGTTCATTTGGGAATGGAAATTTTATTTTGTGTCATGATTCAAAAATGGTTGGTTCTAGTTCTTAGTTAGGTGATAATAATCTTTATATGCTTGATATAATTGCTTCATTTTATGAATCTCTGCAATTAAGTACATGAGGTTTAAAAAAAAATATTAACCAATGAGACTTCGACTGCGTTATGACACAAAAGATTAGGTCATATCTCCAAACGGAGAATAGAAATACTTGTGTCAGACGTAATTCTCAACCCTTTAGATTTTACAGATTGTGGTATCTGTGTTAACTATATTAAAGGAAAATAAACCAATAAAAGGAAATTTAAAGCCAACAAAACTTTGGACGTCTTAGAACTCATATATACGGACATTTGTGAGTCATTCCCTACACCTGCTTGGAATGGTCAACAATATTTTATGACGTTCATAGACGATTTTTTCTAGATATGGCTACATATATCTCCTCCACGAAAAGACACAATCCTTAGATATGTTAAAAGATTTTAAGGCTAAAATTGAAAACTAACTTGGCAAAAGAATCAAAAGCATAAAATTTTATCGTGGTGGTGAATACTATGGTAGATATGATATAGGTGAACAACGTCCTAGGCAATTTGTTAAATTCCTAGAGAAATGCGTTATCGTCCCATAGTACACTATGCTGGGTTTACCCACTATGAATGGTGTTGTTGAAAGATAAAATAGGATGCTTAAAGACATGGTGAGAAGTGACTGCCAAAGGCCCTTATAAGTTTTAGATAGGTAAAACACATACATGTTTGGGGTTGTCCAACTGAGAAAAGGCCTTATAGGTCTAATAAGAAAAAACTAAACTCAAGGACGGTGAGTTACTATTTTATTAGATATTTAGAATAATCCAAGGGTACAAATTTTATGATCCCACAACTAAGTCAATTTTTTAGTCAGGAAATACTCGATTCTTTGAGGATGTCAAGTTTGCGGAGAGAGATACAGTTAAGCACTTTTGTCTTTGAAAAGGAATATTTTAATATTCCCATAGGTGTTATTGGCATTAATCAAGGCCTTATTTCTAACTTTGTTCAAAACACAATAGATCAAGACAATGTTGGAGAACCCCCGATATAAGAAGTTGTTCTAGAAGAACAAAATATAATACCTTAAGAACTTATGCCATTAAGAAGATCCACTAGAGAAAAGAGAAGTGTGGTGTCAAATGACTGCATTGTATTTCTCTAAGAACATTAGGTAGACATTGGCGTGATGGAAGATGATCCAATCAATTTTCATCAAGTTATTGAAACATTTAACTTTCAGAAGAGGATTGATGCCATGAATAAGGAGATAAAGTCTATGAAGGACAATGACGTATGGGATCTTGTCTCATTGCCAGAAAGTGCAAAACTTATTAGTTGCAAATGGATATTTAAGACTAAGATGGATACGAAAGGCAATATGGAGAGGTACAAGGTGTATCTTGTCGCAAAGGGCTTTACGTAGAAAGAAAGCATTGACTATAAAGAGACTTTCTTTCCGGTTTCTTCAAAAGACATTTTCAAGATTATAATTGCATTAGTGGCACATTTCGATCTTAAGTTATATCAAATAGACATAAAAATGTCAGTCCTCAATGGTAACATTGATAAGACGATCTATATAGTGTAACTAAAAAGCTTTGTGTTTGGAAACTCAAAGAATATGGTTTGTGAAATCCATTTATGGGCTTAAGCAAGTATCTTGAAAATAGTATTTCAAATTTCATCAAGTGATTATCTCATTTGGTTTCAAGATAAATTTGGTCAATAATTGTATATATTATAAGTTATGTAAAAGTAAGTATATTTTTCTGGTTTTATATGTCGATAACATTTTGCTTGCCAGTAGTGATATAGGCTCATTGCATGACACCATCAAATTTCTAGTTAAGAACTTTAAGATGAAAGATCTTAGTAACACTTATTCTGTATTAGGAATACAGATACACAGGGATCGCTCTCAAGGTATTCTAGAATTATAATAAATGAGCTATTTCAAAACAGCTCTCAAGTGATATGGCATGCAAGATTGCAAACCAGGTGACACCCCAATTGCTAAGAGAGACAAGTTTAGTTTCAATCATTGCCTTAATAATGGTTTTGAAAAGAAGAAAATGAAAAAGATTCCTTATATGTCAGTAGTAGGAAGTCTGATGTATGCTTAGGTTTATATGTGATCAGATATAGCGTATGTTACTGGGATGTTAAGCAGATCTTTATGTAATTCAAGAGTAGACCATTGGAAAGTAGCTAAATGAGTCTCATGATACTTGCAGAGAACAAAAAACTACATGCTCGCATATCGGAGGTCGAATCAGCTTGAGATCGTTGGGTATACTTACTTCGATTTTGCTAGATGCCAAGATAATATGAAATCCATTTTGAGTTACATCTATATGCTAGCTAGGGGAGTTGTCTCTTGGAAGAATGCTAAACAGTCTCTTATAGCCTCTTCCACGATGGTAGCAGAATTCATAGCATGTTATGAGCCATCTAATTTAGAGTATGACTACGAAATTTTGTCACAGGACTGCATATAGTAGATAATGTTGATAGACCACTCAAGTTATTTTGTGACAATAAGTTAGCAGTACTATATTCCAATAACAGCAAGAGCTTTACGAAGTCAAAGTATATAGACATCAAGTTCTTAGTTGTTAAAGACAATGTTCAAAGTGGACAGTTGTCTATACAGCACATCGGCACAGACTCTATGATTGCGAATCCGCTTATTAAGGAATTACTACCTGAGATGTTTCATGAGCAAACTGCTCATAAGGTGTCATGTCATTTAAAGATATTCAATTTTAGTCGGAGTTTGTGATTTTAAATGCTCTTATATTATAGATATTTTTTAGTTATTTCAGTTTTTGGATATCTAAGGTTATTTTTTACAAAAATAATTTTTTTTTTACTTACACTCTGATTTTATTATGGTTTGATCTCAATAAGGTTTAAGGTGGAGTAATTACAAATAGGCATGTTAAGATCACATTGCATGAAATTTCGATGCTACACATCTACATCATGATCCATGTCATTCAATTGTATTGACATAGTGACCATTGAGATCGAATTACGATAGTTGTAATGAAGGCCACTTTGATCCTATGTTGGCATAGTTGATAGACCGGATTGGTTATAGATACATTTCAGTAATGACAGTAAGATTGAGCTCATATGATTATTTTTGTAAAGGATAATTATAAAGTTACACATACAACTAAAATGGGGGATGGTTGGATTTTTTAATATAGCATTGTTGGATCCTTAATCCAACGTTAAGTTTATATATGAATAATTATATATGGCGGATTGTCATATAGTGTTAAGCCCAATTAAAATTGATCTATTAAGGTTTTTCGATATTATAGACTTTAATGTATCTATGATAGGTAGAATTAGTAATACCTAATGACAACAGGAAACAATTATCTATATAAGTGGTCATGATCTCCAATTCACACGTATCTTTTCCATTCTTTCTAACGTCCCATCTTTAGAGAGAGAGCTTGGAGAAACTTAAATGATTCTCTAGGAGAACTGTAAATCTAGAAAACCAACCACAAAATTCTAAAGAGCTTTCAGGGTTATGGACTCAGGTACGCATCCGCATAATTTTGTTATTGATTCTTAGTGATACAATACGAATATTCCTGGGTTATAGGTGATGATTTTCACCAAAAGTTTCCTTGTCCCAACACCTGGATCTCTTCCACCATCTTGCCTCTCAATTGACACATTCCCCTATGCCCTAACTCTACCGCTAGCCATATTTTGAATAAGTTCACTTTACTATTCTATCAACCTAACCATTGTGCATCATAAGATTACTTTCATTGGCCATCTCAACCAAGATTCGGTCAGTGTCATTAGTGACGCATGAAGCATTTACTGAGGTAGAGACACTCCTAGCACCTCTCTTACGTGACATCTTCAACTAAACACAGACTAATAATAAAAATTATTAAATTACACAGAAACATAGATCGTCAATAGAGGCTGCAGCAATGTATAAGTACTAAATATGTAAAGAGAATTAATAACAAAATTTAAAGGCTGTTAGTAAGAGCAAACAAGCAATTATCATGAAGCCATTAGTAACCAAATAGTAAAAAGACCTAAAGTAAATTTCTAGTTATAGAATTACTTCCTTCATTAACGATTTATTTTCTCT
The DNA here is from genome assembly GCA_030449905.1 of Luvunga scandens. Classification (NCBI taxonomy): domain Eukaryota; kingdom Viridiplantae; phylum Streptophyta; class Magnoliopsida; order Sapindales; family Rutaceae; genus Luvunga; species Luvunga scandens. The sequence goes on along the minus strand of JASUUG010001160.1, from coordinate 736,275 downwards.
ATAAATCGAGAAAATTGTAAATCTTACACAAAGACCTTTGAACTAAAATACCTTAAATTTTATTAATCAAATATGCGAATCCACAAGTCTAATACGAAACATTTTGTCCCAAACACATATATATAAAAAAGAAATCTCAAAGACTCCTCAATTGCAAGTTCATAAGATAAACAAACTTAAAAGAAACATAAGTTCATCATTCTCTAATTCAACTAACAAAAGTAAATGAATCTCCAACTCTAAAGATAAGCACACCTCTCAACAAGTTACTCAATCTGTAAAAAGTAATGATGAAGGGTAAGTCATCAACTAGGTAAGTAAAACAATTCCCAACACACTAGGGTTATCAAGTACCAAAAGTATTGCAAGTCCTTTTTATTAAAACATATATTAGAAATAATAAATAGAATGACATATTATAACAGAATGACTTGAATTTGTAAGTGATTCAAAATATCATAATAATAATTAATCATGAAAGCAAATCATATAACACATACACAAAAAATAAAAGGTCAGCTTATGTCACATAGTGTCACATATACTCTCAATAATTAGCTAAAAAAACCAAAACCAGAATATTATGTACACACTCAGAATAAAAACCCAGTATATTGTATAATACCATCAAAATCAAAATGACAACGGACAGTAAGCTAAAACATTTAAATTCATTTTTCACATGTAGCAAACTACACGTGGCACTTTGTATTGTATATGGAACATCGTTGCACTTTAACCCTCGAGAGATGGCCCCCACATAAATTTTCATAGATAATCTTAGTCGAATATGTAAACAAAACATTGATATCAAATTTATAAAGATCATCACAATGATTGAGGCTTGCAAGCATTTTATAGGTAATTTCATAAAAGATAATCATTTAATAAAAAAATCATACATTTAAAGGCATTTATAATATTTTTTTAAAATCATAGAAATAACAAAAATTTATGAGTTGAAAACATTTACATAAACTAATTTTGTTATTAAAATCAAATAATTTGTAAAGAACTATAAAAACACATATAATAGTATTAAAATAATCATATATATCTTGTATATTACAAATAAAGTAACTTATCTTTATAAAAGCAATAATCTAAACACAATTCTAAGCCCCCAACAGCCTTAAACACTTTAAACAAATACAAAATATAACTATTAACAACTTATTCCCACAACCTGATTTTCTAATTCATAACTATACAAGTATAATTCTCTGAATTTTAACTCTTAATCAAAAAATTAAAATGACATAATATTTTTATAGAACTATTTTGACATCCATGGGTATCTCCTATAAAATTTTCAGGAGGATCTGATTCCAAAAAAATTTTCAAAACTATTTGTTTCTTGACTAGTCTGAAACTGTCTCGTAGTGCCTCATCCAAGATTTTTATAAAATTATGTATCAATCAAAAAATTATGAAATTAAAACTCAGAATAGTAGACAGATATATTAATCTCTATTTCAAATTTCAAAATTTTTTAAGTTCATTTGGCACTACAAATAGTTTTTTGAAATTGGTTGTCCCACTAAAATCATAGTTCTCTAGTGCAACAGTGTTTATTTTGAAAATATATATAAAATCGAAAACATTGTTAAATCTTATGAAAAAGAAATTATTCAATAAGCTTACATGTCTAATTTATTGAAAGGTAAGATTCTTCTCAAGAAATGTTCTTAAAATATTTGTTTTATTAAGAGACATCTACGCTATCCAAAAACTATTCAGTGCATTTATTGTGTCATGGACTAGCTAACGAGACTCAACAATAAACCAATTCACTAAGCACAACTTAAATAAATCATAAATCATGCCCAAAGGTCTGTAATATTCTAAAATCATGCAAACAAAACTCTTAATAGGACACAAGGATAGGCAATCTAACAAAGCGTGGGGATAGTGAGACTTGCCAACAATTGAGACTCTTTTCTAAGCAAGATTTTGAATTCTAGGGTATGAGGAAAGAGTGATGAGCTACTGAGAGAATAAACAACCAAAAAAGAAAGAGAAAAAGTACTATTGTGAATTTAGGGTTATGGAAGAGGGAATAGAAGTGTGAATTTATATAAGTCTTTTCCAAAATTATCCCATTAAATCCTAATTAAGGATTTAACATTCCTTATTAATAATGGTAATAATGCCATTAATGATTTCTTATAAAACAAAATTTTCATAATTAAGATTATGGAAACATGGCATTAAGATCTATTCTGAATTTATTTAATTTCTCTAATACTGTATAATCCTATTTCTTAATTTTTATTTGACTCCATAAACTTATCTTCTTTAATTCTTCTTTTCCCCAACTTTGCCTAATCCTTCAAGTCCTATTCTTTCTCATTCAAAAGTTTAAAAAAAAAAACAAATTTGTGAAAATCGATTGAATTTAAAGAGTAGCTTGCTATTCAGGTCTTGCTTATTCCTATTTTCTATAATTCAACAAAAAAAGAAGAGGCAATCCTTATTGTACCAAGCTTCATATCCTTTTTTATCTTTCTTTGTTTGACTTCTGATTTGCTGATTTTAAGTAATTTTATATAAAGATGAAATAGATATTAATATAAATGTGATAAAATAAAGGGGCAAATATGATTACTCAAATATTTAAGAATGTGGTATATAATTTTAGGGCAAATTTACTCCTTCCATCTTACAGCTATAATTAATTCTCGGGCACATCACTTGGGACCCTCCTGTAAGTGGTAACTGACGGAACATTCATTCTTGCCAGTTAACTTCTTTAATTAATGTGTGGGCTCATTAATAAGATTCTACGTCTCATCAATAAATGTGCTTAAATGTGAGGGACATAATTGATATACATATTATTTAAAAGTAATGTTAGTATCCAAATATAAGTTTTAATTTGAATAACAACTGATGTGATATTCATCAGTTCGATATTAATTAATTAATTTTATTAATCAAGAAATTCATCATTCAATGAATTAAAAACACATAGCATTGAAATTAAAGTTACGACTTAAATGTTGGGATCTCAAACATTATTATTATTTAGAAGCTTTAGCCAACCACACAGCAGTGAGAGAAAAGGGAAATTAAAGCACTTAATTAACGGCATGATCTAGTTTTTGTCGCACCATTTAAATTACATCTACGTAATTAGCTTCATAATCTAGTTTTGTGTCCGTCTATGCCATTGAACCCAAGCGTTTTCCATCTACGTGGCTGTGGCTCTCATATTGTTGACACTCTTTCAATAGACTCCATGGTGTTGGGCCGAAAAGGGCTTCAACTGCACAGAGATTACCAAAAGAAATAAATAAATATAAAGAGTCGTGAATCATTTTCATTTATTTTCCATTTCATTTTTACGAAAATACCGAAAAGAACGTAAAAATTATTTGGCATTTTGCTTTCATAATTTGCCTTCGTCTTGTCAATTACAAATGGAGAAATATGGCAATTTTATTAATAATAACGTAGAAAACTCATTTTCAAATAGGAAATTGAAAACTTTAGTCTGGTTTAACTAAGGAAATGCTTTAAGTTTCAGAGATTTGGTTTTTCACTTCTTTTCCCCTGTAGTTTTCATTCTGTCCAACGCAATATTGCAAACGGTCTCTGAATTATTAACGACATGCGATTAAGGGAAAAACAAATTGAGATAAACAGGTAGACTTCATGGAGGAATCCAAGCTTATTTCTTATGGCTTTCATCTCCAATCATACACCACACTAATATTGTGTTTACTTGTTGAAGTGGATGTAAAAAGTGTGAATTTTTCTCACTTCAATGTTTTCTTATTTATTTAAAAAGAGAAGTGACAGTCTCACTTATTTTTAGGGTGTAAAGTGGCATTCTCACTCTTATGGGGAGAGGTGGAAGTGGAAATCCACTCTCATCTCTTTCTTTTTTATCCTTTATTAAATATGATATAATTATATTTATTAAAATAAAATAATATTACATTTACTTACAAGTAATAATATTAAACTTGTTTAAATATAATATTATTATATTCATAGAGAATTAATAATATTAATGTATATTTATTTAATGTTAATAGTATTATATTTATTTAATGTTAATAATTAATAATAATAAATAATTTATTCTAAGAAAATATTAGTTTTGTACTATGTTATTAATAATAATGTATCATGTGTTGCTCTTGTCAATAATTTTTAGTTTATATAATTAAAATTAAAATTAATAAAAAAATTATGATTTACATAATTAAGAATATTATTAATTATTATTAATTTATATAATTAAAATTAATAATAAAATAAATAGTTTAGACTTTACAAATATATTTTTTATTTACTTCATAATTAACAACTACAATTCTATTAAAAACAACAATTCTTTAAATAAGGGTAAAATTATATTTTGGAATAATTCACTCCCAATTCATGACAAAGTAAACACATAAATGAGATTCTAATTCATATTCTACACTTTCAGTGCAGTGACAATAAACAACATACTCTCATTCCCACTCTACATTTTCAATCTTAGGATTCTGATGCAGATTAGGAACCCAGCTTATACTAGGATGTGTTTCCTTATTAACTAAGGTTTAGGACTTTTATTTTCCTTCTTAATTTAGAATTTTGTTTTCCTTATACTTTATGATTTAGGATAATTACTACTAATATAAAAACTATCTCTTGTAGCCTTTGAAGGTAGATTTTTTAGTTCAATAATATTCTTAGTTTTCAAATCTTTGTGCAAATATTTGAGTTTAGTCACTTTTTGGTATTCTATAGAATCAACGAGTCTTAACCTCTAAATTCACAGTATTCTTTTAAATCAATGTGAATTTAGTTTGTTCTTTTATTATAATAATCTCTGAAATCAACAGAATATTTTGAACACTAAACTTCCTTTATATCAGCCTAGTATCAAAGCCAAAAGCTTGATTTTTGTCTTTCCTTATCCATCTATCCTTGCTCTTTTTCCCTTTTAGCCTAGAAAAAAAAACCTAAAATAGAAATATCAGTTCCACATTGGCCACCATCCAAGGCTGACAACTTTTATTTTCTATCACTGCTATGGTCGCAACCACCATCATTCGAACAAAAACTAATCGACTAACAAACTCCAAGCAAAGGTCACTATCGATCAGCCACAAATCGCCGAAAAATAGCCAAAATAGCTGTGAAGGTAGGCACCATCAATCGCTGGTTTCTGTTGCAATTTAGCAAACACCACCACCATTAATCCACTCCTCTGCACAATCTCAAACTATCTAAACATTCTTCACCTCTAATCAATGAATCGATCACTGGAATCAAAGCCAACACCAAACTAATGCCTTTATCTCTAATTTCCAGCCAAATCATCACCTTTTTTGACAAACCACCACTACCATCATACTCACTAACCCAAAATCTTTTAGATCCACCCATTCTCACTTAATTTCCGATCACCGTCACCAGATCCCTAAAACTTTTGCTTAATTACCATTTTTCTTAGATTTTTACTTAATTTTCAATTTATCCCCTACACCTTTTTTATTCAATTTATCCCTCACACCTTTCTTAAACCAAAGCAGAAAATGCCTCCAAGAAAAGCCCATGGGCATGCCCTTTATACAACAACTTACAACCAGGATAATGTTCTTAGAGATAAATCTATGGTTAGCACGGCAGCCAAGATTGATATATTAGCTGCTCAATTGGTAGAATTACTTGTTGAACGTCATTGTACACCAGAAAGCTAAGACAAATCAAGTGACAAGTTCACTAACCCATTCTCTGAGCGTCGACATAGAACTAGGTCTACCGATGATAGAAGATAGGAATCTAGACTGATGATTTACATTCTTCAATTCCAAGTAAGTGGTCAACCATAAGAGTTATTAGATTGGATTAATGCCATTGAGGAAGTGTTTGAATACAAAAAGGTTCCTGATAATAAACTAGCCTCACTTGCAGTAACTCAGTTCTGTGAAAAGGCAACAAGTTGGTGGCAGCAAACAAAGATCAAAAGGATGAGGCAAGGTAAAAAGAAGATTGACTGTTATAAAAAGCTGAAAAAACACTAGCGTAGAGCCCTCTTACCTCACAATTACGCTAAACTGTTGTACCAATAATTACAAAATTTAAGGCAGGGTAATCAATCAGTAGAGAAAACTTCAAAATTTCTTATTGTTGAATTGCTTGTTATTGTCACTCATTATAGTATTGGGGATACCATACCAAAAAATGAGGTTCTTACAAATGAATTCAGTGGTTTTCCTTTTCATAATGCTTGATAATGGTTCTACCTCTACTTACTTCATGAAATAGTCTATCACCACAATTATATATTTTGCCTATCTTCTAGCGGTTGGCAGCGGGCCAATAAGATCCATACCCTAAATGGCAAAAGGCCAAGAAAAAAACATAACTATTATTTTTTTCTAGGGCTAAGTAGGGTACCTTAGCAAATCTCTAACATTTGTCATAGCTCTTGACTATGTTCTTAGTGTCCCCTTGCATCGTAGGCTAGTAACATCCTTGACAAAGAGCTTTTTGTGCTAATGATTGAGTTCCATAATGATTGCCATAAATTCTTTTATGTATCTCTCTCATGACATACTCGACCTGATCATTTCCCAAACATTTTAAGTAAAAGAGGGTAAACCCTCTCCTGTAGAGTGCATTCTAAATGAGATAGTATCGCCCAGCTTTATACTTCAGCTTCTTGGCTTTACCCTTGTCTGCAAGCAAATACCCATCCTTGAGGCACCTCACAATGGGCTCTATCCAGGGTCCCTCTTCGGACATTGATCCTACCTCTAACGGTTTTGGAAGATTAACACTAATGGTGGGTACATACTCAATTGTGACAAGTCCCGCTGATTGGGCTGAACCATAAGAGGCTATCTTGCTAGATTGCAAGCTTCGAAATTTTCTATCATGGTACCTTTTATACCTTTACTTGAGTAAACTTAAACATCAACTTTTTTATTTTTTCTCGAGGTAGCCTTCGTATTTTCTTCCTTGGCTCGGTACTCCAAGGTAATTTAGCTAACCACTAATTGAAAGTCAATTTAATGTGGACTCTTTTTACTCTTAAAGCCTTTGACATCCTTCACACCACTATGATAGCTTCATATTCGACTTCATTATTTGAAGCCTTAAATCCAAATTGCAATGTATAGCATAATTTTAGCTTATCTAGATCAACGATGATTATTCCAGCGCCACTTCCATGTGAGTTGGAAGAACTATCCACATATATTTCCCAAACTCATTCCTCCTCCATTGTTGGTGTAGGCTCGCTTGGGTACCCCAAGATCCCCTCTCCTAAGGAGTTATCAGTAAATTCTATGATGAAATCGGTGATGGCTTGGGTTTCAATGGCCAAGCAAGGTTTGAGGATGATGTCGAACCCACTTAACTTAAAGAACCATCAGAGAAGTCTTCCAGACATATTCAATTTCTAGAGGATTTGTCAAAGGGGAAGATTCATGATAATAGTGATGGTGTGGGCCTGAAAATATAGCCCAAGCTTCCTCACGGAAACAACCAACACCAAAACCAACTTTTCAGAGGTGAGGTGCCTCTTCTCTACGTCTAATGGCCTTATTGGTGTTATAAATCGACTATTGTACCCTTCGTCATCTATTCTAAGCAAAATAGAACTAGTGGTGTGTTCAAAGACGATGAGGTACAACAATAACACCTCTCCGGCTTGGGTTTATTAAGCAGTGGTGGATTAATAAAGTAATCTTTAAAGTTTTGAAAGGCGTCCTTGCATTCAAATGTCTAGTAGAGCTTTTTACCCAAATTTAGCGCTTTGAAAAAAGGCTTATAGTGATCGATGGCCACAGAGATAAAATGTTCGGGTGGCTACCCAGCCTATCAAGCTTTGAATTTTGTTAATGATTCATGGAGACTTCATTTCAAAGATTGTACGAATTTGATCGGTGTTAGACTTGATTCCCTACTGCTGCACCATGAAACCAAGAAATTTACCTGAGGTAACCCTAAATGCAAATTTGTTAGGGTTGAGCCTTATCTGGTGCTGTTTTAGAATAGTGAAGGTGTCCCTAAACTGCCACTTATAGTAATTGGTTTGTGATGACTTGGTGATTATGTTGTCAATGTATACCTTTATGGTAAGCCCAATTTGCTCTTTAAAAATTTTGTTCACCAATCATTGATAAGTAGCTCTGAAATTCTCAAAATCAAATGGCATAACCTTATAATAGTACAACCCGGGATTGGTGACAAAGGCCATGTTTTCTTGATCAAGTTTGTACATTGGAATTTGGTTGTAACCGAAGAAAGAATCCATAAAGCTAAAAATCTTATGTGCCACCATGGCATTGACTAGCTGGTCTTCTCAAGGTAACGGGAAGCTATCCTTGAAGGGAGGACTTGTTCAAGTCCATGAAGTTCATACACATATGTCATTTCCCGTTGGACTTTTTTTACTAGAATGACATTTGATACTAAGTCGGGCTACACCACTTTATTGATGAACCCAGTTGTCAATAAGCAGTCCACTTCTTGCTCAATTGTAGTATAGTGTTCTTGGTTGAAAGTTCAATGCTTTTGCTTAACGAGTTTGTGATGTGGATTTATATTGAATTTATACCAGGAGATTAAAGGTGGGATACCTAGCATATCCACATATGACCAGGTGAATACGTCATGATTTTGCTTTAAAAAGGTGATAAGTTGCTCTTGATACTACTCAAGTAGACTGGACCCAATATTTACTATCTTACTTGAGTGATCATTGTAAATTTCAACAAAAACATAATTGTCCACAGAGGTACCCCGATTTTCTTCCTTTGGTACCCAAGGATCCAACAGCGTCTCCAACTCCCCTACTGACTCTAATTAGGTCTCAAGAGGTACCCCAAGTTCTTCCTTATGCACTGTATCCAACTCCATGGGGCAGACAACCTACTCTTTTAGGAGACTGGTTGCCTCTAATGCTTTCCTATGTATAATTCTCTATTGTTTAGTATGTTAGCCAAAAATTCCTTGAGGCATTTGCTGAAGATCAGAGAGTGGATTTCCTCCGCTAAGCTAAAACATTTAGCTATGCTATGGCCCAAATCTTGATGAAACTCGTAGTACTTTAAGTTACGCTTCATGTTAAGGTACTTCTACATTAGCTTAGGTGAGCGGAGTAGGCAAGTATCCCTGATATGATAAAATATTTGTTCTAAAGACTAATTCAAAGGGTGATAATTGTTATACTTAGGCCTATGCAGAGGTTCCTTTCGTTTTGTTGGTGTGATGGTTTGGTGACTAGAGGTACCTAGGGTACTCTAAGAAAGTTGATACCTCACCCTCGTGTTATTGGTGATGAACTTCGTACCCCAAGTACCCTTGTTTTGTGTACCTCAAAGTTCTTTGGCTTTGCTTTGTTTCTCGTGGCTTCTATTTTGTCCTCTTTTTGTTTTAAGTGGCACTTCTCATCTGTTTCGATTTATTATAATGTTGAGGATCAGGCTTTTTCATAAGACAGAGGGCAACACTTTTGAAAGGAACACCAAGTTTCTTAAATGCATGTTCTTCTCAAAGTGGATCAACGTGTATTAATGGCCAAATGTGCCTGTTCACAAGACTTATTGGTGAAAGCAAGCCATATAATTAGCCAAAAGCTCCAATTCCCCTTGCTCAATAAAGACAAGCTTGGATGCCACCTGATCGTGGGAAGCGGCATACTGAAATTCATAAATGAACTCTACAAGGAGCTGGTTTAGGAAAGATACGCTTCTTGTCTTTAAAGATCATAACCAAAATTTGACGGGTCTAGTGAGTGGAGGGAAACATTCGACATATAGCCTTATCATTAATGCCTTTGATAAGCATTTAATCGCGGTACAATTAATGTCTTCTATTGAATCTGAGGTACTTAAACATTAGGATAACTGAGGCATGATGAAAATGTCCAAGAAAGCTGCTGTCTAGATCTCCATAGTAAATAGCAAGTTGTACCCTACAAGTGCTGGAGCACTAGTGACATTTTTCTATTCATAGAGTAGCTTCACTTGAGCTTCTAAGTGTTTTATTTTTTCAAGGATCTCATGGGGTACCCTAAGTGCACCTTGAGATACCGCTCCCATTTGAGAAGCTTATTAGGCATTCAATTTATGGCAAAGATCCTTACAGGCCCATATATTATGTTTAGTACCTCGATTACTATGCAAATGGCTAGAGGTCATATAAGGTTCCTCCACAGGGAATGTGGATTGAGACTTAAGATGGGTAATCAACAGATCATGCCTTTGCTCATCACTTTCGGGTTCTTTAAGATGTGGGACTACTTGTTTCTCTACCCGTGTTAGTGGAGGGTCATGAGTGGCAGGAAGGACCACTGACTCATATATTTGGAAGCCCATAACTCAAAGAATTTCATGAACAAGTTCTTTAAAGCGTTGTTAGGAAATGACCTCTTCATTTGAACGAATTCTGATAAATTGTTTGATAAATTTACCCTTGTTGGGCTAAGCTACTCTCCTTGTCGGATCACTGAGCTCCTCGCTGCTGTCACTTTTTGCTCGCACAAAACCCATCATCATAGTGCTAGAAGGTACATCAGGTGCTATGATTTGCAAGCATACACCACAATTAGTTTAGCAACCACTGTAGTGGCCTTTATGCGCTCCTTACCCAGATGGCACCAATTGTTTTAAATGGATTTTGGGTTGTAAGGAAATAAGGCAAAATCTCACCAAAGCGATAAATTTATTTTTAAAGTTCACGGTACTTCACTTAACCGCAACGTGTGGACTATTTTGGAGCTTTAAAATAGATGAAAAAGAGTAAGAGAGGACTAATAATGGTGAAGGGTCAGATATGGGTTAGGGTAGCTAGAAGTGGCATCTTTAAACTTGCAAAATAACAAAAGAGAGGTTAGAGGTAAAGCCAACAAAGGCCAGGGACCATACTCCGACGCTAAGTCAACTATTTGAACTTTTATGGAGTTGAGAGCTTGTAAACTCTCTAAAACAGAGGCTGGAGGTTGAAGAAGACCTTAGCCCCTTGTTTTTTATGTGTATTTTATGATGAGTGTTAGAAAGATAAAACCTTATTGCCTTTACATAGTACACCCTAGGTACCTTGCCATGTGACACCTTTTCAATGGTGATTCTACTGTCATTTCTGAAATTCTCATGTCCTTTTATCCTTATTATAATTTTTAGACCATTAGGAGCATGACTTGGAGCGCAATGAGGCAGTTTTTTAACGAACATTGTCGTTTAGTGTATGTGGTGTACGCTGGAGGTAGTCTAGGGTGCCTGTGCATAATTTTTCTAAATAGTGGCAGGCATGATAATTAAGGACCACTACCTCTTATGTGCTACTTTTGACTTTTTGCAAGCATATAGCCAGCTGTCCCCTCTTTTACAACAAGATAATCTTTATTTGATTTTACCAAATGAAATATTCTTTTTGGGTGATGGAGATAGCATGTGTAGTGAATAATTTTAGATATTTCCTTTAATACCTTTATTCTGTCACAGCGTACCCCGCGTATTAGCTTAATTATCTGGTGTATCTAGTATAGGTGAGGTACCATTAGTTTAACTTACAGTCATCAAGACCTTATTATTGACACATGGCACTTTATGTTTAACTCTTTATTTATTCCCCAAACATAATTTAATATTATTAGCATGCCCGATAGATTATATTACTTATATTAAATTGTTGGTGGTATGTACTTGTGGGAAAGTGCAAATGTAGAAAATTGTAGTAATAAGGGTAGAATTTTTTTGTATAAGGTAATGTGTTATAACTTTTTATGTCAAAAGAAAATAATAGTAATAGGTAAACTATAGAAAATAATGTATACTTCAAGGCACATTACAAATGTCTCTTTTCTTAAGACATTATTTACCCCCCACCAATTGAGTCATACATATGAGTTAAGCAAATATGTCTCCAGGATACAATAAAGCACTTAATTGTTTGTTTGCGTTGTGCATTGATGAAAGCAAACCAAAACACTCTTGAATGTTGAAAGCCTTCCAAGAAAGAATAGATTGTTCCTGCAGAAAACAGTATATTGGTTTTGTAACGCACAAAAATAAGTATTTAATAATGAAATTAGTTTTAGAAAAGAGGGTTGAGAAAAGAGTGGTGTGAGATCATTATTTTCATGTCTAAACGGCCTAAACATGACATCTATTATAGACATACTTGTGCCCTTCTATTTGGGTTGTCATCTTTCATGATACCTCTTCATTATGGCCATTATATTAAGATTTAATTTTAATCAATTATCCAAATTGAATCATCACTATTTCAAATGAAATGTCGCTATGAAAGAATCTATCTTTAAATGAAAAGATACCTCTTTTATAGGACACAATTAAATGGATATGTCTTTACAATAAGACACATCTTCTATAAGGCACAATTAATTTGAGATATCTTAACAAAAAGGCACCATTTATTTATTTTGAAAAGTATTCCAACATAAATTTGTATTAATTAAAAGACTTTCAAGTCAATTTTCTAATTAATTACTATATTAAAAGGATATTATGGTCAAAAAGGGGTTCTCATGTCCCTTTTTGAAAACTTAATAGGTTTTTGTAACTATTTCCCCGAACCTTAGAAGTGTAGGTGTCCTTTTCCCTTATATATAAAATGGGGTTTGAATTTTAGGCCTACAATTTAAAAAAACACAAATTTGTTCTCAATTGGATCATCTCATAGAAAATGGAAATTACAAAATAGGCTTATGGGATATTTCAGCAAATCAACACTAGTTTCAATACTTTCAATACTCGTAAGGATAACTTCTGTTATATCTTTATTGATGCAAAGCGTATACATTATGTTACAATTATTTCCAAGAATTATCTAACAGTTGCAATAAACGAGGAATCTAAATTTTGACGGTTGTGCGCGTGCTGCGTGATTAGTTTGCTGTTGTTTGTGACTGAATCGTGTTAAGGGAAATTTTTGGCTATATGTTAATTAATTACCGATTTTGCCAAAAAAATAGAAAGGTAGAAGGCTGGAAAAGAATTAGATCCCATCTCAAAGAAAAAGATAACCGTTCCTCACGAGAAAGTTAATAATCAACTAGTTAATATAATTGATTCCACTCTTCCCATGATCTATGTAAATGTAATTATAGAAATTTCTTGCATAGAGACGAAGAAGGAATCGAATGAATACATTACAGAACATGTGAATGTGTTATTTGGTGTAATTTCCTAGGAACATTATACTAACTGATTTCTGTAAAATTGTTGGTACAAGTTTCCACGGAAACCACTCATAATCTGCTAGAACTTCTAAGCAAATAAATTTGATAATTTTACATATATTCGTTAATATATAACAACTACAAGCGCTAGCTCAAAAGGCGTCTAACAACAAGGGTTAATTTATATTCCAACAAGCTGGAACGTGTTAATTTTTCCCAAATGAGTGTCAAATGAAAGATCAAGCAAAATAAATATGAATGTCAATGCTTTAATAATTATTAAATATCATAATGAAAAACAAAAGCAATGATATATACGTTGTCCAAAAGAAAAGCAAAAGCAAAAGCTGATGGGGATCGGGAATCCAACGAAAAGCCTACCAAGCGAATTGATTAACGACAACGTTTGGTGTCTGAATTTGATGTTAGATTATGAAACTTAAAACTCTTAACTTTGTTTCAAAGCTTATGGCTTTGATTACGCTTTGCGTCTTACGTCAAATAAGAAGAATTGGAAGGTTGGCACTTTCAACGGCTATTGATGAGGCCAAACAACAAGTGAGGCTAGTGACGGGTGTTGGAAAAGAAGTGGAAAAGCTTAAACGCAACCTTCGAGCCATTTAAGCTGTGCTGGTTGATGCTGAGCGAAGACAAGTGAAGGAGGAAAGTGTTAGACTCTGGCTGGATGAGCTCAAAGATGCGTCCTACGACATGGAGGATTTCTTGGATGAGTGGAACACTGCAAGACTCAAATTGCTAATCGAGGGTGTTGATGATAATGCTCTTGCTCCTAAGACGCCGGTATGTTCCTTCTTTCCTCTTGCCTCTTGCTCTGGTTTCAAACAAATCTTTCTGCGTCGTGATATTGCTGAGAAGATAAAAGAAATGAATGAAAATTTAGATGAGATTACCCGACAAAAAAAATGTTTAGTTTGAGTGTCATTAGATGTAACGAGGAGAAATCTGAGCGCATCCCAAGTACTTCCTTAATTGATGTGTCTGAAGTACATGGTCGTGATGTGGAAAAGAATACTCTAAAAAGCAAGTTATTCCGTGAGAGTAGTGAACAACAAAATGCCGTCCAGGTCATCTCTTTAGTAGGGATGGGCGGTATTAGCAAGACTGCGCTTGCTCAATTTGCTTACAATGATAACGATGTGAAAAATTTTTGAAAAATTTTGAGAAAAGGTTATGGGTGTGTGTCTCAGAGCCTTTTGATGAATTTAGGATCGCAAAAGCGATCGTTAAAGCTTTAGAAGATAGCACCCCAAGTTTAGGGGAACTCAATTCACTTCTAGAGCCATATATGCATCTATTGCAAGAAAAAGATTCCTTTCTTATTTTAGATGATGTGTGGACAGAAGATTATAATAAATGGGAAACATTCCAGCGTTGTCTAAAAAATGGACTCCATGGAAGTAAGATTCTTGTTACCACTTGTAAGACAATAGTTGCTCAAATGACGCAGTCAAATGATGTTATCTTAATTCAAGAATTGTCTGACCAAGCTTGCTGGTCGTTATTTGAACAATTAGCTTTTTTTGGTAGACCTTGTTCCGAGTGTGAACAATTGATTGAAATTGGTAGAAAAATTGTAGGCAAGTACAAAGGCTTGCCACTTGCTGCCAAAACTATCCGGAGTCTCTTACGGTTTAAAGAGAGTGGCAAAGTGTTTTAGATTGTGAGATATGGCAACTAGAAGAGTTTGAAAGAGGTCTTTTACCCCCACTCTTATTGAGTTATAAGGACATACCATCTATTATAAAACGTTGTTTCTCGTATTATGCTGTCTTTCCCAAAGACTAAAATATAGAGAAAGACGAATTGATTAAATTGTGGTTGGCTCAAGGTTATATTAGGCCAAAGGTAAATAAAGAGTTGGAGATGATTGGTGAGGAGTATTTTGACTACTTAGCCGCAAGATCTTTCTTCAAGATTTTGAGAGAGAGCATACTGAGGGTCTCGTTGTACGTTGCAAGATGCATGATTTTGCACAATATCTCACAAAAAATGAATGTTTGTCAATAGAAACCAATGGTCATCCATTGTCATTGATAAACAATTCTGTGGAGAAAGTTCGCCATTCGATGTTACAGCTTGCTACGACTCATTTCCTGATTCCATATTTAGTGCCGAGAAATTACGAAGCTTTTTAATTCATACCACAAATAAAGGCTTAATTTCACTGGTCCTACCTGTCTTCTTTGATCAACTCACATGTTTGAGGACATTAAAAATAACTGGAATAGATGGAAAGAAACGTCATTGCAGAATAATTTTGGAAATTCCAAAGGAGATAAAAAAACTGATTCTTTTGAGATTCCTTAAATTGGTTTCGCTAGATATAGAAGAACTGCCTGAATCATGCTGTGAGTTATTTAACTTGCAAACTTTAGAAGTGGTACGCTGCAGAAGATTCAGAAGACTACCCCAAGGATTGGGGAAGTTAGTCCATCTGAGGAATTTAAGTGAGTTTATTGTGAGTAGAAGCGGAGGATGTAAATTGGAGGATCTGAGACAGCTAAAACACCTCAGAGGATCTCTTAAGATTCAAGGGTTGGGAAATGTGAAAGATGCTGATGAGGCTAAATCTGCAGAGCTTGAGGAAAAGAAGAATCTCTTTGATTTGGTATTAAGTTTTGATGATGGTGAAAGAATTGGTGATGTAAACGACAAAGCAAATTATTGAAGCCTCGCAACCACCTCCAAACATTGAGTCATTAAGTATAGAATATCACTACATAGGCATTAGTGGGTGGCCCAGTTGGATCGTGTCATTGAACAAGCTGAAGAAATTAGTACTCTACCAATTCTATCTCTGTGATGCCATGCCTCCTTTGGGAAAATTGCCATCCCTTGATATACTCGAAATAAGAGGTAATTGGAATGTGAAAAGAGTGGGTGATGAATTTTTGGGAGTAGGAAGTGGAGATCATCTTCATGGCATTGGCACATCTTCCTCGGTTATTGCCTTCCCTAAATTAAAACAACTCCTATTTTATAATATGTCATTGGGAAGAATGGAATTTTGGAAAAGGTGACAGTTTTACAATCATGCCTCAACTAAAGAAATTGGAGTTTGAGCGTTGTACAGAATTGAAGTCAGTGCCAGAACAACTTCTTCGGAGCACAACACTGAAGGGATTGAAGATTGATAATGAGTGTCCTATTTTAGTTGAACGTTACAAAAAGCACACAGGACAGGATTGGTCAATGATCTCTCACATTCCTAACATCATAATTGGTCGTTATTACAGTTGTGTGTAAAATATGAACAAAGGTGATATTGCATAGAAAACTTAATTGGTACTTAAATTTTGCATAAGTGGAAATTTTAATCATGATGCTCTCAATTTTTGTATCATTTCAAGTTTACAATTCTCAACTACTTCACCAAAGGCTCCTCTTGTAAGCAGTAACTATGAAATGATCCTTCATTATTTCACCATCTTTAGCTTATTCAAACCATATAAAGTTGCGCAAAAACCATTGATTATCTTCATGTGAAATGAGTTTATTCATTAAATAATAGCATAGAAAGAGTTGGCTTTAACTGAAGTTACATTTTTTGGCCACAAGAATGTTGGAGAAATCACATTAATCATGATGTTAGTGATGAGTAAAATCTCTCCTGATGAACAATTGATAAATGAACATAACGTCCTTTTGAAATTCAGGTTTCCTCAGGGCACACCAGTGGTGAACGTGCGCGCAGTGTTAAAGCAGCATTAAATAAGTTGCGTGACGGGCTTCAATTGATAACTCAAAAAACAAATATTTCTTGTCTCAAGCACTGTTATGCAACCAGCCGGAGATGGAGAGAAGTGTTAGAAATTGAGTTGGTATTTCAAAATATCAATATCCCACTTTGTTTAGATAAGGGAGTTATAATTGATTTATATATAGAAACCAAATATGGGGTGGTAATAAGTCCATAAAAAAAAGATGACTCATTTCTAGAATCTAGAGAATCTATTAACTTCAAGAGAGGACTCATTTCTAGAATCTAGAAAATCTATTAATGGATAGAGAACCTATTAACTGACTGCTCACACTCAATAACTCATAAGTTTAAGAGAGGACTCATTTAGAGAATCTATTAACTGATAGAGAACCTATTAACTAAGTACTCGCACTCAATAACTCATGCACGGAGGGACCCTCCCGTGGGATTAGCTTCTTTTTACGATTTTGCACCTTTACTTTAATTATTTGATTAGAAATTAAATTGGGATTCGAATTTTAATTGAATCATTAGCTAATTATAATTCGGATTTATGAGGGCTAGGGCTCCGCGCATCTATTTAAGGAGGCCGAGGGCATCTCGCGGATTTATTCAATTCAATTAATCGCTCCTTTCTCTTGTCCTTGTGTTTTATTCAATTCAATTAATCGCTCCTTTCTCTTGTCCTTGTGTTTTATTCAATTCAATTAATCGCTCCTTTCTCTTCGTCCTTGTGTTTTATTCAATTCAATTAATTGCTCCTTGTGTTTGTTGTTCTAAACTATTGCGGTGAGTGCAGCATCACGGTAGTAGTCATTGTATCTTAGAAATCAAACCGCTTTCCTTCATCCTTCTTGAACCGAGATATGATATCCTTGAGGCGTGAAATTTGATCTTAAGGACAGTGCTTTCACACATCTTGGCTGCCTTCTCAATTTTTTCCCTTTTTACAGTCCTTTTTCCGACAAGAAGAAGCCGTCTAAATGATGAGTCTTTTCCATAAGAATAAAGGCCAACAGGATAGTGCCAGACCCAAACATAGCTTTAAAAGCTTACAGAATAACTGGGTGGACCAAGTAGGGAGATGCCGCGTCATAATCACTCATTAGTGGTCTAGCCTTAGCAGCGAAAGCAGTTCAGCCAGCATTCTCCACTTACCCGACTGTTGCTGAAAGCGGGCGAACTTTTACTGAACCGACTATTATTCAATCGGTTAGTGCTCCTATGAGGACTCTATTCTTCATCTTTCCGATGAAAAGCACATCATCACACCGATGTCTGGTTCTTACGTCATTTTCGTTAATATGCAGAACAGGTTTTGCTACTCATCCTAGCAAAACAAATGTTAAATAAATTAATTAAAGAAATCGAAGAACTTACTTCAACCATTAATTTTTATTTTTTAATCATCCACCATCAAGTTAATGCTTTAAACTAGGTTTGAATACTAGTGGGGGTTGATAAGTATTTTGATTATCCACCATCAAGCTATGAATTATTCTTTACTAGTGATTAAAATCATTGGTAATTCAATAAATAAACTCAATTGCTTAACGGAACACACATTCATTTAATTTATTTAACGCATCCTTAGAAAATTAAAAAAAAAAACTTAATGGAAGTAGCTTGAAAAAAAAAAATCATATTAAACTTTAAATTAAAAATGGCTATAACTTTTAAGGTAAATTTCAATTACTCCTGCATAAAATAACATATTAAAATTTACTCCAATCTATTTAAAACGTCAGTCGATTTCCATTTGCATTAAGAAAATAAAATATTTGATAAAGAATTCATCAACATGACTCTCGTTTATTCAACGGATCGCATCAATGTTCTCAAGAGTTTTATAAGTAAATTGGAATTTGTCAATTTATTTGAGGGTAAATGGAAATTACAAAAATTTTATACAAATTTATATTTTTTGTGTTGTAGTATTGGTCAGAATGAGGCGTCAATTGAACTTATCATATAAATGGCGTTCGTAATTTACCGGCACCAGAAGTAGTAACTGACATGGTATATTCCACAAGTCATACAGTCATAACTGTCAGACCGTAAGAGTTTGTTTGGGAATTGGAACATGCAAGAGAAGTGCTACTCAGGCAGACGGCAGCGTTGGAAACATGTGTTCTGCGCAATACTGGTAAAGGCAGGAACACACACGGGGACTGTGTTAAATGCGCACCTTCTACCCCTTTCGCTTCCATCCAAACCTGGTCGTTACAATTACACCTCAGCCTGCAAGCAGATGTCAAACATGAAACAGACTGAAAAATTTTTAATTTTTAGCTTTATTCAAGATAGGCAATAATTCAAATGAAACATGAAAATACTAAGGTCAAACACGGAATATGAAATTTACTTGTAAAAAAGCGACATGAAACATGGAGCAACTAAGCTCAAATGTGCAGTAAATAAGGTTAAACATGAGAACTACGTAGACATGCAAATCAAACTTGCAATATGGACATCAAACATGAAAGGGGCAGGAACAGCAGTGGATCTAGAAAAATAATTTACTGGGGGCTAAATAAAGTAATAGCAAGATGCAAAAACTGAGACTTGAATCTATAAAATTTTTGGTAATACATTTGTAATTGTTCTCTATGCGGTTTAATATTCTGAAAACATTCTGCAATAGACTCATTATTAATATTATTAAATGCATCTTTTTCTACATAAACAATCAAACTATCATTCATCCATTCATATCCCATCCGATTTCAAAGTTTATTTTTCACGAATTTTATTGTTGAAAATGTTCTCTCTACTGTGGCTGTGGAAACTAGAAGAACTAATGCTAATGTCACCAACAAATATACTAATGGATACACCTTATCTTTTTTTGTCTCAATCATTCTTTTAGTAAGGTCACTGATTCCCTTTAATCCTGCAAACTTGAGTACTAGAGTGTATATTCATTATATAAGTTTGAAGTTTAGTTTTAAGCACCATAATGTCACGGGATGAGTATTTGCGCAGCAAACCCGTGCGACACTTAGTCGACTTCTAGCACGTTAGTCGCTAAGTAAGCCTAGAACACTTCTCGAACTAGCTGAGCAAAGAATGCTTAGACAATTGCTAGAGAGAAGCAAGAGCAATGTAGCCAAACTATAAAACTTTATTACTCAAAGGAGTAATTTACAAGAGAGCTTGAGAGCTTGTATGTGTGCTATGAGTTGTGTGTGCTGGAATTGTGGTGTGTTGTATGCAAAATGGCAAGGGTGGTGGCCTATTTATAGGCTTGGATGGAGGGCTCTAGAACCACCTAGCAACTTGCCAACTTGCCAACTTGCCTAGAACTCTAAGGGCTTAAATGCTAAGTTCTAGAGAATTCTGGGATATTTACAATTTCTAAAACTTAGGCTGGACTTGGCTAAGCACACCCCGCATTTTTATTGAGTGATCCCGCGCGCGCAAACTTAGCCTCCGATTGTGGGAGATTTTGGCAGCCCGTGACAATCCTCCCCCACCTATGTCCGTGGCGTCCTCGTCGCGTTCTCGTGCTTGTAGTGTTGAACATGCTCCGCGAATTGCCATAGGTCTTCCTTGCGTTCCCATGTTGCTTCGCTTTCAGGGAGGTTCCTCCACTTCACCAAGTACTCGTTGTATGCCGGAATGCCCCTCCTTCGAATGACACGATCAACAAGGATGTACTCCACATCCTTGTAATATGCTGTGATAACGGCGGTTGGGGCACATTTCGACTTCCCTCGGTTGGGGTCTTCCGCATCTTCATGATATGGCTTAAGTCTTGGCGGAAGTTGGAGCTGGTACGAGACTTTGCCGACACGTCGGATTACTTGGAAAGGCCCCTCGTAACACCTCACTAACCCCTATGCACTTTCTGCAATGTCTTGAACTGTTGGGGTAGGAGCTTTAACATGACTCGATCGCCTTCCTTGTACTCGACATGGCATCTCCTTGAGTCAGCCCATTTCTTCATTTTCTGCGCGGCCTTGTCGAGATACACTTGTGTGATGTCCGTTTCCTCGAGCCACTCGCGGCCAAGCTTGTGAACCGCTGGGTTTTTCCCTCCATATACCGAGGCTATGGCATTGAGCATCATAGGTTGGAATCCCATGATGATCTCGAAAGGACTCTTGCCTGTAGCCTCGCTCCTTTGAAGATTGTATGAGAATTGGGCAACGTCCAGCAATTTAGCCCAATCTCGCTGGTGAGCGCTTACATAGTGCCTTAGATACATCTCGAGAAGATTGTTGATGCACTCAGTTTGGCCATCGGTTTGCGGATGGAAGCTTGTCGAGAACTTGAGGTCGGTTACCAACATCTTGAAGAGCTCCATCCAAAAACAGCCAGTGAATCTTGAGTCTCGGTTGCTCACTATTCTCTTCGGAACTTCCCATAGCTTCACGATATGCTTGATGAAAAGGCGGGCCGCTTCATCCGCTTTGCAATCGATTGGTGCGGCGATAAATGTTACATACTTGTTGTAGCGTTCAACCACGACCATAATGTTTCCGCACCCTTCAGATTTCGGCAAGGCCGAGATGAAGTCCATGGTGACACTTTCCCATAGCCTTGATATTATTGGCAGGGGCTCTAACAATCCTACTGGAAGTTGGTGATCCGCCTTGTCTTGTTGGCACACAAGACAAGTTCGCACATAGGCCTCGATGTCTTTCCTCATGTGTGGCCAAAAGTACGAGGATTGGACAAGTGCGGTCGTGCGCTCTACTCCAGGGTGGCCAGCCCACTTCGAGTCGTGGCATTCCTTGATGACCTCTTTCCGCAGATTTCCCCACCTTGGCACGAAAAGTCGATCTCCTTTGGTGAGGAGGATGCCTTCCTCTTGCTAAAATCGTCTTGTCTTACCTTTTAGAACTTTCCCCAACAAGTCTTTTGCTAGAGGGTCTTATTGGAGACCTTCCTTGATGCGTTCGACAAGGTCAGATTTCGATTGGCTCATACTGAGTGTTGCCAACTCTGCTTTGCGACTTAGAGTATCTGCAACGACATTGGCTTTGCCATGCTTATACTCGAGTCAGTAGTCGAATTTCGTAAGGAAGTCCTGCCACCTAGCTTGCTTGAGGCTCAACTTATTTTGCGTTTGGAAGTAGCTCGTGGCTACGTTATCCGTTAAGATCACGAAGTGCGAGCCAAGCAAGTAGTGACGCCACACGCATAGGCAATGAATGATTGCGGTCATCTCTTTTTCTTGCACGGTGTAGTGGCATTCCGTGTCGTTTAGCTTTCATCTCTCGAACGCTATAGGGTGGCCTTCTTGCATAAGTACTCCGCCAATAGCGAAGTAAGAGGCATCCGTTTACACCTCAAATGGATTTGTGTGGTCAGGAAGAACGAGGATGGGTTCCTCAAAAATTGCCTTCTTCAGCTCCTCGAATGCGTGCTGGCATTCCTCGGTCCAATGCCATATTCGGTTCTTCTTGAGGAAGTCAGTCAAAGGTGCCGCTCTCACTGAATAACCCTTGATGAAGCGGCAGTAGTAGTTCACCAGTCCAAGAAAAGATCGAAGTTCGGGTATCTTGGTGGGAGGTTCCCACTCAAGGATGGCCTTCACCTTTGCATTCTCCATCATCAACTTCCCGTCCGTTATCTTGTGACCGAGGAACTCCACCTCTTGTTGAGCAAACGAGTATTTCTCCATCTTGAGGTAGAGTTCGTTCTCTCGTAGTACTTGGAGCACTTGCCGCAAGTGTTGGGCATGTTCCTTAAGCGTGGTGCTATACACCACTATATTGTCTAAGTACACGACGACGAAGCGATCGAGAAATGGTTGGAATACTTTATTCATAAGAGTGCAAAATGTGGCCGGTGCATTAGTGAGACCAAACGGCATAACAAGGAATTCGAAAGATCCGTACTTAGTTATGCATGCCGTTTTTGGCTCATCTCCCTTTGCGATGCGTACTTGGTAGTACCAGGACCGCAAGTCAAGCTTTGTGAAGTACCGCGCTTTGCCAAGCTGGTCGAACAAGTCCGCGATCAACGGGATAAGATACTTCTTCTTGATAGTGATCTTGTTGAGCGCCCGATAGTCGATGCACATCTGGAGAGATCTATCTTTTTTTTTTTGGAAGAGCACAGGTGCACCAAATGGAGCCTTTGATGGGCGGATGTAGCCTGAATCCAACAAGTCTTTGAGTTATCTTCGCAACTCCTTGAGCTCTGGTGGCGCCATGCAATAGGGTGCCAAGGCCGGTGGCTTTGCACCTTACTCTAGCTCGATCTCATGATCCACCTCTCGTCTAGGTGGGAGCCTTTGTGGAAGCTTTGGAGGCATAACGTCCTTGAATTCGTCGAGAACTTCTTCAATGGGCAATGGGACTTGGCTTGTTGAGCTTGAGCGACATTCTCCTTCGTTCAGCTCCCGGATGGAGACCAAGAAGCTAGGGTCCTTCCGAAAAGCTTTCTTGAATTGCATGGCTGAGAGAGTCTTATCCGTGGTCTTAGAGCGCTCGGTGGGAACCATGCATACATTACTCCCATCAAGGATGCTTAAGAAGTTTGTAGCTGGTAGTGGGAAGGCATGTACCTTGTCAAAGAATTTCATGCCGAGGACCATCTTGAAGTCATCCATGGGCACGACAGAGAAATCGAGCTTTCCGCTCCATGTCCCGAGTATTACGCGCACTCCTTGTGCAGTGCCTGCAATGGGCTTGGTGGGTGAGTTTACCGTCTTCATGGTGCCTCCTTCCTTGTTGATCTTGAGGCTTAGGCGCTTGGCCTCTTTTTCAGAAATGAAGTTGTGCGTGGCTCCGGTGTCGAGCATTGCACGAACGGTGTGGCCGTTGATGTGCGCACTCACGTACATGAGCCCACTCTTCGTGGCTGTTGGTGGGTGAATGTTGAGTGCGCCAAGGCGTTGGAGAGTACCCATGTTGTGTTCGGGTTCCTCCGTCGAAGGTGTGGATTGGCCCTTAAGCTGCGCGGTTAAGGCATTAAGCGACTTCTTCTCTGGACAGTCGCGTACTCAATGAGGGCCATTGCATATAAAACATGGGCTTTGAGGCTTGGGTGGCTGCTTTGCATCTGGTTTGCTTTGCCTGCTCTTGCCGCTTTGAGGCTTTTTCTGCCCCCAATCCTTTCGGTTTTGGCCCTTGTCCTTCCAGCCCTCTCCCCTACCTTTGCCCTGGTTAGGCCTCTTGTCCTTGGGTTGGGCGGAGTAATCAATAAGTGATTCCTCAATGGCGATGGCGTCATCGAGATTTTGGACACCACGCCTATCAAGTTCTGCCCTGGCCCAATCCTTGAGGCCATCTTGGAAGTAGAAGAGAAAGTCCTTATCGGACATATCAGTTATCTCAAGCATGAAAGTAGTAAAGTCGTTGATGTAGTCGCGGACGTTACCTGTTTGCTTGAGCCAGCGAAGGCGCGCTCGTGCTTCCTTCTCCGCATTGCTTGGGGCAAAGTGCTTGCAGAGTTCTCGTTGGAACTCGGCCCAAATGTTGATGGCACATATGCCCTTGCCCATCTCACCATGCTTCCGCCGCCACTATAGTTGTGCTGCGCCTCGAAGAAACGTAGGCGCGGTACCTACTTTCGATGCCTCAGCACAAACACTCATGGCATCGAAGTATTGCTCCAGCCCAAAAAGGAAATTGTTCACGACAGTGGCATTGCATGTGTCATCGTAGGTGTCGGGCTTTGGCACCTCGATGCGACGCGCATCACTCATGCTTGTCGAAGCCGGGCTAGGAGTGAATGTGCGCTTGTGCCATGTCCAATCCGAGCGGACTTCATCCACCTCCGCACGGATTGCTTGTAGCTCACTTTGTACAAAGCTACGCAAATTTATCAGCTCATCATGGAATGCTCGAAACTCCCTTCGGAGAGAGTTGACTTGGTCTTGCATGAGGGCCTTGGTGGCTACCGTGAATTCACCATACTCGCCCTCAGGACCTTCCACCCTCACCTCCAAAGTATTAAGGGTGTCCTGGACAGCGGACATAGATGTTTCGAGTGTGGCAAAGCGAGGCTCCAAGGCGTCACCAGAAACTGCCTTGGACTTGTCACGGGACTTAGCTTGTGCGCGTCCCTCCTCGCGGCCACGAGTTGGCTCAAGAGACTCAACACCAACAATGCCCTCTTGTGTAGTGCTAGGAGGATTGGCCATTGCTCGTGAGCTTGATTGCACGGGTGCAAAACTTAGCTCTGATACCACTTGTCATGGGATGAGTATTTGCGTAGCAAACCCGTGCGACACTTAGTCGACTTCTAGCACATTAGTCGCTAAGTAAGCCTAGAACACTTCTCGAACTAGCTGAGCAAAGAATGCTTAGACAATTGCTAGAGAGAAGCAAGAGCAATGTGGCCAAACTATAAAACTTTATTACTCAAAGGAGTAATTTACAAGAGAGCTTGAGAGCTTGTATGTGTGTTGTGAGTTGTGTGTGCTGGAATTGTGGTGTGTTGTATACAAAATGGCAAGGGTGATGGCCTATTTATAGGCTTGGATGGAGGGCTCTAGAACCACCTAGCAACTTGCCAACTTGCCAACTTGCCTAGAACTCTAAGGGCTTAAATGCTAAATTCTAGAGAATTCTAGGATATTTACAATTTCTAGAACTTGGGCTGGACTTGGCTAAGCGCACCCCGCATTTTTATTGAGTGAGCCCGCGCGCGCAAACTTAGCCTCTGATTGTGGGAGATTTTGGCGGCCCGTGACAATAAGCTCTATTAGAGAAAAGTCATTTGGATAAATTTGGGCAAGACGTACTAACTTACCTTTATCAAAAGCAGCAAATGAGTCATTTAGACTTAGATATGCCAAACAAAGAAGCAATTCCATATTCTCCTTATTGAAATGATTATTTAGCTCTTGAAGTTGCAAATCCGAAACAACAAAAAATAGGTCAACTAGAAAATAATGCATGTTTAAGATCTCTCGTGCCTTACATCGTGATCAATCCCACAGTAAAAACACATCATTCATGTTAGGGACATCAATATCATGCTTCAAACAAAAAGAATAAATCTCACAAAGCAAAGAATCCCACCCATCGTCTCTCGTCATTTGGAAGTTTTTCTTACATATTTCAATCAATTTATGGCATTTAGACTATCTTGATCCTTAAGTGCTTGTGACAATTCATTTAAAAGTGCTAGTATATCTCTCATCAAATATAGACTAAGCATGAATCAAAAGATTGCATAAACTATACCAAATAATTTACTTGAAATCTTTATTTACTAGAGTTTGACTTATCTTTTACAGCTATCTCAAGCACACTAATTATATGTGGAAACAAAGATATTATGCGAAATAATGTACCATAATGTGAGCCGCAACGTGTATCCCCAAAACGTTTCAATGTAGTCTTTTGATTTTGTCCTTGCCCACTCGGTAGGTCATCATTTTCAAGTGCTTCAGTAATTAAAAGTAATTGCTTCTCTCGAAGAATATCTCGACATTTACATAAAGCCCCAACATCATCAACAACATTAGCAACTATATTGAAGAAAGAATTAACTTGATCATGCTTCTTTGCCACAGCCATAATAACTAACTATAGTTGGTGAGCAAAACAATGAAAATAGTAGGAACACTAATTCTCATTCATAATAAGTGGTTTAAGACCATTGAACTCGCCTTGCATGTTGGTAGCCCCATCATAACCTTTCTCGCACAACCTAGGTATACTCAATCCATGCTTAGAAAATAATTGTTCAAGAGCTTCCTTAAGTGAGATAGCAATGGTACTAGTAACATGCTTGAGACCTATAAAATGCTCAATAACATATCCATTCTTATCTACATATGGCATACAAGAGCCGTTTGCTCCTTCATAGATACATCTTGGGATTCATCAATCAAAACAGAAAATAATGCATCACCTATATCTCTAATAATAGCATTGGTAGTTTTAGTAGAGTAAGCCCTTACAATATCTTTTTAAATTAAAGGAGCAATCAACATGTCATTTCCAGGAGCATTCTTTAAAGTAACTTTTTTGATATCTTCATTGTGATCAACAAGAAATCTTAAAATTTGAAGATAATTTCCTTTGTTACTTGAATTATTAGACTCGTCAAGACCATGGAATACAAGCCCTTATTCTAAAAGAAGCCGAACAACATCAATGGATGTGAACAAGCGAGTTCAATAATCTTTTCAATCTTGATTAGAATATTTACTGAAGAATGTTTGAACATGCTGCTTTTGTTTCATTAAATCTTCACAATAACTCTTGGCTTTGTTGTGACCACTATTAGGACCTCCAACATGCTTTTCTAATTTTTTTGGTTTCTTCTAATTTGAGAAACCGTATCCATGTTTTGTAAATGTCTCACCGCTTTCTTGCTCACCAATTTCTAGTCTGAAAAGATAACAACATAAACAATATGCAGCATTCTTTGATATACTATATTCTAACCAATTTTCATACTTATTGAACCAAGCAAGATTAAATTGTCATTGTTGTAGCTCAAATTTAGACTCGCAAAAATTGTGAAATTTAGGTTGGTAAGGATCCATTTGTAAATGTGCTCTATGAACTTCATCTTGAACATTAGGATTGTAAGAAGAAGTTGGGTCATTGTCCAAGATCAGAAGGAAGTTCTGACAATTCTAAGCCAAACTTATTTCATTTTTCTATACCACTTTCATCTCTCTCTAGAAATGAAATGGCGACATCATTGTTTTTCTTTTAGAATACTTTTCCTTATCTATTTCAAACTTATATGAAAACAAATTAATTACAATTACAAAAAGACTAAGTGTAAAGTGTGCTCAATGTATAACTAATAACTATGGATAAAATCACTAAGAAATTGTAAAGGTTAGAGTTAGTCACTTAAACAATTACAGTTTCTATAGAGATTTATTAAGATAAGTTAAAATTACCATAAATTTTGGCATATGGAAAGGAATAAAATATTAAATTATTAACTTAATTTTAAAAAAAAAAGAAATGGACATGCTTACCTGATACAAAGATATTGCAAAAAAAAAAAAAAACTCACTTTGCTGGGCCCACCTAACCCCACAACAACTAAATAAATCACACCGTTCTTTTGCTTTCTCCACCAAGAATAAAGGATGGAGAAGAGTGAATAAAGAACTGCAGCTTGATGTTTTTGAAATTCTATTTAGGCTACCCAAGAGGGGGGGTTGAATTGGGTTTTAAAAATTAAGCCAATAAAAATGCACAATATTAAAACTAATGTCTTAATCAAAATCAAAAGTAATAAATTCAACAATGCTCAAATTAAAAAGAATAAGGGAAGAGAAATCAAACACTTGATTTTTACGTGGTTCGGCCAACCGTGCCTACGTCCACGCCTCCAAGCTCACCAGGCTTGAGGATTCCACTATGCAAGCCTCCAAGGCTTCAAATTACTTACACTTGACTTCCAAGGTGTCAATGGACCTTTACAATAAGAGATTAAACCCAATCTCTCAACCCAAGTGTTTCCCAACACTTACAATCACTCAATGATAGAGATTTAATAACAAATAATCTCTCACACACTCCAAATTATTACAATTGAAATTTTAATGTGTGAGGGAATGAAATAAAACACAATTGAAGCTCAAATATCATTGTTTCTCAGTAGGAAGCTCAAATATAAAAAATGTTGGGTCTCTTGTTTGAATTTGATTGAGCCTTTTTATAGTTGGAGCTGAAAACTAGCCGTTATTGACTTTCTGATAATAATCGGTTCTCCGGTTGTCTCAATCGGTTAGCCGTTTTGACTTTTCAGCTAGCCGTTGCCCTTTGATTTCAAATAAACGGTTTACCGTTTAAATTATCGAATCACCGTTTCTTTCCAGAAACCTGCAAAACAGAACTCGGCTCTCCGTTTTTGCTAAACGGTTCAAGAGTAGAAAAAATTTTCTTTACTGGAATTTATCGGTTAACCGTTATTCATAAACGGTGTGCCGTTAATTTCCAGAACATCTGACGCTTACCGTTTGTACTAAACGGTTCAAGGCTAAAAAGTTTCTCCCTACTGGAATTTATCGGTTAGCCGTTTCCATAAACGGTTCACCGTTAATTTCTAGACCTTTCGAAACAAACTCCACTGTAAATTATCGGTTCACCGTTTCCCATAAACGGTTCACCGTTAATTTCCAGACCTTTCGAAACAAACTGCACTGTAAATTATCGGTTCACCGTTTCCCATAAACAGTTCACCGTTAATTTCCAGTTTCATCATTTTTGAGCTTTAAACAAGTGTATTGCTTTAGAAAAATCTTTTTAATAGTCCCAACACTTTAATTATGAACATGTAATTTTTTGTTATCATCAAAATCATTATTATAAGATTAACAGTTTTCCTTTAACACAATCCGTAATTACAGTTGTGGTTCCCACAACTCAATAGTTCAGAATTATACATGTTTGAGGCCGTCGGCTTTGATTTTTAAATCGAAGAATGACTTTTACATTTGTTAAAAAGTAGTTTAAATTTCAAAAGATGAGACTATCTAATAATTTGGTGGGGGTATTTAGAATCCCATTATTTTTTATTTTAAAAAAATAATTCTTTTTCCAAGTCCTATAGTGAATTTGCTTCTGGGCGGGAAAATTTTTATTTTTTAACTTTATTCAAGACATGTAAAAATTCAAGTGAACACATACAACAATTAAGGTCAGACATGCAATATAAAATTTACTTGTTAAAAAGTTAAGTAAAACATGCAATAACTGAAGTCAAACATATAACAAATGAGATTAAACATGAGAATTACGTAAACATGCAATATGTCACGTGAAACATGCAACAATAGAGGTCAAATATGCAATTCAGATATCAAACATGAAACGGGCAGGAAAATTTTTAATTTTTTGGCTTTAATCAAAACATGCAATAATTCAAGTAAAACATATAATAACTGAGGTAAAACATGTAACATGAAATTTACTTGTAAAAAAATTATGTGAAACATGCAACAACTAAGATTAAACGTGCAACAGATGAGGTTAAAACATGAGAATCGTGTGAACATACAACAACAAGGGTCAAACATGCAACGCAAACATCAAACATGAAACGGGCGGGAAAATTTTTAATTTTTGACTTTATTCAAGACATGTAACAATGCAAGTGATACATGTAATAACTAAAGTCAAACATGCAGTATGAAATTTATATGTAAAAAAGTGATGTGAAACATACAACAATTGAGGCCAAACGTACAACAAATGAAGTTAAATATGAGAATTATATAAACATGTAACAAGTCACGTGATATATGTGACAAATTATGTTCAAAATACAACATGAATGTCAAACATGAAATGGGCAGAGAAAAAAAATTAGGGATATTTATACTAATAAAATTGAAAAAATAATAAAATACATGAAAATTTTGATGTTAACTACGAGACATTATCGATAAAATATGAAATAAATATTTACTTTTTATTAAATAATTTTTTTTTTATTTTTTCTCCTAATTATGATAAGATTATATCTTTTTTCCATTATTTATTTATTTATTTTTTACTATTAATATTATTTTTCTCACAATTTCTCAACTAATTCATTAATTTAATTTAATTTAATTTTTTAAATTTATAAAAAAAAATGGTGCAAGTCTTTGGCCGCCATTCTCTCTTTGAGAGCCCGGCACCGTACCAACTATAATGCCACCGGCATTGTAACCAAACCCTTTTAACAAAAGTTGATGCAACACTTAGCAGATAATCATGTGACCTCTTATTTATTTATTTATTTTTCTGGATATGGAAGCTTGTGCAGCTTGACTTTGTGTTGGCATTAATTGGGCAGGTAGTAGTTGGGTTCGGTTCCATTTCTTTAAATTTCTCTTTAAAATTTATATTTTTGTTGACTTATTTATCAATTAAAAATATAATATTAGAAAACAAATAGAAAGTAAGAAGTGTTTATTTTTTTGTCTGAAATCTGAATAGATCTAAGTTAATTTCAATTCTAAATAAAATTGAATATCTAAATCTGAATGATATATTTATTTTTTTTATATGAATCACTAAAACTTAAATATTAAGTTATTTATTTTTTAACTTAAAAAATCTAAAAACTAATATTTTTACATTTATATCTTTACAAATAATAAATGTTAAATAAATAATAAACAACTCAAAGAATATAAATAAGATAATAAATTATTATAATATAAATCATATTCAATTGAATACAATTTTTTAATATTCTATATTATATATGTTGATCAATTTTATTATAATTTATGATGTTTTTATATGAAAAATATTCATAAAAAATTATGAAGATAAAAAATATAAATTTAAAGTAAATGAAAAGATAAAAATAATAATAGTCTACTACTATATATTATTACAAGTTATATAGAGATAGGTAAAAATACTATTATTAAATTTTATTTAGATAATAATAAAAATCAATTAATTAGATTGGAATATTTTGGAGAATATCTTTTAGTGATATCATTTTCACTTTTTAGATTAATTAAAAAGTTAAAACAATTATCTTAATAATTTAATGACTTAATGGCTAAAAATTTTCATTAGATTAAAAAAATAAATAGACAAATAATAGAAAAAAAATCATCTTAAAATAATTTCTATTTAATTTTTATGTATATATAAATAACAAAATTCGCATTTTTTATAGTCATATAATCAAATAAAAAAATAAATATATTATTAGTTATAAGTTCTTAAGAAATAATTAAAATTGTAAGAGATAAAAAAATTTTTGGTGAACAGATAAAAAATTATTTTAATAATCATTCCACATAATTATAATTATTTCTTAATAATTTTATTCTTATATTAAATTTATTATCTCAAACCGAACTGAACCCGATTGGAGCCATCAGTTCGATTATTCGGAGTCACGAATTTTTTTCCACCTAATTGTTATCTGAATCGTCAGCTTCACGCATTAAATCCAATAGTTATAACTCATAAATTTTATTCTCTCATCTTTTGTCTTCCAACTCGCAGAATTGTTGATGCGATCGCTTCCGCTGTCTTCGAGCAGCTGATTTCAATGTCAGTTGAAGAGGCAAAAAATGTATAACAAATTTTATTTTATTTTATTTTATTTTTCGCTGCCTTGGCATAAGCTGCCGTTTCTGTTTTTTTCTCTCTTCATGCTGGCCAAGAGAGTTGTATCATTGTATGACATAAGACTTTATATTAATGTCATCTTCTTCACAAGATACATTTTTTCAAACATTTTAAATTAATCAGTTTGAATATTATGGCCAACAAAAGGTGAAGTGTTTTAGATTTATGGTGCATTTACTTCTTGCATTAGGAAATTGAAATTTAGAATCGAAATTATTAAAAGCATTAATAAATACGAAAATTGAAATGGAAATCAAAATCATAGGGCCAACATAATTTATGAATCATTTGAATAAATTTCATTCGGGGCTTTGAAAATCAAACCCGATTGCTGAAACTACTCATTTTATCTTCATTAAATTTGCATAATTTCTAAATTTCCTTTAATCAAGTTCTGTCATTTTTACATTTTAGTCCCTGCAGAACAATGAAAATACCTAGAAATTTTACATTATTTGCAAATAAGTTCTTTATTATTTATTAATAGTAATAATGATGATGATGATGTCATTATTATTATTATTATTATTATTATTGATTATTATTATTATTATTACTATTATTTTTTGTTATTAATATTATTATTACTATTGTCACTAATTTCATTATAATTATTAAAATTTATTTAATTTTATTATTTTGATTATTGTTATTATTATCATTAATGTCATTATTATCATCATCATCATCATCATCATCATTATTATAACACTATTATAATTAATTATTATATTAATGTTAATAATAATATTATTATTGACAACAATTAATAATAATAATAATAATTTTAGAATAACAATAATTAAAATATAAAATAATAATTATGACAATAGTTAATTAAGGACTTTCTAGCAATTTATAATAATCTAACTCATTCCAATTCCGATTTTAAGATAAAGTAAACACATTAATGGCAACACAACTCATTTTGATTCTAATTTCTATAGTTTAAATAAATAACTGATTTTGATTTCAATTCCTCGTTTCAATGCCAACTTATTCCAATTTTACCTTATTTCAATTCTCATTTAGTAAATGCTCCATTAAAGAGCGAAGTGTTATTTTGATGTGAAAATTCGGAAAGCAAACAATATCATCACATGCAAATGCTCCTGGCGAAGTTGACGTATATACTACGAATAGAAACCTCTTTACATGAAAATAGAGCAACAAAGGAAGCAGCTGTTTTGGACTAATATCGGATATTCTTATTTAAGCAGATGCTTATTCAATCTTTATATTTTTTAAAATGTTTCAAAATATTTTTGTTGTTAAATATATTTTATTTTTTATTTGCTATTATAAAAAAATTTATTTTAAAAAATTTGAGAATATTGGAGAAAAAATATTACTTTACCAAATTAATCTCAAGAGTAAAATAATAATAAAAAATTTATATTTATTTTTGCTTTATTATATGAGTAATTTGATAAATTAATTTTTTTTCCTTCAATGTACCTAAAGGTGCTGCAAGGGAGTCATATCATAATAAAAAAAAAGGGCAAAAGTGTAATATATGACAAGAGCATCTCGAAGCATAATTCAAGATGCAGTGGATAGTGGATAAAACCTGCGCACGAGCAATAAAGTGGCTCACTTTGCCTCCTGGCTAATTACAAGAACACAAATTTAACAAAAGTTCATGGCTTCATGAAACGCTTGATCAGACAACTTTAGCGAAAAGTTGAGTGACTTGACTTTGTTCTTGGTCAATTTATGATAATGTTATCTTCTCTCCTCCAAGCCACGCACATAAATATAGAAATTATTCTCGTTCACATGATACCTTTTCTCATTTTAACAACAATATTTTGAATTATTCTGGCTAATTGGCCATGTTTTTGGAGCTAAGTTAAAGAGCGAAGAACTGCGTCAGCGTTGTATATGTTGATGTGACATAAACATCCTCACAAGCAAACTCACCCTATAAGGGTGACATGTGGGAACTTATTCATCGCCATTAATGCCACAGCTGCCGATTTTACAATTCACTTTTGACCGATAAGAAGAGAAACTAAATATGCCTCACAGTATTAATTAGGGTTTTTCTTAAATTATATTTATTATAATTCATAATTAGAATTTTTTTAATAAAAATGAATAATAAAATAGTAGGATTAAATGAATTGGTGAATGAATTTTATCTAAATATAAATTACATTTAGAGAGACCCTATTAATAATAGATACATATAATATATACCTAGTTGAAACTCTGTAAAATCAACACTCATTCTATTTCATCTTCTAACTTTTGGCAGAGCTCTTTAACGAGGATATTGCGATGTCATCAATATAATGTAATTAGTTTTAGAAAAATGTATGTGATCTTATTGGCACTATGTACGTTGTTATATATAAAAATTCATGATTTAATTCAATATTTGTAATGAAAAATTTTGAAAATTTTAACTTAAAATTTATAATTAATTAATGGTATTAAAATCTTAGCGTTTCTACAAATATTTGTACGAAATCAAAGTATTTGTGTTTTCTTTCTTTTCCTGAGATGTTTTTAATTCAAAATGATATCACATAACTAGAAACCCCATTGCGCGATAAGATTAATCAACTGGAAAACGAAAGAGAGATGATTAAAAAAAGAAACACGAAAAACAAAAAACAGATAAACGGCTGGCAAAGAAAGAGCCGGTACTCTCTATCAATCGACATAATTCAGTGCAGTATATAATCGTGTCCCGATACATTGGATACTCTTACATTTCCACACGGCCCCATGGTTATAAAGTAGCCGTGGTCCGCTGCTTATTACGACGAGACAGTGATTGAATTACTTACTAGTGAAAGTGAAAAACTCTCTGGTATTATGACTGTTTTTTCGTCCAGGGTACTTGTTAGCTTCTGCTGCCGGTCACATGAGCTTAAGTGGTGACCATGACCCACACTAATTGAATTATTTGGGAATCGCTCAATTCCTATCAATGCATTAAATCGTCATCTTGATCCCTGTATACATGATTTGAACGTGGCAATCATCGGCTTCTAGCTCTTTCTTTTACCCCTCATCAATTAGGGATTTTAACGATATTAATGTTGAAACATTGGATACAAATAGCGTTCGAACATGATACTAGTATTTTTTTAATCAAATATTACTCGCATATTTCCAGAACATTCAGGAACAAAATATAATTTCAATGATGACAATTCCGATGGTTAGGAAAGCCTTTTGTTCAAACAGAAGACTCCAAGCTAAATGCAAAATGTGTCAAAGCATTTGCCGCTTCATTACAGTTCCTTGATGTATGATGTATCCCGAAATCCTGATACACACACACACACACAAATATCAGAGAAGAAAAAAGGAAATCCAGTTCGTGCCCTGCGAGCTCAAATCAATTAAATTAATGGTCTATGAGGAAACATTGGAGACATTGGATGACAAGAGAGCTTCAAATTAATTCCATCCCTTCACAAAAAATTACTTAAATTTATTTTGAACAAATTTGGATATTCACTCTCAAATGCTGACGTTCTTATTTTTTAACATGTACATTGAAGAATTTTACAACATTGTTAAAGGCTTTTAACATATTGTATAGTTTTAAAAAATTATTTTACGATGTTATAAAAACATTTTATAAACATTATAAAATCTGAAATCTACATTTTAGTGCGTATGTCTCTAAATGTCGATACTAAAGGGGAGGGTGGTGATGTCCTCCTATCCACTTTTTGTGAAATGCACGCCAACGGAGTTGAATTTTTTTAAGTCAAATTTTTTATTCTTAAATTAAACGATTAATAATTCATTAACTAGACAAATTTTATCTACTTCTTAATGCATAAAACATTTGTCTATAACATTTGACCGTGCCTAAACAAAAACTAAGTTTATTTTTATTTTTTAAAAAATTAGAAAAGTGGGACACAAGACTTTCTCTTATTTTAGGGAATTAATGCCATAGTATGTTTCGCATACAGCATTGCATAGCATTATTTCGTCGGCCAACATTAATTGAAATAAACCACCCATGTTTGGCAATTGAAATAAAATGCATTGCACAACATTAACTAATGTCTTAATGCAGCTTTTTCCGCATTATCAAAACTTGCGACTTCCCGCCCCCTTCCTCAAGTATATGCTGTATTACTAACTATTAGAAAAAAAAATTATTTAATTAATTAAAAAATATTTAAATTATTTATTATTAGTTTATGAAATTCTAAGTGATCAGCCGAAGAGGGGGGTGAATTGGATATTTAAAATTATACAATTAAAAACACAAAACAATCCAAACTAATGTCTTAAGCAACTTAATGAAAGTAAATTAAAGCAATAAATAAAAATAAAGAGATAAGGGAGAAGAGAGCAAACACGTGATTTTTATGTGGTTTGGCAAATCATGTTGATATCCACGCCTCTAAACAACCCGAGCTTCAAGTTTTCAATAACCAAGTCTTACAATCCAAGGCTTCAGAATGTTTGCAATTGACTTTCTAGGTGTCAATAGACCTTTACAATTTGAGATGAATTACAAACCTCTTTCCCAAGTGTTTCTCACAGTCATAATCACTCAATTTTTTTATATTTGAATGAAGCTTACAAAGATATACACTTTCCCAATTTAATGTAAACAAATAATGGCTCAAATGAAAGTATGTATGCAAAATTGAAGCTTAGAAGACATTTGAATACTGATAAAAATTGCCAAGATTGTTCAGCAACACCTTGAAATAGAGTTTTCCTTGGCTATTTATAGATTAAGCATTAAAACTAGCCATTATTGGGGTATAGGCTTACACAGTTTACCGCGTCTAGGGATGGCAAATTGGTCCATCCAAATTGGATATTCATAAATCCAATCTAATTGGATTGGATAATATCCATCCAAAAATTTTTTGGATCTGAATATGGATATTTTTTAAAATATCCAATTACATTTTGGATGGATATGGATATTTAATGGATATCCAAAATCCAATTCATTTATTCATTTTAAGTTAAAAAAAATTATATTAGAAAACTAAAATGAGAAAATCGATTTAGAACCCTAAGGTTATTACCCGCTGCTTATCTCTCACCGCCGCTCGTCCCTCGCCGCTGCCGCTGGCCGCTCAACCCTCGCCGCTGCCGCTGGCCGCTCAACCCTCGCCGCTTGCTGCTCGTCGCTCGCAGTCTCATCTCTTCTCTTTTCTCTCTGTCATTGTGGAAAAGGAACAAGCGGAGGCAAATCTGCAACTTAGATCTCTCTCTTTTGACATCCTTGTATGTAACTCAAATCCCTTTCTTTTTCTTCACTTGCACTCCCCGAATTTTGTTTGATTCATTGTGTAAAGTTACAATTTCAACTGAAATCCAGCCTTCACTAAAATTGTTTGGTTTCTCTATTTTTAAGAATAATGTGCTATTCGGATTAGACAGAAATTTGAAGTTAAAAATCAATCCCCATTTTGTATTGTCTGGAATTTTTATCATCTTCACAAAGTATTGTACTGTTGCCGGCGTGTTGGGCCACCGTGTGCAGGTCTGAATTGGCCTAAGTTCTAAATTTTGAAGTGTTCACTTGGAATAGGCACTAGTGTTAGCGGGCATGTGGGGAAGATTGTCCAAGTTTAGATTTGTTTGTTTTTTCAACATACTACATGTTAATACCTTTTAGATTTTGTTTTGCGCTCATTATTTTGTGCAGGCTCCCTCTAATTAATTCATTAGCTGCTATAGAAGCACCTGATTTAGGATTTGAAATTGGTATTGCTTGCTCTATAACTCTTCTAATTTTGATCTCAAATGCTATACTCGCGATTATGGGGAGGAATGATTCTGGAGGATGAATGTAATTGAAATTGACTGGTATACAAAGTTAATAGTTTTGTCGCGCTGATCTTAAAGTGGAAGATACTCGAATTCAAACTTAGAAGCTTGAACTAACAAATTTGTCTAATTGGGTGGCTTACTTGCTCTCATCCCCCTAATTAATGTCTAGGTGGAGCTTTCATTAGCTAAAATTTTTTTGTTTGGTATGTATGGTGCAGGGATTAAAATATACACGAATCGCTGGTTGAATGAAATTTGATGATTATTAAATTAAAAGTCAAAACAAGCATTCTATTGAAAGAAAAAGAGAAAAGAAAAAAGAAAAAATTAGTAGTATCATTTCAGATTGATTGAGATTTTGCATGCTCAAATGATTTACTACCTTGGTTATTGACGCAAGAACCGATAATTTAGTTTTTTTCCCCCCCTGATACTGCTGCTTATTGTTATTATTTTCTTCTACATGAGTTGAGCTTGACCTTGAACTTGAGTGCCTGCATTGTGAAAAATGATAGATGAGTTCAATAAATAGATCATTGGAAGTTCCTTTTGAATTTTGGCTCATGCATTGGTTGCTAGACTGGAGGATGCAAGTGGTTAGGATTAATATTTTAATAAATCATTGTGAAACGACAAGCTGAAATGAAATTTTTAATATGATAATGATATTGCTGGGTGAAGCTTTCAAAGTTGAGTGTTGAAAATGGCTAATTAATTTCTTAGGATTATTTTTCATGTTTTTGTTTTTCATATCCTTAAAATGCAATGATGATTAATACTTGGAAGAATGAAGTCAATTCATCGTAAAAATAAAACATAAAAATTAATCTGTAATATCAATTGCATGAACATAGTGGAAGTTGGAAGTTACTAGCTTAGATAAAAATGAATTTGCATTAAAAGCAAAAAAATTTAGTTTTTTTTTTTACTTTTGTCCAAATTGATTATTTACAATAATTTTTTAAGTTCAATAGTATACCAATCAATTAGTTGAGTTGGTAAAATTTTTTAAGTTGAAACAAAATGTCTGCAGTTTAAATATTATTAATATAAATAAGTGGAGAATTTGATTTCATTAAGCTAGTGCATAACAAATAAGATATTATATTAGTAGGTATTCAATTGAGTATTTAAAGTGAGTAAACATGCCATTACTCTAACTAAAAAAATTTCCAACAAAATTTAGAACAGGTGGAAATATAAATTGCTAATTTTAAGAGCATTCCATACCATATCTATTTGAAAGAAAACATTGTCAAACTTGGCCTTCGACTGATAGCACCAAATTGGCCATAAGCCATATAAAAAATGTGTTGCCATTCTCTATGATTGATCTTTAATGTGTATTTGTGTGCATATATATATATATATATAATGTATGTATCTTGTTGTGCTGAAATAGACTTCAATTAAATACAATTTCTGAAAATATTTTTGAACAGCAGCATCTAAACCATTTATGCATGAATCCCTCCAAAGTGTAGCTTCCTCCCTTTTTATTCATTTACCGTAATTGGAAAATAGTTTAATAAATTTCAGTTTAGCCTGAGCACTGTATAAGTTGTAAAGCATTCATATACAAAACAGCTGAATGTCCCACCTCCATTAAATTAAAGCAGCTGGCCAATTTAATATGTATAATTTGTTGACATTATCATACCAATTTAATTCAGTCCAACTAATTGGTTCAGAAATTTAATCTTCCAACAATTCAATTGATGTTTGAAATTTTTTTTTCAGGTTAATTATGTCTGATGTTGATCCCGATCCTATTGTTCAATTAAACCCTCAAACCTCAAATAATGTTAATGCTGAAAATCCACAAACTCATTCAACTAGTGGGGGTACAAAACGAGATGCAGAAGGACGACCTAGAAGCTCATTGAGACAAACATCTAGAGCTTGGGACCATTTCATAAAGCGAAAAATTAATGGAGAAATGAAGGCAGTGTGTAATCATTGTGGCAAAGGTTTTGCTGGACAGCAATCGAGTGGAACTTCGCATTTGCTAAACCATATTGATAGGTGTCCCAAACGGATAGAAGAATCAGCTCCAGCTCCAGCTTCTAGCCCTAGCGAAGCATCTAAGGTTTACAAGAAAAAAGATGCTGAAACTTCAACAATTTCAGCATTTGATCCCACTGCATTTGATAAAGCACTTGCTAGACAGAAAATAGCAAGAATGATAATTATGCATGAGCTTCCTTTGAGGTTTGTTGAATATGAAGGGTTTAGGGATTTGATG
This sequence comes from Luvunga scandens, assembly GCA_030449905.1. NCBI lineage: Eukaryota > Viridiplantae > Streptophyta > Magnoliopsida > Sapindales > Rutaceae > Luvunga > Luvunga scandens. The sequence goes on along the minus strand of JASUUG010001160.1, from coordinate 696,340 downwards.
AGTTTTGTTCAGCCTTTGCTTGGTAAAATTTGTAGGAACACTATTAAAAAAGAAGTTTTTAAGCTGTTTGATTTTGAAAAGGCTAAGACAATGGCCTTGTTGGAGGATATTACTAGTAAAGTTTCCATTACTACGGATATGTGGACATCTAGCAATCAAAAAAAGGGGTATATGGTTGTGACAGCACATTTTATTGACAATTCGTGGACTCTACGAAATCGGATCTTAAGGTACCATTTTAAAAGTTTAATAAATTTTATTTATATTTTATTATATGTACTTTATTTTGTTTATTCTTATTTGTAATTTTGTTTTATTATTTTTTTAAATTGTCTAGATTTATATATGTGCCTTCGCCACACACTGCTGAAGCACTTTCTAATGAGTTGGCTAAGTGTTTGTTGGATTGGAATGTAGATCGAAAGTTATCTACAATAACGGTTGATAATTGTTCCACCAATGATGCCATGATTCCGCTTTTGTTGGCTAAGTTTCCTTTTGGTTCATTATTATTAAATGGAAAATTGTTGCATATGAGATGTTGTGCTCACATTTTAAATTTAATTGTTAAGGATGGGTTAAATGCGATAGGTGATGGGATTGAAAAAGTTAGAAACAGTGTTAATTATTGGACATTATCGCCTAAAAGGATAGAGTTGTTTGAAGATACGGCTAATCGCCAATTGAAGTTGAATTGTTCTAGGAGTTTAGTGCTTGATTGTAGAACTAGGTGGAATTCAACATATTTGATGCTTGAAGTTGCTTTGATTTATAAAGATGTGTTTACTCGTCTGAAGCATCGTGATAACCAATATAAGCACTTGCCTACTGAAGTGGAGTGGGAGTTGGCAAGAGTAGTATGTGAGCATTTGAAGCCCTTTTATACCATGACGGAGATATTTTCTGGTACTAAATACCCAACAGCTAACTTATTTTTTCCAATAATTTGTGAAATTAGATTATCATTGAATGCTTGGCTTAATTCTTCATGTGATGTGATAAAAAATATGGCAAAAAGTATGTTAGAAAAGTTTGGAAAATATTGGGATGAAATCCATGGAGTGATGGCTGTTGCTGTTGTATTGGATCCTAGATACAAAATGGTTCTAGTGGATTATTTCTTTCCTCAAATTTATGGTAGTGATGCATCAACTCATATTGATAGAATCCACACTCTTTGTTTTGACTTATATAGAGAATATAAAAAAAAGAGTATGGTTGGATCGAATTTGGCTGAAGGATTTGGTGAGTCTAGTGTTGTTTGTAATTCTAGTTCTAGTTCAGTTGTGATGGGCATGTGGGATGTGCAAAAATTTAATGCATTTAAAAGCCAACATATTCGTAAACGAGTCAAGTCGGAGTTAGATACGTACTTGGAAGAGGAGGATAAGACTACTCCGGACTTCGATATTTTAATGTGGTGGAAGGTGAATAGAAGTAGATATCCCATATTGTTTGAGATTGCTAGAGATTTGTTGGCTGTTCCGGTTTCTACAGTTGCTTCTGAGTCTGCTTTTAGCGCAGGTGGTCGATTTTTAAGTCCACATCGTAGTAGACTTCACCCGAATACATTAGAGGCCTTAATGTGTGCTCAGAATTGGATATGGGCTCAATTGAAAGGTATTAAATTCAGCTCACTTTTGCACTTTATTTAATTTTGATAATACTTGTTTTCTTTATATTTTACAAGTGTTTTTTTAAATAGGTGGAATTCCTAGAGATAAGGTGATGAATGGAGAAGAAATGAATGGAGAAATGACTGATAATGATGATGAAGAGGAGGCCCAGCCATATTCTGAATAGTGTTTAATTTTCTTTTTTTTTTTTGTTGGTATGTGCTTGATGCTTATTGTGATGCTCAATTATGAATGATCATGGTCATAAATAATATAAATTATTTACTTGTTTAATGCTTTGTTTTAATTTGCAGATTAATGATGTGTTAGAAGAGTGGAGTTTTTGTATTTAGTTTGAAATTAATTTGTAATTTCATATTACAATTTTTTTGGGTGAATTCATAATTTTGATACTTGTTATTTGAAATGTTTATTATTTTTATTTGATATTGAAATTTTATATTAGTTTTAACTATTATATATAATTTTTTTTATTTCATATTTCTTAGATTATGTTTATGTAATAAAAATTAAATATCCATGAATATCCATGGATATCCATATTTATACGGATAAAATCCATATCCATATCCAGTATTAAATACTGGATATGGATATGGATATATCCATTATGGATAATTATGGATTTATACTTGGATGGATATTATCCATCCATAATTGGATATTTGCCATCCCTAACCGCGTCCTAGGAAATGGTTTACCGTTGGCTTATGTGGCAATTGCCATTATGGCTGAATTTTGAAATTCTTGCTTAATCAGTTTGCCACTTGATTCCAGAGAGTCATCTTGGTGAAATCGATTTGTCGTTTTAAGAAAATAGTTTGCTGCTTGATTCCAGAGGGTCATCTTGATGAAATTTATTTGCCGTGTGCAGATAACGGTTTGTCGTTTGATTCCATAATACCATTTTGAGTAGTATGCCGCTTGTGTCCAGAAACTATATTTACCTTAATCGGCTTACCGTTTGAATTATAATAGCTTACCGTGTTGAGTATAGAGATGAATTTTTTATTGAAAATCTTTTACGAAAAAGCGCTTATACTTACAATTCACAGTAATATCCATATTGAAACTTCAATAACATATTTCCTAAGATTGTATATCCACATGATAGAATTTTTCTTGAAAAATACAAAGAAAACATTTTAAGAACTTTAATAAAACAACATTAATTTTCTTTTTTTAAAAAATAATATATAGGAATATGTGTATTTCCTATTTTACCCATGACATATGGTTTGTTATAATCAAAATTGGAATGGCATATAGCCATATAGGTTAACAGTTTATAAAATATCAAATTTAAATGGCTAAATTATTGACCACCGCCGACCACCACGATCTATCATCAATGATATCAATGCTGTCTTATTTGATGTCAATTTTGGTACCAATAAAATCCTTATCACTAAAAAATATCAGAGTCGGAGCTTCCATTCATTGTAAATCTACAATCAAAATTTTGTATCCTTAAACTTTGACCATATATTTACAATGAAAAGAAACTCCGTTGCTGATGGGACATACACTGTTGTATGGATCCGGTAATGAAGATTCCAAAGGTATCAAAATTGATGTTAAAAGCTACCATAATATGAACATTCGTGGCGGTTAGACCTTGGTGGATGGCAGTGAGTAATTTTATTTTTGTTTGTAAATAATAAATTTGATAAATATAAATTACTAAACTTTTAAAATATTTATACTTATAGAAAATTAATTTAATACAAATAATAATATAAAATATTATTATATATAATACTATACAATATAATATCAAACATTCAAATAACAAGAAGGATAAATGGGTTAGTTTCTTGATATTTGATCTTGAAAATATAAAATATATACGTATTCTAACAAAGAACTTTAAAAAGTAACAAAATGTACAATAAAAACATCTTATCATTAATTGTTTATTCATGAAGAAACCTATATTTATTATTTTTAGTATTTAATTTTTTATTTTGATTTTGATTTTAATTTATGTGATTTATTTAATTTACAATAAATATGAATATAAATGTATTTAAAAATAAGGGTAATATTGTATAATCGTGATGGCAAGGGGTTATTGGGTATTCTGAAAATTATAAGGAATGAGTGATGTATATTGATTTTAATTTGGAAAAACTAGCTATCTTTCATATAATTTATACTATAATTCGTAGTTTGTATTACAAAATTTTGAAAAATCTTTTGCAAATATGTGTGTTCTTGCAACACATGTACAAAGTTCTATAGTATGACCTTAGTTATATAGTTTATTTAACATTTTATCCTCCATTCTTCAATTTTAATAATCTCATAATGAAGTAAGCATATTTAATATTGCGTTTTAAAATACTTGTACATGTACGAAATCTACAAATGACATATTTACTACGAATAGAAACCCCTTTATGTGAAAATATGGCAATGGTTAGGAAGGAGCCGTTATTGTATAAAGTTGTGTTTGGACCAATATTAGAAACTCCTACTCAGATAGATGTTTATTCTGTCCTTATACTTTTAAAGGTACCTTAAAGTATCCTTGTTGTTAAATATATTTTACTTTTTATTTGCTATTACAATAATATGATTTTAGCAATTTTGGAAATAGTAGTGAAAAAAATATTAGTCTACCAAATTATCTATAAATGTAAAATAATAACAAAAATTTACATTTATTTTTACTTCGTTATAAGGGGAAATTTACATTATTAACGAAATTATTGCATTATGTCATCAATATAATGTAATTAGTTTTAAAAAAATGCATGCTATCTTATAGCCGCTATGCACGTTGTAATATATTTAGATTTATGCTTTAGTTCAAAATTTGACTAAAAATATGTGTTCTTGCAACATATATATGAAGGCTCTACGTTTTACCTTATTATAGCTTATTTAACATCATATCCTTCAACAATTTCAATCACCTTCTAATTAATTAATGTTATTATAATCTTATCGTTTTTTAAATGCATGTACATGTCGAAAAAGATGATCATTAGGAAAACGAAAGAGGTGAAAAAAGATAGAGCAACAGCCAGGAAATTAAGACCTGGTGGCCGGTACCATATTAATTGACGTAATTCAGTGCATTACATAATTGTGTCCCCATTAACATTGAATACTCTTACTTTTCCACACGGCCCCATCCTGTAGTCATAAAATGGCTTGGGTCCCTAGCTTATTAATTGTTATACCGGGACAATTTTAACAAAAGTTGATGCAACGCTGGTGGTACTTGTGTTGTAGGATTGTATGACTTAAGACTTTATGTTAATGTTGTCTTCTCCTTAACAAAATACCCTTTTGTTTAATTGTAATTAATTTATTAGAATTATGGCTAATTAACGAATGGTTAAGACTTGAGAGTGAAATTAAAGAGCAAAGGACAATGTTATGTTGATGTGAAGCGTGTGAGGTCTCTTTCGCTTAACGCCGTTAATAATATTGCAGTTGCAGGTTTCACATTGGTCGTTTTCATTCAGTCCTATGCGCATAATATAAAACAAATTCAAATCACAAATGCATTTTCATTGCAAACTTACATCTGAAAAAAAAAAAAACTCATCAATTTCTCTCATCTTTTTCGTGCCAATTTCCAAAATGGTTGAGGCGATCGTTACCGTTGTCTTGGACCAGCTGTTTTCAACGGCTTTCCAAGAGGCAAAAGAACGGGTAAGGCTTGTAAGGGATGTCGAAACAGAAGTGGATAATCTTACTAGAAATCTTCAAGCCATTAAAGATGTGCTGAAGGATGCAGAGCAAAGGCAAGTGAAGGAAGAAGTCCAATGGGTGGATGAGCTCAAGGAGGCATCGTACGATATGGAGGATGTGTTGGATGAGTGGATCACTGCAAGTCTCAAATCCCGAATCGAGGGAATTTCTCAGAAGAATAAGGTATGTTCCTACTTTCCTGATCTCTCTTGCTTTGGTTTCAAAAAAGTTCTTCTGGGCGATGGCGTTGCTCAGAAGATAAAAGAAATCAATGAAAAGTTAGATGGCATTTCCAAACGGAGAGATAGGCTTAACTTTCATGTCACTAGATATTCCGAGGAATCTGTGATGATGGAAAGGAGGAGGGAAAGTACTGCCTTAATTAACTTGCCTGATGTACGTGGTCGAGTTGAGTTAAAGAAAACTCTCAGGAGCAGGTTGTTATCTGAGAGTAGTGAACAACAAAATGCTGTCCAAATCATCTCTCTCGTTGGGATGGGCGGGATAGGAAAGACAACTCTTGCTCAATTTATCTACAATGATAACGATGTAATAAACAATTTTGAGAAAATGATGTGGGTGTGCGTATCAAACTCTTTTGATGAGATGGGGATTGCAAAAAAGATTATTGCAGATTTAAACTTTTCTGACCGTGATTTACAAAATTTGGATTCATTGAATTCACTTCTTGACAAAATAAAGGAGTCTATTACGGGAAAAAAGTTTTTTCTCGTCTTAGATGATATGTGGATAGAGGAGGATAGAAAATGGGAACCATTCTATATTTGTCTAATGAAAGGATCTCCTGGAAGCAAGATTTTGGTTACCACTCGCAAGAAGGAGGTTACCATTATGATGGGCTGTGCTGATGTGATCAAAGTTGAGGAGCTGTCTGAAGAGGAATGTTGGTCCTTGTTCAAAAGTATTGCTTTTTTTGGCAAATCATCTTCAGAGATTGAGCAATTAGAAGGAATTGGTAAGAGTATAGTAGGCAAGTGCAAGGGCCTGCCACTTGCTGTCAAAAGTATCGGGAGTCTCTTGCGGTTTAAAAAAACTAGAGAACAGTGGCGATATATATCAGATAGTGAGGTATGGCAAATAAAAGAGCTTGAAGAAAATCTTTTTGCTCTTCTGCAGCTGAGTTATAATGATTTACCCTCTGATATAAAACGATGTTTCTCTTACTGTGCCGTCTTTCCAAAAGACTACAATATAGAAAAAGATGAGTTGATTAATTTATGGATGGCTCAAGGTTACATCAGGCCAACATATAACGAAGAGTTGGAGATGATTGGTGAGGAGTATTTCAATTTCTTAGCCTCAAGATCTTTCTTTCAAGACTTTGAGAAAGATGACATGGGTATTGTTATAGGATGTAAAATGCATGATATAATACATGATTTTGCAATGCATCTCACTAAAAATGAATGTTTTTCCGCAGAAGTTTATGATACTGAAAAATCATTGTCATTGACGCACGCTTTTCAACAGAAACTTCGTCATTTGATGTTGCTGCGACGCAGTTGTGATGCTTCATTGTCTATTGCCAAATTAAATTCCAAAAAGTTACGTAGTCTTTTTATTCATACGAACTCTTGGATCTCTTCACAGGAGCTAGGAGACTTTCTCAAGCAACTTACATGTTTAAGGGCATTGAGAATAGAATGGATTGTGTGGGAAATTGAAATCGGTAAAATACCAAAAGCGATGAAAAATTTGATACATTTAAGATTCCTTAAATTATCTTCGATTTGGATGGAAGAATTGCCAGAGACATGTTGTGAGTTAATTAATTTAGAAACCTTAGAGATCAACAGATGTACTCAATTGAAAAGACTACCTCAAGGAATGGAAAAGTTGATCAATCTGAGACATCTAATCATTATGAATGATGTTTATTTAGAATACATGCCAAGTGGAATTGAGAGATTAACTGGTCTTCGGACATTGACTGAGTTCGTTGTGGGTCGTACTGGTGGCAAACATGATAGCAAAGTATGCAAGCTTGAAGCTCTGAAAGGCATGAATCACCTCCGAGGGCTTCTTAAAATTCGAATGTTGGGGGATTTGGCAAATGTTGATGAGGCGAAACATGTAGATCTCGAGGAAAAGAAGAATCTCGATCGTTTGGAATTATGGTTTGATAACGTGGGGATGACCGACAAAAATGAAGAAAACGATGAAGCAATTACTAAGATCTTACGGCTACCTCCAAATTTGGAGTATTTAGGAATATTACATTATAGAGGCAAGTCGCTGATTTTTCCCAATCCCAATTGGATAGAGTCATTTAACAAGTTGAAGAAGTTGTTGTTCATAGATTGCAAAAAGTGTGAGAGTATGCCTCCTTTGGGGCAATTGCCATCCCTTGAAGTACTCACGATATGGTATATGGAGAGTGTGGAAAGAGTGGGTGATGAGTTTTTGGGAATAGAAAATGGTCACTTACATGGCACATCCTCATCTTCATCTTCTTCTTCATCAGTTACTGCCTTTCCTAAATTGAAACATCTCACAATTAAGGGATGGAACAAATGGAATGAGTGGTATTTTGTAAAAGAAGATATTACAATCATGCCGCAACTCAATTCTTTGGATATTAGCTTGTGTAACAACTTGAAGTCGCTGCCAGACCAAATTCTTCAAAGCAAAACACTTGAGAACTTGACGATTAATGACTGTCCAATTTTAGCAGAACGTTTTGGAAATGACACAGGAGAGGACTGGTCAAAGATCTCTCACATTCCAAACATCCGAATTGCGGATCGGTATTCATTGACAGGAGCAATTAACATGGGGATCCCACAGGTAATTTTTCTCTTCCTTCTTTAATTTATTAATTTATGAGTTATTTTCTTCACTTCCTTCTTCTTTATAGTATTCATCTTAATCATGTCGTTTGCAGTTGTGAAAAATGGGGCTATCTATTCTGTAGAAGCTTAAGCTTGGATGGATCGTCACCTCCCCATTCCTATCATTGGTAAGTTCAACATCACTATATTTAGTAAATTCATTCAGCTAAAATACATTTTAAGGATTAGCAAGCATCACGACAATTCTCTATTCAGTCTGTTGAATAAAAATTTTGTGTGCATATGTAGACACCTGGGTTCTGTTTCCTCAATTTCTATCAGCTTCCGAGATCTATAATTTTGTTCATCCGGATCTAACCTCTGTGGAGCCACTATTTCCAAAACACTCAAGCATCAGGAACATGTTGTTGATGAGGTAATCTAGCCACATTTGCAGAAGGCTAATTCAAAATACTTTATCTTCGAGAATGAAAATTGAAGTTCAATTTTGGCGGCTTATTCCACTCTTTCCACCCTGTGGCTATAATTAGCAGCTGCCTCATGAAGGCCCTTCTTGTAAGTATTAAATAACCATTTTTTCCTTCACCATTCTTTGCTTTTTGAAGTACGTAAAGTTTAATTTGGGGAAAGGCGGGGGGGAACTTTGATCTTCTTTATGAGAATTGATTCACTCATAAAATAAGAGTGGAAAAGGGAATGAATTTATACTAATTTCGATGAAATCACATTAAACATGATGTTGGTGTTATGTAAAAATCACACTGGAAGAGAAATTAGTGAATGACCTTTTCCTTTTGAAATTCAGGTTCCTCAGGGCACACCAGTGGTGACTGTGCAGTTGAAACATTGCGAAATCTATTGCGCGATGTGGCTGGCCAGCTCAAACTGTTTGCTCGCAGAAATATATTTCTTACCTGACTGCATTGTTTTGCAAAATGGAAAAGTACATAGAAGATTGTCATGTAAACAGCCAGAGATGGAGAGGAGAAGCTGTCTAAATGCCGAGCCTTTTCCAGAAGAGTAAAAGCCAGTAGGAGTTATCAGAGAGGAATCAAATCGGTTATTTATGGTTTGTCACTACTTTTAAGAGGATTCTATACTTCATCTTTCCAAAGAAAAGCACATTATTACAGTAATATCTAATTTCTATTGTTGTTTTTCTTAATATGCATAACAGGTTTTGCTACTCATGCTCGCTATACTAGGAATTGAAATCCTGTTATTACTAATCACCAAATCCAAATCATGGATCGAATGTGAACTAAATAAAGTCATTGGCTCGATAGTGCTGGGAATTACAAAACTTCCATCTGGTCTCTCTGGTCTCTACGGCTGTATTTTGTTGTATTGCTTTATCTTATTTGGTAAGCCATTGATGCTGATTTGGTAACCGTGTGGACTGAAATTAGTTGGTGTGTCCTGTGCCATGATCATGCAGTCATGGTGTCTTGTGCTTGTACATTGGGGTGGAAACAATGGTTCAACTCTCACTCGTGGTGTCAGAGCTAATTGTGAGTGGGTTTCTTAATTTTTTCTGCCTAATTATTTGAAATATCTTTTGCTTTTGGACGATCATTTTTATTGATTTGATTGTTCTCAGAGGAATCTCCTAGCCCACTAATCAACTATTTTGGCTCACTTACCCAGGCATCATCAGTTCAATAATTGGACTCTTGTAATGGAGAAGGGATGTATACTGTTAATCTTTTAAAGCAATCAAGGATCCAATTTCCTGAAATCTACGACCCCAATTTCATTCCTGCCAATCAATGTCACATTACCAACAATGTGGTCAAAGTAAGAAAGAACAAATGCTACAAAGCATCCGCGATACTACTTGTTTTGGTTACAGGTATTCTAATTATTTTTTTCTTTTTGTGTTAATTAGAGACTTTGAGGAGAAGAATAAGGTGGACATAATGTTTTGCTGTGGACTACTGACACTGAGAGGTACAGTAATGTGATCAAGGGGCTAAATGACACAATGGAGAACCCCTCTTTGCTTCATTGTAGAAACTAAATGAAGCTGAGATTTCAGGTTTTATACTTTGAAAAATCTTGCTCTTTACTTTTTTGGTAAGGTTGAATTTTTATTGAGAACATATCCTGGGACTAATTTTGTATTGTTGAATTTGGTTTCTTATGGGCAAGGCCGATTGATTTGGCCAATCAGAGGAACAGTTTGATTGTGGAGATGACTTCTAAGAGCAGCCAAACTAAGATGAAATCTGTTTGGTTTGGTTTATTTTCTTGCTGGGTCTGGAATGAAGGTATGGATGCAGTTTAGATTCTTTCAAGTGCTTAACTTCATGAAAAAAGTGATTTTTAAAGAAACTGATTTGCTATTGTGCTGAATTGACTGGTTGATGGGTGCCAAATCATTTGTAAGCTACAACCACTTGGGAAACAATGTTGGAATGATCCCTCAGCCCCCCAAAAGTCTAAAACCTTCATGTCCAAAAGCCATGTTGTTGATGGCATGGTCTTCAGCAGTTGTAGACTTTATCAGCCTGGTGAGCAGCCCAACCACTCATCAAGGTAACCTCACATGACTGGTTAACAAGAGAATATTAACGTGTCTATAGCAATTGTGTTGAATGTCTTTCATTTGTAATTAATGCAGTGAGCACGGCTAGCAACTGTTCTTTGCATGGTTCTTTTGTTGGGATGGCATGAGAGCCATGGATACGTTCACATCAGATATTTTGATGGGTGGCAAGAGCACCATTGTGTGCCCCACAACACGAGCAAGGACTCTCTTTGGGCTGCTGTATCCTTCATCTTAGATTTGGTCCTTACCATCTTAGCATCACCAGTGTCAAATTAAACTAAATGAAGGTTTGTTGTCAATATGTCGCATACTTTGAGATTCATCTCTTCAGCATTAGAATTTTATAATTTTATACATCCTTGCTTTGTGGATAATTCTTGGTTGACTGTATGATTATCCAGTTGCAGGGAAAATCCCACTCTTTCCAAGCTGTGGCTACAATTCTCACCAAAGCCCCTCTTGATCAATTAATCAACATCATGTACATCGTTACTTAGCCTGGTCACAAACTCTTTTGATGATTGATCAATCATAATTGAAATATTGAACTACTCCAGGATGATTTGATGGATCCAATTCTTGGGGTCGCTTCCTCCATTGCCTGCAACCTTGTGGGGAGCTTGTAACTTTTGAACTTGAATTTCTATTATTGCCTGCCGCAATAATAGAATTATTTGGGAACTGCTGCATTCTTGAATTTCTCTCAATGCATTTGTCTTCTTCATTATTGTATTCTATATGGTTTCTAGCTCTTTCTGTCCATTCTCATGAATTATATAAAGGATTCTAACCATAATGTTCAGCATTGGAAAAATAATATTTTACAATTAGTATTCGAACATGACACAAATTTTATAATACTCAGTCTTGAAATCAATATATAGTTTAGCTGTATGTATATTAGTAAAAAATGGAATGCAGATCGTGTCCTGTGAGCTCAAATCGATCCAATGGCCTATGAGAACAACCAGAGGAGTTGGATGACAAGAAAGCTACTATTTTTGCATTTGTAATAAGTTTAATTTGCCTCACTTAGAATGACAACTTTTAATTTACCCTTCAAAGTTCTGAAAACATCAATATATCTTCATTTTCATTCAAAAGATCAGGGCAAAATCAAATGAGTGCAGGAATTTTTTTTTGGTCTTTTTAATGATAAATGAGAGAAAATTGATTCTTTTTGAATCTTGAAGATAAATTGAAGATTTTCATTCTCAGTGAGATAAATTAAATTTTACCTGATACTTATTATTAAGGTTTGGAAGCTAAGTTGTTAATTTGGGATCACGGTAGCTAATGAAACAACACGCTTTTACTATGCGAATAAAATAAGTTGTTGATTACAAAAATAACTCAACATTTGATAAATTATTTTAGTAAAATTGTTGTGAGCTTAAAAAGTATAGTTTATGTATTTGGTAAATTTTATTATGAAAGTGGTATTCTATTATATGATGACTGAAATAAACATATGTTTAAATTGTCTTCATTTTGTATATATTAAGGTTTATGAAAAAGTAAAATATAATTGTCATTTCATTAAAATAGTAAGGTTATAATAGCTAATAAAAATTTTAAATATGGTGGTATTTTAATAAACTACTTATAAAAAGTAACTCATTATCTACTTTTAAAAACTATTGTTAAAATAGAAAAACTAATAAAATAAGTATTTTTTAAAAAATTTATCAAATACCAATTTTTACTAAAACTTATGAAGTAAGTTACTTACAACATTTTAACCACACCATGAAAAAATTAAACATGTATTTATTATTCAAAAATCATATTTAAAACTATAAACTTTTATTTTTAAAACCATAACTACTTTTTTTTTACACAGCTGCAGCTTAAAAACAGTAATTCCTCCATTCCAAACAAATTTCAATAGGACTAGAAACTGAAATTTCTCCGGGTCTCAAACCCATCAGACCATCAGGAGGCCTAGCAAAGTAACCCCGCTTTGCTCCATTCCATGGCTGTACTCGAGAAAAACGAGGAAGCAAATGAACGAGGTAATTTAAATTTTTTCCCCCTTTATAGTCTACAGAGATGAATTGGAGCTCAATGATTTGAGAAGATATCCAAAAATTAAAATAATAATAATAAAAATAAATAAAACGGTTGAAGTTATGTTTGTCCCAATATTTGAAGCTCTAGAATAACCCAATTCGCTTTGAAACATCAAAGTTATTCAATTTGTCTGGAAAATATTCATCACCATCTATTAAGCACTATGAACTAATTTCTTCTGACTACAAAAGTAAAGTATATATATATTTGAGAAAAAAGGACATGTACATCCCTAAGATTTGGGGTAATGGTCATTTAAATCCCTAGTTTTAAAATAGGGATACTAATATCCTTAATACTCTTTGACTATAGTAACTAAAAAATTAATTTTAAAATTTTTAATAAAAATAATATAAACAACTTAATCTGTTTAGTAGACTGACAATATTAAAATATTTTAATATTAAATAAATTTAAATATGAAAATTATTTTAATTACTTTAATAATGTACTTGACACAGAATCGTAGTAGAGAGAGAATAAATTTTACCCGGCATACTTGCATAACAATGTTATATTCTACCAATTACAGTTTTTTGTTTTTTGGCAATTATGAACCTTTATGCAGCGTTCTTTCTTTAACACAACAATCAAAAAGAAAAAGAAATTAAAATTAAAAGAGAGAGAGAGAAAAGGCAAAAGCTAAGCTGGGTTTCCTTAATTCTCTCATATTTCATTAATAGGGTCAAACTCAAAAGTAGAATCAGACTTAGAAACTAATGTTCTAGAAACTTATACTTTATTTTTTGGTAAAAATTTTATTGCTTGTAATAAAAAATTTGAATTAGGATATAGAGAAACAAATACAGAAAAATTCTTTGTAATAATTGTAAAGATAATCAACAAGAAAGTGAAACAATAGAAATTAATAGAGCTGGTAGTGAATTAATAAATACAGATGTAGAATTATTATTTAAAAAAGAAACAATTTATACAAAGGCAATGATAGATGCAGGAGCAAATAAATGTATTATAAATTATAGTTTAGTACCTAGAGAGAATAGAAATAAGCATAGAAACTCAATAAATATTAGATAGTTTAATGTAGAATTAATGGAAATTGCAGAATGTACAAATAATATATCTATAAGAATAAATGGAGAAACGCATATTTTACCACAAACATTTATTTCTAATAAAAAAGTAGGATATAAATTTATTTTAGGATTAAATTTTATATTAGGAAATAATGGTAATATATTAATAACTCCAAATAGAGTAAACTTCTTTAAAAAATCAACATTTATTCAACCTAAATATGAAACAAACATTTTGCTTATGAAAAGTAAATTTTAATGTTAGAAAAAGATGTAGATGTAGAATTCTTTGACTCCGTTGTTAAAAGAAGACAAGGTAGAAAATACAAAAGGCTTAGACAATGACAATAGAAAGGTAGATTTAGACATAGACAACAACAATAGAAACTTAGAGTTAGATAATGATATACACTAGATAGAAATTTTAGATGAAGAAGAAATACACAGATACTTAGAAGATGCAGTGAATATAAAAAAAGAAGTAGAATGTTTAAAATGTGAAAAATGGACAAATGAAATTAGACAAAAAGTAGAAGAATTAGAAAAACTAGAAATAATAGGCAATAATCCAATTAGAAAAGATAATAAAGAAGTATATAAATTAGAAATTATTAATCCAGAAATAATAATAAAAACTCAAGATTTAGCATATAGTTTAGAAGACAAAAAAGAATTTAAAATGCACATAAATGAATTATTAGAATTAAAAGTTGTTAGAACCAGTACAAGGAAACATAGAAGTCCAGCATTTATTGTAAATAATTATAGTGAGCAAAAAAGACAAAAAAGTAGAATGGTAGTTAATTATAAAAGATTAAACGATAATACTTTAGACAATAGCTATAAAATACCTAACAAAGATGAATTAGTAAATTGTATACAGAATGCTAAATATTTTTCTAAATTCGACTGTAAAAGTGGATTTTGGTAGATACGACTCCACGAAGAAAATTCATACCAAATCTAAGTACATTAATAAGACCCTTATATAATAAATTAAGTAAAAATAGATAAAAATATTTTAATAGCGAAGACATAAAATTAATTCAAAAACTTAAAGAGATAGTTAGAAATCTTAAACCATTAGTGTTACCAATACACAGTTACTATAAAATAATACAAATAGATGCTAGTAGTTTAGGTTGGGTAGGAATATTAATATAAAAGCCCAATACGGATAGTTTAAAAGATAAAGAAGAAATAACTATGTACACTAGCGGTAATTTTACAGAAACAGAAAGTAGGAAATCTAGTACATAATTAGAAATATTAGGAATTATAAATTCTTTAAATTCATTTCACTTGTATATAAAAAATGATACTTTTACTATTAGAGAAAATTGTAATAATATTATAGAATTTTATAAAAAAGTGAAAAAGAAAAACTTTGAAAAGAAAAATTCTTTTATTAGTAAAAGATGGATATATTTTCTAGAAGTAATAACCGGACGAGGATACAAAGCTAAGTTTGAACATATAGTAGGTAAAGATAATATATTAGCATATATTCTTTCGAGACTAATTAATCAATAATTATTTTGCAGGAATGGAGTAATTTATGAATTTCGGTCCGATTAAACTTAGAAAATTCCCTTCAGGAACAAATTTAAGTTTTAAGAGTAAATTTCAATTATTAGACAATCATCAATGCATTCTAGACAATTTGTGGTGTGTTAACAGCCCACATGATAAATTAAGAGTAGCCAACGTACTCATGCATTATTTTAGACAAATTAATAAAAATGTAGACAGTAAACATTTTGCATTTTTTGTAGTAGTTCGAGATAGACAACCAGGAATTTATAGTCAGTAGAGAGAGGTAGTTGATTTAATAATCAATTATCCTAATCCATATTATAGAGGTTTTTATGCATTTCATGAAGCTATACAATTTGCAAGACATCAAATAGGACTCAATTATCATGTTAGTCATTTAATTAATCCATTAGACAGGGCATCAACATCATCAAATAGACAATTACCAAATACTTTAGACAGTGCACGCACAATTAGAAAGCTTAATGAAACTAGACATCATTTAGATAATATAGTTGAAACATGTAGACAAAAAATAACTGCATTAGAAAGTGCTAATTTAAAATTAATTAGATAGATCACGATTCAAAATAAAAGTCATATAGTAGACACTCAATATCATAGTAGACAGACTAAAACAATAATAAGAAAAGAATGGAATGAACTTGAGAAATGAAACTTTTCTCTTTTTCCAAAGAGGGAATATCCACTTTCAACACATTTAATTCAAAAAATTAGAAAAGAAGTAGAGAAACTAGCTACAGATAAACAAGTATATATTATAAAATTTTTAATTAATCTAGCTATGTCAGATATAAATATTAATGGTTTATCTATCATATGGGAAACTCAATATAAAACTGAGAAGGTAAATTGTCCTAAAACAGATCCTTTGTCTTTAACAATTCCTTTAGAAAGACTTGCCTGCAAATGTAACCTTGTTTATAGTATACCCTCAGCTTGTATAGATTTAGCCAGATATGAACCCTTATAAATTCAATACAAAGATAAAAAAAAATAGTGCTAACACCCACTTTACTATTATATTATGGTTAATTAAGACAGGTAGTATTTTTAGACCCTGATCAAATAGATATATTTGGTAGAAAAATAGCCACAGTTGTCTTAAACACTTTTGCCAATACAAATAACTCATTTGTTGAATTAATAATAAACAGTAAACCACCAAAATGGGATGAGTCGGGAATTATACCAGCCCAACATAAAATAATAGTCATTTTTCATAAATTTTGACCTTCACTTATGGGAACAGATTGTCCTTGGCCTTGTAAATAGTTTAGTATAGAAGAATAGCTTAAACACTAGACCAGTAAAGTAATAGATAGATAGTTTCATTGGGATCATTTTGAGTTTGGAGACTATATATTGATCACTGAAAACTAAATACACAAAACTGGTTGAGCATTATGTAAAAGAATTCAAAGCAAAAATTCGACCTCAAAGAGAACAACAAGAATTAGTTCGACGAAAAGCCGAATGGTGGGATGATTTAGGAAGTGAAGAAGCAGACAACATAGAAAACGACATGGAAAGGTAGTCAACAATAAACAGTTTTCAATAGTCAAAAGTAAAAAGTAAAGTAGTCAGAATTAGAGTCACATGTTTGTACAGATGACCTTCCTTTACTCACTATCCAATAAGGGGAAAGCTGTGAAGGCATCTTTTTCATTTTATCTTTTTTACCGACAATGAATTAACATAAAAATAGTAGTCAGTCACTATTTATAGACAGTGAGTCACTAAAAAGTAATAATAAATTGTCAATCTTTTTCTTTTCACTTTTTAATTAATCATTGGCTTTTCGCCACATGTAAAGTGTAATTTTAATAATTTTGTCTTTTGTAAACAGAGTCAATAATTGTAAGTAGTCCTTAAGTTATACATAAAGGGCTCTCGAGTCACTATGTAAGTAGAGAGAGAAAAAAAAAGGTACAAGTGTGCAAAAGCAGGAATCACCTTGTACTAAAAATCAAAATCAATAAAAATTTCATTCTCTCATTTTCCTTAGCCAAGTTTGTAGATAGCGACTAGCAGCATATAGCAAGTAAGTAGTTTATTTCCTTTTACTTTTATTTAGCTTTCGGGGTCAGAAGTCTAGCCAAGTTAATGAAAGTATAAATTATATTTAAAGCATTAACGAAAGGAGATCCTTGTTATCATTCAAGAGCAATGGATTTTGGAGAAAAAGTTTTTGAAAATTAAGGTTTTTATTTTTAACAAAAAAAATAAGAACTTATTAAAAGTTTCTGCTGATTTTCTGAAAGCTTCTTTTTAAACACGGCCTCCATTGGCCTGTTTAGCCATTAATATGTTGAGAAGGTGTTTTTGGGCGTCAGTCAGAAGTTTAAAGTGTTTTTAACTTGCATGTTTTTAGAAGCGGTTAAATAAACTTTGAAAGACCAGTTTTTGTTAAAACAACTTCTGCAATTTTCATACAGCTTTTTGGGAATACTCTGTATATAAGTGGGAAACCAACGACGTATATTTTGATGGTCAACCCAAATAGGAAATAAATCAATTTACACTGCTGGTATAACAAGCCACATACAAATTTTTCCCTTAGAAAAACCCTAGCCGCGGTTTTCACATTCCTCTTCTTTCGTAAAAATGTAATTAGCTGCATAATCTAGTTTTGTGTTCATCTCTGCTATTGAACCCAGACTATTTCCATCTACATGATTATGCCTCCCATATCATTGACACTCTTTCAATGGACTCCATCGTGTTGGGCCAAAATGGGCTTAAACTCCAGAGATTAGCAAAATAAATAAATATAAAGACTGGCGAATCATTTTTACTTTATTTTCCATTTCATTTTTACGAAAGTACCGAAAAGGACATAAAAATTATATTACAATTTGCTTATATAAGTCGCCTTTGTCTTGTCAATTACAAATGAAGAAATATGGCAACTTTATTAATAATAACGTAGAAAACTCATTTGCAAATAGGAAATTGAAAAGCTTTAATTTGGTTTAAGTAAGGAAATGCTTTAACTTACCAATGGGCTTTTAGCCCAGTGGGAGAATTCTTGTACTTACAATTATAAGAGAAAAGGTTCGAGTCTCCATAAGAATATTATGGAGGTTAATTTCATTTCTCTCTCAATTATCAACTAATTGAGTAGAAACAATTTTTCTCTTGAATATTTGAGATGACTTAATGTCTGGGCAATACTTCAGTGTGTAAATGTATGTCGAAAAGGTCCTAAGTCCTAGATGTATAAGTTTACTTATAAATAGTAATTGTAATGTTTGATGTAATATCAGTTTTAATGTAAAGACATTCTTAAAAAAAAAAATGCTTTAACTTTAAGAGATTTGTTTTTTTCACTTTTTTCCCCCTTTAGTTTTCTTTCTGCCCAACGCGTATTGCAAATGGTCTCTGAACTATTAACGACATGCGATTAAGAGAAAAACAAATAGAGAAAAACGGTTAGACTTCACGGAGGAATCCCAGCTTATTTCTTATGGCTTCCATCTCCAATCCTACACTGCATTAATTGTATACACTAATACTGAAAAGGAGCTAACAGATGTATCTTTTCTTCTTTTATTTTTAAATAAAATGGGTTGTTGAAACAAAGGCGATAGATTTGAGCTTTACTCGAGGAATATTTTATAGCTGAAGTCTTATTTTACCACCGGGCTTTGAAGCCCAAAGGAAGAACTTGAGCCCTGAAAGTTGTGGGCACATATCGGGTTTTGGTCTTACCACCAACAAAAAATCGGTGTTAAGATTTTAGTTTCTCTCTTAATAACAAGAGAAAATTAGGGCTTTAATTTCTCTCCTTTTAATAGGTAGGGGTAGATTGGATTATTAAAAAAAATTATATTAATTTATATATAAAAATAGGGTTTGAATTTTGCTATCATTATTCATTTAAATATAGAAAAAATGATACTTATACCCCAAGGTTTGGGGAAATAGTTACAAAGACTCCGAAGCTTTCAATAAAGGACACGATACTAAGACCTCTATTTTTACTATAATACTCTTTGACTTTATAAATACAAAAACATTGGCCCCAAAAATTTATAATAAATAGAAAAATGGCATCAAACTAAATGTAATATACATTTTAAAATGATTTTAATATTTAAAAAGTATTTTTACATTTTGCAATCTATAAGACCTATTTTATTATATTAAAGTAATATTTAATAATAAATAGAAACATAATATTAAATTAATTAATTAAAATTGAAATTATTTTGAATATTATGTAAAAAATAATTTTAATATTATTAATAAGGAGATATTTTGTTAATTGTAAAATCTATTTAACCCAAAGATTTATTTAAAATCATTATAATAAATACATATATACTATTAAAATAAATATAATAATTTAATAATTTAATATTATTTTAAATGTTAAAAATAATTTAATATTATTAGCTTACTAGATAAATTATATTAATTATATTAAATTTGTATTAATTAAAAAATTTTAAAGTCAATTTTCTAGTTTCTATATTAAAAAGATATTATGGTTAAAAAGAGGGTTCTCGTATATTTTTTTAAAGACTTAGAGAATCTTTGTTACGATTTCCCCAAATTATAAGGGTGTAAGTGTCTTTTCCTCTTATATATAAAATGCGGTTTGAATTTTAGGCCTGCGATTTAAAAAACACAAATTTGTTCTCAGTTGGGTCGTCTAATAGAAAATGAAAATAACAAAATGGGCCTATGGGATACTAGTTTCAATACTCTTAAGGATAACTTTTGTTGTATCTTTATTGATGCAAAGTGTATACATTATGTTACGGCTACTTCTCAGAATTATGTAACAGTTGCAATAAACGAGGAATCTAAATTTTGACGGTTGTGCGCGTGCTGCGTGATTAGTTTGCTGTTGTTTGTGACTGAATCGTGTTAAGGGAAATTTTTGGCTATATGTTAATTAATTACCAATTTTGCAAAAAAAATAGAACGGTAGAAGGCTGGAAAAGAATTAGATCCCATCTCAAAGAAAAAGACAACCGTTCCTCACGAGAAAGTTAATAATCTACTAGTTAATATAATTGATTCCACTCTTCCCATGATCTATGTAAATGTAATTATAGAAATTTCTTACCTAGAGCCGAAGAAGGAATCGAATGAATACATTACAGAACATGTGAATGTGTTATTTGGTGTAATTTCCTAGGAACATTATACTAACTGATTTCTGTAAAATTGTTGGTATAAGTTTCCACGGAAACCACTCATAATCTGCTAGAACTTCTAAGCAAATAAATTTGATAATTTTACATATAATTTTTCCAATATATTCGTTAATATATTAACAAACGGGAACGTGTTAAGTAAACCCAAATAAGTGTCAAATGAAAGATCAAGCAAATAAATATGAATGTAAATGCTTTAATAATTATTAAATATCATAATGAAAAACAAAGCAATGATATATACATTGTCCAAAAGAAAAGGAAAAGCAAAAGCTGATGGGGAATGAGAATCCAAAGAAATTTAATAAAGCCAGCCAAGCGAATTGATTAACAACAATGTTTGGTATCTGAATTTGATGTTGGAGTATGAAACTTAAAATTCTTAACATTGTTTCAAAGCTTGTTGCTTTGATTATACTTTGCGTATTGCGTGAAATATTCGTTAATTCATAGTTAGTAGTATAAGAAGAATTGAAAGGTTGGCACTTGGTAGCATTTTCAAAAGTCACAACCACAACATTTAACGCGTACACATTTTCCATCTTAAATTCACCAACTTTCAAAATGGTTGACGCGATCGTTTCCTTTGTCTTGGAGCAGCTGATTTCAACGGCTCTTGATGAGGCCAAACAACAAGTGAGGCTAGTGACGGGTGTTGGAAAAGAAGTGGAAAAGCTTAAACGCAACCTTCGAGCCATTCAAGCTGTGCTGGTTGATGCTGAGCGAAGACAAGTAAAGGAGGAAAGTGTTAGGCTCTGGCTGGATGAGCTCAAAGATGCATCCTACGACATGGAGGATGTCTTGGATGAGTGGAACACTGCAAGACTCAAATTGCTAATCGAGGGTGTTGATGAGAATGCTCTTGCTCCTAAGACGCCGGTATGTTCCTTCTTTCCTCTTGCCTCTTGCTCTGGTTTCAAACAAATCTTTCTGCGTCGTGATATTGCTGAGAAGATAAAAGAAATGAATGAAAATTTAGATGAGATTGTCCGACAAAAAGGCATTTTTAGTTTGAGTGTCATTAGAAGTAACGAGGAGAAATCTGAGCGAGTCCCAAGTACTTCCTTAATTGATGTGTCTGAATACGTGGTCGGGATGAGGAAAAGAATACTCTAAAAAGCAAGTTATTATGTGAGAGTAGTGAACAACAAAATGCCGTCCAGGTCATCTCTCTAGTAGGGATGGGCGGTATTGGCAAGACTACGCTTGCTCAATTTGCTTACAATGATAGCGATGTGATAAATCATTTTGAGAAAAGGATATGGGTGTGTGTCTCAGACCCCTTTGATGAATTTAGGATTGCAAAAGCGATCGCTGAAGCTTTAGAAGGTAGCACCCCAAGTTTAGGGGAACTCAATTCACTTCTAGAACGCATATATGCATCTATTGCAAGAAAAATATTTCTTCTTGTTTTAGATGATGTGTGGACAGAAGATTACAATAAATGGGAAACATTCCAGCGTTGTCTAAAAAATGGACTCCATGGAAGTAAGATTCTTGTTACCACTCGTAAGATGATAGTCAGTCAAATGATGCAGTCAAATGATGTTATCTTAATTCAAGAATTGTCTGACCAAGCTTGCTGGTCGTTATTTGAACAATTAGCTTTTTTTGGTAGACCTTGTTCCGAGTGTGAACAATTGATTGAAATTGGCAGAAAAATTGTAGGCAAGTGCAAAGGCTTGCCACTTGGTGCCAAAACTATCGGGAGTCTCTTGCGGTTTAAAAGAAGCCCAAGAGAGTGGCAAAGTGTTTTAGATAGTGAGATATGGCAGCTAGAAGAGTTTGAAAGAGGTCTTTTGCCCCCACTCCTATTGAGTTACAACGACATGCCATCTGTTATAAAACGGTGTTTCTCGAATTGTGCTGTCTTTCCAAAAGACTACAACATAGAGAAAGATGAATTGATTAAATTGTGGTTGGCTCAAGGTTATATTAGGCCAAAGGTAAATAAAGAGTTGGAGATGATTGGTGAGGAGTATTTTGACTACTTAGCAGCAAGATCTTTCTTCCAAGATTTTGAGAGAGAGCATACTGAGGGTCTCATTGTACGTTGCAAGATGCATGATTTAGTGCATGATTTTGCACAATATCTCACAAAAAATGAATGTTTGTCAATAGAAACCAATGGTCATCCGTTGTCATTGATAAACAATTCTGTGGAGAAAGTTCGCCATTCGATGTTACAGCTTGGCTACGACTCATTTCCTGATTCCATATTTAGTGCCGAGAAATTACGAAGCATCTTAATTCATACCACAAATAAAGGCTTAATTTCACTGGTCCTACCTGTCGTATTTGATCGACTCACATGTTTGAGGACATTAAAAATAACTGGAATAGGTGGAAAGAAACGTCATTTCAGAATAATTTTAGAAATTCCAAAGGAGATAAAAAAACTGATTCATTTGAGATTCCTTAAATTGGTTTCGCTAGATATAGAAGAACTGCCTGAATCATGCTGTGAGTTATTTAACTTGCAAACTTTAGAAGTGGTACGCTGCAGAAGATTCAGAAGACTACCCAAAGGATTGGGGAAGTTAGTGAATCTGAGGAATTTAAGTGAGTTTATTGTGAGTAGAAGCGGAGGATGTAAATTGGAGGATCTGAGACAGCTGAAACACCTCAGAGGATCTCTTAAGATTCAAGGGTTGGGAAATGTGAAAGATGCTAATGAGGCTAAATCTGCAGAGCTTGAGGAAAAGAAGAATCTCTTTGATTTGGTATTAAGTTTTGATGATGGTGAAAGAATTGGTGATGTAAACGATAAAGCAATTATTGAAGCCTTGCAACCACCTCCAAACATCGAGTCATTAAGTATAGAATATCACTACATAGGCATTAGTGGGTGGCCCAGTTGGATCGTGTCATTGAAAAAGCTGAAGAAATTAGTACTCTACCAATTCTATCTCTGTGATACCATGCCTTCTTTGGGAAAATTGCCATCCCTTGAAATACTCGAAATAAGAGGTAATTGGAATGTGAAAAGAGTGGGTGATGAATTTTTGGGAGAAGGAAGTGGAGATCATCTTCATGGCATTGGCACATCTTCCTCGGTTATTGCCTTCCCTAAATTAAAACAACTCCTATTTTATAATATATGTCATTGGGAAGAATGGAATTTTGGAAAAGGTGACAGTTTTACAATCATGCCTCAACTAAGGAAATTGGAGTTTGAGCGTTGTACGGAATTGAAGTCAGTGCCAGAACAACTTCTTCGGAGCACAACACTGGAGGAATTGAGGATTGATGATGAGTGTCCTGTTTTAGTTGAACGTTACAAAAAGCACACAGGACAGGATTGGTCAATGATCTCTCACATTCCTAACATCATAATTGGTCGTTATTACTGTTGACCCGCTTCGACTGGTATTTTCTTCTCTTCCCACTTCCTTTTTAACTTAATTTAATTTAACTTTCTAGTACTTATTTGTAATCCGAGGGGATATTTAATTTGTTCATCTTTATGATTGCAGCACTTATTCCACCGAGCTGTATATGAGAACCAGTTTTCATGAGCAATTAGCTGCAGGTATTATTTGTAATCCAGGTATTTTCTTCTCTTGCTTCTTTTATGTTTTTTTTACTCATTTTTTGTAATTTTATTCAGCAACGTTGAATCAAACTCTCTGTCATTCATGTTCTCTGGTGAAGAATATGCAACACCTCTTTTTAACTTGTAAAATTTTAATTTCGGATTGAATAAATAAACGGTCACTTTAACCTTATTTTCTTCAAAGAAAAGTAACTAGTTGAGACTTAATTATTTGAGATGGTGTTAAATTTTCAGGGATTTTGCTCTAGTTAATTTCTTCTTTAATTAAAGTCTTAGTCAGAGCCAAGGAATGTGACTTGTTGAATTTAGTTTCTTTTCTATTAGCAAATATGGAAACTCAGGTGCAATTAATATATTAAAATACTAAGTTAGATCAATCATTTTACAGGTTTTTCCTCCGCAAGTAGAAATTTCATCAAGCATGACTTGGTTCTTAAGTAATTCACATCTAATCTTGATGTGTAAAATATGAACAAAGGTGATATTGCGCAGAAAACTTAATTGGTACTTAAATTCTGCATAAGCGGAAATTTTAATCATGATGCTCTCAGTTTTTGTATCATTTCAAGTTTACAATTCTCAACTACTTCACCAAAGGCTCCTCTTGTAAGCAGTAACTATAAACTGATCCTTCATTATTTCACCATCTTTAGCTTTTGGCCAAAAGAATGTTGAAGAAATCACATTAATCATGATGTTAGTGATGAGTAAATCTCTCCTGATGAACAATTGATAAATGAACATTACGTCCTTTGGAAATTCAGGTTTCTTCAGGGCACACCAGTGGTGAACGTGCAGTGCCAAAGCAGCAAGAAATAAGTTGTGTGTGACCGGCTTCAATTGTTAACTCAAAAAACAAATATTTCTTGTCTCAAACACTGTTATGCAACCAGGCGGAGATGGAGAGAAGAATCTGTCTTAATGATGAGTCTTTTCCATAAGAATAAAAGCCAACAGGATAGTGCCGGACCCAAACATAGCTTTAAAAGCTTACAGAATAACTGGTTGCACCAAGTAGGGAGATGCCGCGTCATAATCATTCATTAGTGCTCAAGCCTTAGCAGTGATAGCAGTTCAGCCAGCATTCCCCACTTATCCGACTGTTGCCGAGAGCTGGGGAACTTTTACTGAGCCGACTATTATTAAATAGGTTAGTGCTCTTATGAGGACTCTATTCTTTGTCTTTCCGATGAAAAAGCAAATCATCACACCAATGTCTGATTCTTACATCATTTTCGTTAATATGCAGAACAGGTTTTGCTACTCATCCTAGGTTTCCTGGGAATACAAAATCCTGAGGCAAAAGCATGGACAGCAAAATGTGGACTCTGTAGCCGTATTCAGTTGTCCTGCCTTATCTGAGTTTTTGATATAAATAATGGATTTGGTAAGCAATTGTTGTTTAATTTTAGAGCTTTGTGTACTGAAACGAGTTGGTTCATTACTTCAATTGCTCTGCTATATATTCAGGAGGATTCAGTTTCTCAGATTTAAGTTATATAAGTTTGACATCATCCTGTATAAAAGACTCCCCACCCCCACCCCCCGCCTTTTTTTGCTTTATCAGGTTAAAAAACAATGGTCAAAAAGATTTTTTAGTTATTGAACAGCTGTTAAAGAACAAAACAATTTACAAAATCTAACTGTGAAATTAAAGTTAGAAATGTTGTAGCACAATCTGATTGGTTTGAAGAATAAAGAAATAAAGAGAGCAGTGGAGATGATTCACATTGTGGGGACTAAATGATAGAGTGGAGAACCTTCTTGCTTCATTAATGGAGGAAAATGGGCTGAGAATTCTCCTTCCACCTTGTATATTAGTGACTGTGCTCTTAAGAAAGTTCCTTGAACTAAATGATCTTTCTTTTGATTAGCTTTGTTGGCTCAGTTGAAGTGTTGCGGAGTAGTATAAGATTGTGTGTTTATTTTGTTAAAATGGATTTTTATTTGCAGGGTGCTGAATGATTTGGCTATGAAGAGATACAATTAATTGATAGGTGGAGATCGCTTCAAGAGTGACCAGACTTAGACGAATTCTGTTTTGGTTGATTTTCATGATGTTGGGGCCGGAATCAAGGTATATATGGATTTTAGCTTTAACTTTACTGAAGAAGTGATTTTGAAGGAGTTGCTTTTTATATTTTGATGAAATTGACTGGTTGCTTTGTGTGATTAATGATAATATGTGATACACAGCCAACGATGGGCCACAACCACTTAAGAAGCAATGATGGCATGAATCTATAAGCCCTTAAAACCTTCACCTCCAAGGACATCTACAAGGCAATGTCATTGAGCCCGGTGAACAGCTGTACCATGTACGTTGTGATCATCAAGGTAATCTGTCGATTATAAGTGAAATGTGAACTGAGTACCCACATGAATTAAATGGATTAATACATTTATCCTCATGAGCAAGTGTGGCTAGCGACAGTCGCAGAGCTCTTATCGCAATGTAGAGTAAATATTTTGTAGTTCTTTTTATCAGTAGTCGGACTCTTGTTGTGTTAGGGTTATTTGTGCCATATGCTGAGGATAGAAAGAGAGAGAGTCATGGATGAGTATAATTCTTCAATTTGCATTAGAGCCAAGAGCACCATTGTGCTTCACAACACCCCCTTTTGGCTGGCCTTACCATCATGTGTAGATTTGGTTCTTGATGAACTCAGACCGGGATCCATCTGAAAGCTGAAGGACAGAGGTTTGTTAATCCATTGCATACTTATTAATATTTGTCTATTCAGCATTATACTTATACTAGTTTATGTGATTGTTAGATACAGACTGTTCTGTACTGACTCTAAAAGAATATGGAGAATTTTTCAGGGCAAATCCCTTCAGCAACACTGGTAGCGAATCCACCGTCGAAGCTGGAGAACATTCTGAGGGCTTGGCTCCTAAGAATAAAAGAGGACTTGCTAAAGGAGAAAAGTGATGTACAGTCCACCAAGCACACTGCACGCGGCCATCAAAATCAAACATGGAAATTTGTGCGGTTCTTGCCAAAAGGTTCTTTCTCAATCGATTTTTCCGCTTACTACCAAGTCAATACAAGAATGCAGATGCCATATCTTCACATCAACCGATGGAGGATGTGATTCAAATGAATACAATTTGATACCTTCAGCTAAGCTCAATACAGCAAATTCTGAACTACTTTCAGGATCTTCCAATCAAGCAGATCACTCTTAAGGCGAAGCCCAAGTATACGTTTACTCTGTACATATAAAAAACATTGTGTAGCCCTTGCCTTTGTAGCTCTTTTTTGAAGCAGTCAATCTCTTGTGTTGCAAGTAGATAAATATGTCAATTTATTGCAGCAGCTTGAAATCTCATGTCAATGCTTGCTTCTCCTACAGAATGGGCAATTTCATAACAATGGAGTAACCAACCCACAGTATATTCATCTTCATCGGCCTTTACATTTAGTGATGTTTCTTGAGAATTTCATATTTAGTGTTGCAATTTCACTTGATTGAACCATTGCAGGCAGGGGCAGAGTTCGGAGTAAATCTCCAGAGGCCAAGTTCAAACTTCAAGTATTAATAGGGGATAGATTTTAGACGGTTTTTCCATCTATCGTTGTGTGTAGTTGTCGGAAATTTAAGAATTTTGTTTGTAATAGCAGCAACTTTGAATTGGGAATTTTGATTAATAATTGCATTACAGTTACAAGTAAAAAAATAAAATGAAAAAGCAACAAAATAGAAATCAAAGAGCTCGGTTCAAACTTTATTAAAACTTTTAAAAGTTATTTGCCACTTTGTCACAATCGAAAAGCAATTAACAAAATAAAAATCAAAGGGTCGCTCTGACTTTATTTCATAAAATATAAAATTATATTTTCATCCTATATATAGTTTACAAATTAATTATGCAGGGGCCAACTCAGTATTTTTATACTTAATTTTAATATTTCCTTTAGAAACTTTAAAATTTTTTTAAAGCCGGCAGGTGTCGTAGCCCTCTCTAGTCTTCAAAATCATCTGCCCTTGATTCTAGGATGATTTGATTAATAACATAACTTTAAGAAACCTATTTATTAAAGTAATTTTAATAATTTTTAATAAAAACTCTCATTGACAACTAAACAATTAATTTTTTATGAAAACTCTACTTATAAAGCTAAGCTCTATTTGAAAATTTATATCAAATGGAGCCTAAAAGACCACAAAGTTATTTTGTTTTCATATATTTCATGTTTTAGAGCTTGTAGCTAGGGTTAATAGATTTACATTTATGTAGAATGTCACACCAAATGCATTAGGATTAAAATCCTTTCATGATCTGATCTTTCCTTAAGGGAATATTTACTAGGTTGATTGGTGGTTATTAAAAAATACATATGAAATCAAGATCAATCCTTCATAATCTAATTTGTTATTGAGAAATATTCATATAGATGATCAGTGGTTAATAAATAAAAATATTAAAATAGTTAAATTCTAACTATACATTAAAAAAATAAATGAACAGGATTTTTAAAAACTTAGAAGAGTTCATATGACGAGAATCGTAAGTCATGAATTACTATTTATTCTCTGCCCCTCTACGAAGCCTCAAACAAATTGAAAAAATGATTTCTTTTCTCCTTTCTTTAATTTCTTCTTCTTTTTTTATTATATTGATTTTTAATAACATACTGACTAATTTTTGGGGTATTAACCAGCTAATCAACAAAAGCTCGAAGCTAGTAGTTGGTCATAGTTGTTGAAACTAATTTTTAACTTTTAGGGTACAAGACTATTGCTCTTAATTTATGTATGACTTAGGTAATTGCTCAAATTCTGCTTTCACACATTCAAAGGAAAAACCAATTAAAGCCAAGACGCGGGGGAGAAAGGTCATTTTCCTGGTTAGGTTGATCCTTTAATAATATGGTTTGAGATAAGGCTTAGTATCACGGAATGTATTTTAAACTGTTAGAGAGAAACTTTATGTTTATTCTCAAGCATTTAATAGCCTTTTAAAAATAAAAATTACCAATAATTGAGAATGTTGTGTGAAAATTTGGTCGGGTTTTCTTGTGATAGGGTGTCCATGTCAACAATTAAATTTGTTATTGTGGAGACAGTTGAACACTAAAGCTTTCTACTCAAGTAGATAATACCGACCATGAGCACTTTCTACAAAATCACATGCGTTCACAAAGAATGGTTAGGGAGGAGTAGGAGGTTTTATCGACGTGAACCCTCCAACGCTCAAATTAGTTATCTGAATTTTTTGAAAAAATTTGTACCACAATTTTCATGGATTAATTATATTTGCGTTAAACAAGAAGTTCTAAAGAAAATTTGAAAGAATAAAACTAAAGAAAAGAAAGAAAGAATTTTAGAGTGAGAGAGAGTGAGTTCAATAGTAGAGAGAAAAAGAGATTACTTATGTCACTTGAATTTTCTGAGGTTTTTATAAAGAACTAAAACTGTCGTCCCTAGTTTAATGCATGGCTGTTAGTGAATCATCCTTGTGTCCTAATTCTTCAGAGGAGATCTGTTGGTTGACTTGTGACTGAGTCTTTAGGTTGACTTGGTCCAGGCCTCTCATTTCCATTCCGTTGACCAACCAAACCTTTTCGGTCATGTACTTGCATTATTGAAGAGATCGCTCTTGAAAAGATCCTTTTTGTACCTTAGGTCGAGCACAACACGATTTGCATAAAGGCGCATCTAATCGTGCTTTCTCTTTACCCTTCAAACGTTAATCCTCCAATTTTTAATGTTAAGAGTGGAACAAAACAAAATTAGAAACTTAATAAGTTGGGCTAACCACGGAGACCAAGCTCACTTTTGACCATAACACTACTCAAAAAACGTCTAGTTCCAGAAATAATTCATTTAAAAATTGGACTTATCTCATTTGAGCTCCATTTATTTGAGTGGTCACCTCACCCTTAATGCGAATGATGTGGCACTTGCTTGGCTAGGAGTTTCAATTTTAAATCGGTAGTTTTGCTTCCCCAAGACATGCCTCTTCAAGTGACGTGCCTTATAATGTATGTGCTTTTTGTTTAAGTAGAATATATTATTTCAATTCTCCACGTCGATTTATTTTATAAAAAAAAAAAAAAGAAATGAAGAAAAGAAAGAAAGGTAGTTAAAGAGAGAATAAAAGGAAGTTTAGCGATTTTTTTTAAGGGGAAGCATATTCACACGTGAGAGAGAGAGGAAGTTGTCGAATCCAACTTGGAAAACCGACTCGAACCCACGAGACCAACCCGGCCATATCTATGATTTCCGACCGCCTCACCAGCCGTGGAAGGTAGCAAACAAAAGCTCTTGAGGTGACCATCACTTCCCTACCGTCAATGTTGCCAAAAACCCATCGGAACGCCGCCGTGTGTGGCATGAAAAGTCTCAGCTAAAACTTGTCACCACCGCCGTTGATTCTACCAGAATTAGACCACACCACCACCTCGATTTTGTTCCCCACGACTCCCCTTTGATTTTTTGACCATCCATAGCCACCGAAAGTTGTCGATGTGTCACAGTTCAGTCATTGGAGGTCACCGCTAGTACCATTGAATTCAGCTTGATTAGAAGTGTCTAACCTAAGCTTTCCGATTACCATCGCTTGAATTCCGGTCATCGTTGATTAGTGAGGGCATTTCCAAGGATCCACGAGTGAGAACTAGCCTGCATGCATGGACGATAGCTAAGTTTGAGCATTGAGTGAAATATAAAAACCTATTTTCATAGTTTATTATAATAGTAAAACATGTTTATAAAGTAATATTTTAAATACTCAAATTTAATGATTTTCTCAAAATAGATTTTATTTCTCGTATTGATATGTTATTAAGAAGTGTTTGGTTAATGCTTTTTCATATCGATTTTGAATAATGCACAATAGTTTTTTAAAGACAAGAAAAGTGGATTCAAATATGTTAATGAGAAAAAAGATATGATTTAAAGTATGGTTAAAAGGTATATTAATATGATTATACAAATTATTTTTAAAATCATTAGACAGTACTTTTTTCCTACAGATATAATGATACAGATGTGATGAAATGCCTTTAGGGTTTGTCTGAACACATATAGAGACTTTTGGTCATATGTTTAGGTGCTTTTGCTTTTTGAGGGCATATGTAGTACGATAATTACAAAAATATAGATATTGAGATACAAATGATATGGATGATACAGATGATACAAATAAGATATAGGCTTTTAGGGTCTGTTTGAGTACACGTAGAGGCTTTGACCTGTATGCTTCAGCACCCTTGTCCTTTGTGGACTAGTTTATACATGCGGAGATATAATAAGAAATATGAGACATATGAGATGGCATTTCCTTATCTACTCGTTGTAGCTTCGGGACATGATCATTCCTTGTTTAGTTCGTCATTGCTCGTCCATCGAGATCCGGGTATGACGAGATTATTCCCCTAGTTACTTCTTTAGTGACAGTGTATGATTTATAATTAAATAAGTTTATTTAAGTTCTTATGGTAATTTGGTGAAATTATTTACTGAAATGATATTATTATTTTGAAGTAAAATTATTTTTTAAAAAAATTATTATCTACTCACTAAGTTCACTGAGTTTTGTACTTATCCGATTTTATTATATCCCCCCCCCCCCAACAGGAGGTTGCAGGTACACCAAATCGACTGAGCGACTGTAGATATTTGAAATTTTGGTCATGTGATAGTGTTAAAATATATAGATGATTTTTGTTTGGGCATTTTGATCAACTCCTTTTTTTTTTTTTTTGTTTGGGATTGTATAATTTTATTGTATTATTCTTTTGAGATTAAGAATAAACCACTATATGTTAATATTAGTTGTATTATAATCTTTTGATACTTTAAAGATCTCTTAGGTAAAGTTTAGTATTATGGTTGAGGATGTTAAGTGTTAGAGTTGGTTGTTTATTAGATTATTTTGGGAGTGCTTGTTTTACACATTTCCAAGTTGGGTGTGTTATATTTATAAGGAAAACTCTACTGAATTTCCTATAAAATTCTTGTTTATTAGATTATTGTCAGTCTAGTTTTGATAAGACTAGATAGACTCGCCCTAGGAGTTCGGGATGAGTTGTTTTAGTTGGTTTCAAAACGTGGTCCAGTTTATAGACCTTTCTAAATTTGCTACATCTATAGTCGTTGATGAGAGAAAGAGAGATGTAGACTATTTGAAGATGGCCTTCGATCTATAGTCGGTGACTGCAGTACGATATACTGAGTTTGGAGAGGTAGTTGAGGCAGACAGGAGAGTAAAGCACAGTATTGCAGAGGAATGCAGAGTTTAAGCATTGAAGTAGAAGTATAGTCAAAGCTAGGTAGAGGGTGGCTCTAGTAATGGGTTGCCTAAGAGAGAGGGCATTTTTACAAATTACTCTGATATCTTGCAAAGGCATCAGGGTACAGGCTTCAAGAAAGACCCGAGATAGCTGTCAGTTATAGCTTAGTGCAGCCATCAGTTAGTGGGGCCAAAATAGTAGGAGACATCGTGATGATCGTCTTAAAATACCCAACAGATTCTTTGCCTTTCGTATGGCATGAACCATCAAGGCCAGTGTCGCGTTGGAAACAAAGTTTGTTATCTGTGTGGTCAAACTTGACACATCAAGAGATTTTGTCCTACTCTGTCTCAGGGTGACAGTTCTGCTAAACGGACAACCTCACAGTATCAGGCTCAGTCTCGCCAGACTTAAGGTTAGAGAGGAGTGCAAACGGGAGGTGCTACATCTACTTTTAGGAGTTAGGCGAATGCTCTAGGTTAGAGAGGTCAGCCTGGTTGGCCTCATATTCAAGCTCACGTTTTTGGTTTGACACAGCTGGAGACACGTGTTGCACCAAAAGTTATTATGGTCTACAAAATCTAAAGTAAATTGTTTTGAAAAGTTAAAGTTGCTTTATTTAATTCATGTTAATGCAAGGACCTCTTATCACTCACCAGGCTAATCAGATCGCGTTTGGTATTAATTGCAATAAACATGAAGGACGAGATTCTAAGAGCCATATAGAGGAAACATGCTCACTCTGGTGGTGATTCAAGAATGCTTCTACTTTACCTAAGAATCTTGATGTTGCTTAAACTTTTTCTTCTTTGAAGGCTTTTCCTCCCCCTCTTGACAAAAGAGAAAGTGTGAGCAGAAAGGTTGTTGCAAAATGCCTCTTTTGGTTGAATCATTGAAGCCTTAATAGCCGTACTAGCGAATGGGTTATCTGGTCCTTTATTATAACAAGTAAGCCAAGTTGGTAAAGAAATACCTTGAACATATAGAAACCCACAATCTCACTAAATTTGTAAATACTTTTCAACTTGGTGCCTTTGAGATATCTACCACAGCTTCATACTTTCAAGGCAAAATTTGTAAAAAAAATGCAAACTAACATCCAGGCTATAAAGAAGAGAGCAAAGCTTGTAGAAGGATTCATGCAGCTTAGTTTATGATAAGTCAAAGTTGGGCCACGATACACATTGCTACATCTTTTACATTTTGAGCGTACTTATGTTCATATGCATATATTTAAGATGTGTGTATGTGTTGTGAAATATAAAACATACATGTTTTGAATGAGGCCTAGAGCCTCTTTATACGTTTATAGTAGAGGCATGAGGCCAATTTTTATGTATATTCATAGATTAAACCATGTTATGAGTTTTAGATATTAGCATGAAATAGGTAATATGGTGATTATCATACAATTTGCCTAGGATCGGACAGAAGGGTTGGGGTGGGTCATGTCATTTCATAAGATGATGATTTTGTATATTCCTAACACTATATTGATGATAGATATGCATATTAGTTTTTTGAAATCATAGCTAATCCTTTCATCAATGTTTATACATTAGATTTGACATATTCCATTAATTAATTATTAATACGGCACATACTTTATATCTCTATTGCTTACATGAGGGATAACTAAGTCAAACCAACAATTCTTATAATTATAACTCTATTAAGTTGTACCCTCCTTATAATAAAAAAATTAATTTGGTCCCCATAATACGATTATAAAGAGGTTTTGCTTACATACAATGAAGGGTGGAAATATCAATAGACATTAAAAATTGAGATTTATTTTTGCATCATCAAATTCGTTTATGAAAAGTTGAAAGTAACTCTATACTTTTGGAATCATTCAACTATTTTAGAAGATATCAATAATTACCATACTAACAAAGAATTTTAAAGAATAATTATAACTCATGGACTAACTATATTTGCAAAAAATACTTTGAGTAAATCTTAATACTCATACTAATCATTTAAGGATATGTTATAGTACTCCGTTGCTAACTTGTTCTTTGCTGTCGACACATATTTTATTTCTTCCCTAAACATTCACTAATATTAACCTATTTATTCTATATATATTAATTAATTAATAATTCATGTATTAAAACAATAAATCCTTTGGTGAAAACCATCGCTTATAATTCAGGAACATTCAAGTTGTATCATTAAGAATCAATAACTTAATAAATGTACCTGAATCTATAATGTTTAGCCTTCCAGAATAACACATTCTTCTAAAGAATCATTTAATTTTCTTTGTGCTATGTCTCTCATAATAGGATGTCAAAACGAATAGAACGATACATGTGAACTGGGGACCATAACCATTTATATACACAACTTTTCTTGTTATCTTTAAGTATTTCTATTTTAGCCCATTATAAATATAAAAATTATCTTTAAGTTTTTACACATTAAATGCCCACATCTTATCAAATACATTAAAGTTCATATTATTAGAAACCTTAATAGACCACTTTTAATTAGGTTTAATCTTATATAATAGTCTGTAATATATAATTATTCATATAAGTCCAACATTGGATAAAAATCCGACGATGTTGGATTAAAGATCAATAATCTCCTATTTAGACTATATCATAACTTTATAATTATGCTTTGCATAAATAACCATATGAGCTCAACTTTACTGTTTATTATCACAATGTATTTACAACCAATCTGGTCTATTAATCTTACCAACATAGGATTAAAACAACCTTTGTTATAACTATCGTAATTGGACCCATCAGTGGTCATTATACTAATATAATTGAATAACATAGATCATGATGTAGATATGTAGCATAGAAATTTCATGTAATATGATCTTAATCTATTTATTTCCAACTGGTCCACCTTAAACCTTAATAAGAAAACCATACTAAATTAGAGCTTGAATAAGCCAAAACTTTAATAATATAGAAAATAACTTGAATTATCCATAAACTAAAATAACTAAAAGTATCTATATTATAAGATATTGTAAAATCACAAACTCCCACTAAAACTTAATTTCCTTTAATGACACGATATCTATATGAGTAGTGTGCTTATGAAGCATTTTAGTAAGCGGATCCATAATTGTGGAGTTTGTGTTGATGTGCTCTATAGACAACTGTCTACTCTAAGCTTTTTCTTTAACAATTAGGAACTTGATATCTATATATTTTGACTTTGTTGAGCTTTTATTGTTATTAGAATACAACACTAATAACTTATTGTCACAAAATAACTTAAGTGGTTTTTCAATATCATCTATTATATGCAAAGCTATGACAAAATTCTGCAGCCGTATTCCATGATTGAATGCCTTATAACATATTATAAACTCTATTGCCATCGTAGAAGAAGCTACAAGAGAATATTGAGCACTCTTATAAGAGATAGTACTCTCAGCCAGTAAATACTTGTAGCTCGATGTTGACTTCATACTATCTTGCCATCTAATAAAATTAGAGTCAATATACCCAATG
The DNA here is from genome assembly GCA_030449905.1 of Luvunga scandens. Taxonomy (NCBI): domain Eukaryota; kingdom Viridiplantae; phylum Streptophyta; class Magnoliopsida; order Sapindales; family Rutaceae; genus Luvunga; species Luvunga scandens. The sequence continues at coordinate 660,504 of JASUUG010001160.1, read as the reverse complement.
ATCTCAAATTCATTCGACCTCTAATATATAAGCATATAGTCTTTTGTTCTCTCTAAATATTGTAAAACTTGTTTGGTTACTTTCCAATGGTCTACTCCTGGATTTACTTAAATATCTAACCAACATCTCAATAACGTATGCAATATCTAGTTTTGTATAAATCTGAGCATACATCACACTTCCTATTGTTGACGTATAAGGAATTTTTTTGCTTTTTTTTCTATTAAAAATCATTCTCGAGGTACTAATTAAAACTAAACTTTTCTCTCTTAACAATAAGGGTATCACTTAGTTTACAATTTTGCAAGTGATATCTCTTGATAACTATTTCAATATAGCTCTTTTATGATAATCGAAAAATACCCTGAAAGCGAGCCTATATATCTATATATCTAATACAAAAAAAGCATCACTAAGATCTTTTATCTTAAGATTCTTAGCTAGAAATCTCTTGGTCGGTTTCATGCAGTAAGCCTATATTGTTCTTAGCAAACAAATTGTTATTGATATATAAAACCAGGAAAGTATACTAACACCTACAAAACTGAATGATATGATCATTTAATGAAAATTAAAATACTATTGTCGATATACTTGCTTGAGCCTATAGATGGATTTCTTAAGTTTGCAGACCATATTCTTTGGGTCTCTTAATATAAAATTTTTTTGCTGCACCATATAGATCATCTCATCAATGTCACCATTAAGAAATGATGTCTTCACATATGTCTAATGTAACTCATGATTGAATGCATCATCAATGCAATTATAATCGTAAAAGAGCTTTTTGGAGAAACTAGAGTGAAAGTCTCTTTATAGTCGACACCTTTTTTTTACGTAAAGCCCTTTGCGACAAGACAGATCTTGGTCTTAAATATCCATTTACAACCAATAGGTTTCGTACCATTTAGCAATAGGACAAGATCTCATACGTCATTGCTCTTCATGGACTTTATCTCTTTGTTCATGGCATCAATCCACCTCTGAGAGTTAAAACTTTCTATAGTTTTACAGAAATTAATTAGGTCATTTTTCATTACTTCGATGTCTACCTCATGTTCTTAGAGAAATACAATATAGTCATCTAACACTGCACTTTTCCTTTCTCTATTAGATTGCCTTAATAGCATAGGTTCTTGAGGTGGCAAAATTTGTTCTTTTGAAACGACACTTTATATTAGGGGTTCTCTAATATTGTTTTGATCTATTGTATCTTAAATAAAGTTGGGAATGAGATTCTAATCAATACCAATAACACCTATGGGAATATCAACATATTTCTCTTCAAAGAAAAAATCATTAACAGTATCTCCCCCCCTAAAACTCGGCATCCTTTAAGAATCGAGCATTTTCTAACTCGAAAATCGACTTAGTCATAGGATCATAAAACTTGTAACCCTAGATCTTTCAAAGTATCTAATAAAATAGTAAGTCATTATCCTTGAGTCTAGTTTGTTCTTATTAGGCTTATAAAGTCTTACCTTAACTGGATATCACCAGACATGCAAGTGCTTAAGACTAGACTTCTTCTCTGCCCAAAGTTTGTACGGGGCTTTGGTTACAAACTTTGATGGTCACATTAGTTGAAACCCTATTAAAGAATCACGTTGCAGCCTTAAATGCTTTTCCCTATAGTGACTCTAGTAAGGTAAAATGACAAATCATACTCATCACCTTGTCCCTAAGCATCTTGTTTCGTCTTTCAACAACACCATTCACAGTGAGTGAATCTGGCATAGTGTACTGTGAGAAGATACCACATTCCTCAAAGAATTTAGGACACAGTCTTGGACATTATTCATCTGAACCGCCATATCTACTATAGTATTCACCACCACGATTAGATCTAACACTTTTAATTATTGTCAAGTTAATTCTCAACTTCATCCTTCAAATTTTTTAACATATCCAAGGACTATGACTTTTTATAGAAGATATATAAGTAGCTAGATCTTGAAAAATAATCTATGAACATCATAAAATATTATTCACTATTCTAAGTAACTATAAGGATTGACTCCACGAATATCTGTATGTATAAGTTCTAAGACATTCGTAGTCCTATTGGCCATAGTCAAGTTCTCATTAGTTAATTTTCTCTTTATGCCTCATGTAATTAATTATAGGGATTCATTAAATGAAGCAATTGTATTAATCAAATAAAGATTATCATAGCTTGATAAAGAACAAGAACTAACCAATTTTGAATCATAAAACAAACAAAATTTTCCATTATCAAATGAGCAAGAAAACTAGATTTGTCCAAAGCAGAAATAGAAATCAAAGTCTATCAAAAAGATGGAATGATAAATGTTTCATCAAGATCTAAATAAAATCCAATCTTTAACAATAATCTAAATTTACTAATTGCTTCAACTTCAACTGTCTCTCCATTGCCTATATAGATGTATCTTTCATCATCACTGGGATTTCAGTAACTCAGGCAACCCTACATAGACACACTGATGTGAGTGATTGCATCAAAATCTATCCATCATGCATGTCCAGGTACCAAAGTTAAATTAACCTTAGAACAAACCAAACTAAGAAATATACTTTTCTTAGCACACTATGTGTGATAATTGGTGCAATGCTTTTTTTTTTTTATGCCTTTTAGCCCCACAAAAGAAACAAGCAACACCTTTCGGACCACCTAATTTCTTTTGTTTTTTTAGGTGATGTATCTACAGCTTCCTTATCTTTCTTCCTTTTCTTGCCCTTATCCTTACCTTTAGAGGGAAAGGCCAGGTGAGCATTTTCTACTTTATCTTTCTTCAATATATCCTGTTCCTGAACATAGTGTGATATAAACTCATTTGGAGAGCAAGTCTTTTTCTGACAGTTATAACTCACCTTAGACTAGTTAAACTGTTGAGAAGGATATTAAAATTAGATGCATTAGTAAGTCCTCAGAGAGTTCAAGCTTAAGTGTTCTTAACTTAGAAGTAAGATGAGACATCTCCATGATGCACTTCCTAATATTGTCTTTACTCGTATGCCTAGTTGAAATTAGGCTTGTCAAGAATGTAACAATTTCAACATTTTCAATCATAACAAACCTCTGTTCAATTTCTACAAAGAACTCCTTAGCCATAGTTAGCTTTTCAAATATTAAGCCCTTGATGCTTCCTGAATGGCATTCTTCATTATTATGATACACATGCTATTTAATCTCTCCCACCTTTTTATTTCTCTTTTATCATCAGGGATACTCTTATCAGCAAAAGGGAGGAGAACCAACACTTAACGCAAGATCGAAATCCATGATAACGAGAACTATTAAGAGGTTCTCTTGCTCTGACTTGAAGTTAGAGCCACTTAGCATAGAAATAGAACTAATGTTGGCAACAATATTAGTTGTAGATATAAATAAATAGAGAATAATAAACAAACAAAATAAAGTCATATAAGTCTAAAAAAAAATAAATTCAAATAAAGGTAAATCTTATCTCGTCCTCAAGGGCATAGTCGGGTTGGTTGACAGTTATTCTGTTCCTTCAAGACCCGGGTTCGATCCTTAAGGGTGGTAAGAGGGGTAAAAATTATATTTGGGTTTGCCCACCCCTCTACCTTTTAAAAAAAAGAAAAAAAATTAAAAAAAAATCTCATCTCAAGGTACCAAACACTTCATTAATATGTTATCTTTAGACAAAATAGTAACTTGTAAGTATATTTTAGTATAGTAATCAAACATTGATAATATGAACATGTCCAACAATGACATCATGTGTTTTTTTGGGCCAATTTATTTTTCACATATTAAACTGAATAATCATTATGTGTTCATGACCACATGTGCACATGCAATTGTATTAAATATAGACCTTCTTTTAGGCTGATCGATATTCACAAAAATTACATATATAGAACTATTTATATTCTAAAATAAATTAAATTCCACAAGAGAGGTCACATTGTTGACATTTTGCTTGAATTAATTCATCTCAAAATATATACATGACCACATCAATATTGGAATTTCAAATTGTACCAAAATTACCCTTCAAAATAAAAACAAATATGAGTCAAGTTTGGTCAACGGTCAATTGTTGACCCACCAACATTGACTAGGTCAAGGTTGGATCAATTCTGGTCAATCTAGCACCTCTTTCAAATGGATTGGGGCTGAATCGGGTCAGGTCAAACCAACCCGGATCCTAAACTAACCCTAACCCTAACCTTTCTTCTTCATGTGGCGACCATGGCTGCCGCTTAACCAAACTAGGCCACAACTTCCTGCTGGCACAATCTAGCAGCTGGGCCTTTCTTGTTTCTTTCTTTTTTTTTTATTGGATTCTTGATCTTGATCTGACGCAACTTGCTTGACGCTGGTGATGGTTGTTGCTGTCGCTAACCCCAAAAGCATGAGAACCGAACTTGTTGTTTTATTTTTTTATTAATTCTTAAAAAAAACAACCATAATTGCTCTCAAACTTAAATAATATTAATAATTTTATATTATTAAATTGGAGGACAAAGATTTAATCATTAATAAAAAATAAATTCGATTTTCAATTATTCAGTATGAAGAGGTTCTGATACTACTTGTTAGATTAGTAAATTCTTTGGCGAAAACCGTCACCTACAAAATATGGAAAGCGGACCTGAATCTATAATGGACATTATTCTCTAAATTTTTGTGGTTAACCTTTCATATCAATACGTCCTTCTAGAAAATCCTTTAATTTTCTCTGTGCTCTCTCTCTTTCTCTCATGATAGAATGTCAGAAAGGATAGAACGATACGTGTGACCATGGGAACCATAACCAGCAATATAGAAAATTTTTCCAGTTGTCTTTAAGTATTTCTATTTCAGCCCATTATAGAAATAGAAATTACCCTTAAATTTCTACACATGAAAGACCTATACCCTATTAGATGCACTAAAACCTATATTATTAAAAACCTTAACAGATCACTTTTAATTGGGTTTGACCTTATATAACAGTCTGTAATATAAAATTATTCATATATAAACCAAACGTTGAATTAAGGATCTAACAAAATTGGATAAAAAATCCAACATCCTAAACTATCCACATGCAGTCATGCATGGCTCATTTGACGTGGCATTCACATCTAAAAAACAAAAAAGGTTTAACTTGTGAAATTATTTATTTATTATTTGAAATTTAAACCATCAAATTGTTTCTTGAACTCATTTATTTAGTAAACTCATATCTGAATTTAAAAGCTTATATTTTACTCTACAAATCCACATAAATGTATTCATTATGCTCTCGCTAAACCCAATTATTACAATAATAGTATTTTTACTCGTTAAAACCATTAAATTTGTATCAAAACATTAATAAATGTTTGGATTTTATAAATTGAAAACTAATATATGTTTCAAATATTACATCAAACAAAAACAATACTTTCAATTCATACTTTCAAAGTAGGTATTGAAATTACCAAAAGTATGTTTGAAAAAAATATCTATAAAAAATATTAATACCCAATTTAATTTTTTTTAATGAAATCATTGTGCATGCATATATTTTAATATTATTAGGTTTCGTGTGTGTATTTTACTAGTATTAGATTTCTTAATTTAGTCTCTCAATTGATTTTTAAATATCTAAATCAATTTTGAGTACTATTTTTCCACTTCAATCTATGTCAAATCTTTTAATCATAACAAAGGTACTTGAGAAATCCATAAGAGGTATTTGTGATGATTTTTAAATTTTTTTTTTTTTTTGCTTTATTTAGGGCTCATATTACACTTTAAAGGCCATGGTTTATTAATTATTAAAACTAATGACTGAAAAGAATTTTGGGCACACAAAAAGGACTTTAATATAAATTACCATGTTAACTGTGGGCTGTGATTACGTACAACGGGGGTGGAGAAAACATTAAAATGAGATTAATTTAAACATCACCAAAATTTATTTGTGAGAAGAAATATAATTCAGATTTGCTAATTATCTTATTATTTTCTGTTCTTTTTTTCAATCAATAAAATTTCGTCATTTATGAAAAAATAATTTATTAAAAGTTGAAAAGTAACTGTATCTTTTTCAATCGTTCAATAATCTTTAAGATTTTAAAATTTATTAATAATTGAAGATAAAAATAAAGCATTAAAGCATGATTACAACTCACGGTCTAATTACGCTTTTCGTATTGAATGACCCCGACTGAGTGAGAGAACAATCAACTAGGAAAATACAGTGAGCCTTACCCCTAAACAAATTCATAACTGAACACCAGAAAAAGAAACACTTCGGGACAAAGCACAAAAAAAAAAAAAAAAACATCAACAACAACTACTAAACTATAATCACTAATTTGAAGTCATTGGCATCTTGGGAAAAAGATTTATGGAGTTTCAATGTTCTCACACACTTAGGGAGAATAACTGAGCTGCAGACTGTTTGATTAAATTTGGAACTTCTATGTGAAAATTTTCTCTTGATGGCACGGACTAATTATGATTGATTAATTAGAATTTTATATTTTTGCACTGGTAAAATACTTTAAATTAACAAAAATATAATTATTATATATTATATTAATTAGAAAAATCTCCATCCCGAACGGCTCTATCTTTCATATACACCAAGTGGCATCTGATGATCAGCATGGGGTAAATAAAATATTCCTTGATTGTTTCAGTCTTTAATGCTGTATAAGAATTAACACAACAAGGGGGCATCTTCACAACATAATTCCCCCTTCTACATTTTTGCAATCACTCTTTTGTTACCTTCAAATACTTCGCTAACTTTCAGAATGGTTGATGCTATCGTTTCCCTTGCCTCGGAGCAGCTGATTTCAACGGCTGTTGAAGAGGCAAAAGAACGGGAGAGGCTTGTAACGGGTGTCGGAACAGAAGTGAAAAGACTGAAAGGTAATCTTGAAGCCATTAAAGCTGTGTTGGTTGATGCTGAGCAAAGGCAAGTGATGGAGGCTGCTGTAAGACTTTGGTTAGAGAAGCTCAAATACGCATCCTACGACATAGAGGATGTTTTGGATGAATGGATCGCTGCAAGGCTCAAACTGCAAATCGACGGAGTAGATGAGAATGCTCTTGTTCCTCGGAAGAAGATATGTTCCTTCTTTCCTGCTCCCTTTTGCTTTGGTTTCAAACAAGTGCTTCTGCGTCATGACATTGCTCAGAAGTCAAAAGAAACCAATGAAAATTTAGATGGTATTTCCAAACTGAAAGATATGTTTAAGTTTAGTTTCACTAGTTCTACTGGGAGGTCCGACAGGATGCATAGTACTGCCTTAATTAATGTGCCTGACGTACGTGGTGAAGTTGAGGAGAAGAATACTCTAAAGAGCAAGTTGTTATGTGAGAGTAGTGAACAACAAAATGACGTCCAAATCATCTCTTTCGTAGGGATGGGTGGGATTGGCAACCAATTCTTGCACAATTTGTTTACAATGATATTGATGTCATAAACAATTTTGAGAAAAGAATATGGGCATGTATGTCAAACTCTTTCCACAAGTTTAGGATCGCAAAAGCAATCATTGCAGCTTTTGAAGGTTCTAATCCAAATTTAGATGATCTGAATGCACTTCTTCAACGCATTAATGCGTCTATTGTGAGAAAAAAAAAACTTCTTCTCGTTTTGGATGATGTTTGGACAAAAGAACACAATAGATGGGAACCATTCCACTATTGTATAATGGATGGACTTTGAGGAAGTAAGATTTTGATTACGACTTGTAAAACGATAGTTGCCAGAACGAAGGAGTCAACTGATGTTATCTCCATTAACAGATTGTCTGAACAAGATTGTTGATCGTTGTTTGAACGATTTGCTTTTTTCTCTGAAGGAGTTCTAAATAATTAGAGGAAATTGGTAGAAAAACTGTAGGCAAGAGCTTCCCACTTGCTGCCAAAACTATTAGAGGTCTCTTGCGGTTTAAAAGAAGTTGAGAAGAGTGGCAAAGTATTTTAGACAGTGAGATGTGGCAGCTAGATGAGTTTGAAAGAGACCTTTTAGCCCCTCTTCTATTGAGTTATAATCATTTGCCACCTGTGAAATGGTGTTTCTCATGCAGTCTTCCCAGAAGACTATAACATAAAGAAAGATAAATCGATAAAATTGTGGTTGGCTCAATGTTATATTAGGCCAAAAGAAAGTAAAAGAGGTAGAGATGATTGGCGAGGAGTACTTTGACAACTTTGCCACAAGATCTTTCTTCCAAGATTTTAAGAGAAATCAGATGGGAAATGTTATCAGTTGTAAAATGCATGATATATTTCATGACTCTGCACAATTTCTCACTAAAAGCGATTGTTTTGCAGTAGAAGAGCGAATGTTTTGCAGTAGAAGTTGATGGTCCTGAAGAATCTTTGTCATTACTAAACTCTTTCAGGGAGAAAGTTCGTGATTCAATGTTGGTGCTTCAAAAAGATGCTAAATTTCCTGTTTCCATAAGTAATGCCAAAAAGTTGCATACCATTTTGATTTATATCTAATTTAAAGTCTCTTCACTAGACCTACAAGGCTTATTCAATCAATTTACATGTTTCAGAAAATTAAGTAGAGAGTATAGTTCGGGTGACTATTCAATCCATGAAATTCCAAAAGAGATACATAAATTATTACGTTTGAGATTCCTTAATTTTGATTATGTAAAGATGGAAGAATTGCCTAAGATATATTGCGAGTTATCTAATTTGTGAACCTTAGACATGGATGGATGTTACGATTTGAAAAGGTTGCTTGAAAGAATAGGGAAGGTAGTAAATCTTAGGCATTTAAAATTTTTTAGTCTATACTTCAGATACATACCAAAAGGAATCGAGACGTTAATTAACTTGTCTTAGGACATTAAAGAGTTTGTTGTTGTGAGTGGTAGTGGCAAATATAGTAGTAAAGCATGGAAGCTGGAAGGTCTTAGACATTTGAATCATCTTCGAGGGTCCCTGATGCAGATTAAGAATTCATACTATAATAGGATTAGTTTCTAATTATCTAAAGTTTAGTATTTTGTTTTTCTAAACTAGTTTAGAACTTTATTTTCCTTTTTTCTAATTATCTAAAGTTTAGTATTTTGTTTTTCTAAACTAGTTTAGAACTTTATTTTCCTTTACTCATAGTTTAGAATAATTACTACTAATATAAATAACTCTCTCCTGTAGCCTTTGAAGGCATATTCGAGTTCAATAATATTTTAATATTTCAAATCTCTATGTGAGTATTTTAGTTTAGTTAATTCTCGTTATTCTGTGAAATCAACGAATTTTAACCTCTAAATTTGATATATTTTTTTGAATCAACATGAATTTAATTTATTATTTCAATATGGTATTCTCTAGAATCAACAAAATATTTTGAACATTAAACTTCCATTGCATCAACTTGGTATCAGAGCAAAAAGCCTGATTCTTATCTTCTCTTATCCCTCTACCCTTCCTCTCCCCCCCCCCTCCCCCCTTTTAGCCTCAAAAGGAAAAAAAGTGAAATAGAAACGACAGCAGCGTTAGCCACCATTCACGGTCACTGGAGTGAAATTTCATTCCTTGTTTCCATTGATCTCCACCACCATACAGTACATAGAAAGCTGGCCATCAAGCCAAGGAAGAACCACAGCTAATTAGCCCCTAATTGTCAGGAAAAGGGCTATAACAACTGCGATCATCACCGCCTTTGTCCAACACTTTCTGACCCGATTTAGCCATCACTACCACCATCAACCCTCTCCTTTCCACAAGCTCAACCTTTCTCACCACTGCCTGCCACCAATCAATGAACCGATCGTCGGAACCAAGACCAACACCATACCGTCGCCTTTATCTTTGATTTTTGACCAAATCACCACCTTTTTTCACAAATCTCTACCACCATCATACTTATCGATTCAAAATCTTTCAAATCCAGCCATCTTTACTTAATTTATGACCACTATCACTAGAAACCCAAAAATGTTTCTTAGTTATCATTTTACCCAAAATTTTACTCAATTTTCCATTTAGCCCCAACCTTTTTTTAAACCAACTTGGGAAAATGCCTCCAAGAAAAGCCCGTGGGCATACCCCTTATGTAGTAGCTTATGACTAGAATGATGTTCTTAGAGATGAAGCTATGGTTAGCATGGCAATCAAGATTAATATGTTAACTGCTCAAATGACAAAATTACCCGTTGAACGTTATTGTATACCAGAATGCAAAGACAAATCAAGTGACAACTTCACTAAACTATTGTCTAGGTGTTGACACAGAACTGAGTCTACCAACGATAGAAGATGGGAAGCTTAATTAAGAATTGACATTTTAGAATTCTAAGGAATTGGTCAGCTAGAAGACTTATTGGATTTGATTAATGCCATTGAGGAAGTCTTTGAACACAAAGAGGTTTATGATAATAAACTAGTCTCACTTGCAGCAACTTGGTTCTGTGGAAGCACAATAGCTTGGTAGTAGCAAACAAAACTCACAAGGATGAAGCAAGGTAAAAAGAAAATTGACTCTTGGGAAAAGCTGAAGAAACACTTGCGTGGAGCATTCTTACCTCATAGTTATGCCAAACTATTATATCAACAATTATAGAATTTGAGGTAAGGTAATTGATCAATAGATGATTACATCACCAAATTTCATTGGTTAGTAACGCGCAATGACTTAACAGAGATAGAAGAACAATAAGTTTTCTACTATATTGAAGGCTTACAATCACAATTTCGAGATCGGTTGAATTTACTTGATCCATATTATGTCTCCAAAGCACACCAACAAACTTTGTAGTTAGAGAAATAATTTAGTTAGCGTATTAGTGACTCAAACTTTTGGCGTTCTCAAAGTGTTGCTCGTAATAATTTTAACCCGACTTTCAAATTTTGAAATTTCACTCCTCCAAACCCTTCAAATAAAACTAGTAAATCTAGTAAAAATAGCCAAAGCAGCAAAACACAATCCTCGAGCTTGGGATTATGTTGTTTTAATTGCAGAGAAAGTGAGCACCAAATGACAAAATGTAAGAAAAGAGCAAAGTATGGCAAAGGCTTAATTGTAGGCACTGAAAAAAGTGAATACTATTAGGAGGAAGAAACTGAAGAGTTCATTGAAGAGCCAATTTTTTATAGTAGTGGTAGTGTACAATCCTTAAAGAACATGGTGATAGCAGATTAATATTGATCATAAATAGCGTATTCTACACTACTAAAGTACTAGACAAAGACAAGTGGTTACAACAAAGTATTTTTCAAACTACTTGCACAATTAGGGAAAAAACATGTCATATGGTCATAAACTTGGGCAATTACGAGAATGTTATTTTGAAGGAAGCTATGACACCTATACTAGAAGAATTTCAATAGTTGTTCCCTAATAAGCTACCACAAAGTTTACCACCTTTTAAGATATGCAACACCAAATTGATTTGGTACTAAGTTCTACATTACTAAATCGACCTCATTATCATATGAGTCCTACGGAACATGAGAAATTGAGATGCCAAGTGGAGGAGTTATTAGAAAAAGGATTTATTCGTGAAAGTCTTAGTCCCTATGCCACGAACTACATCTACACCTTTTAAAGGAAGTACTTTTAACTTTAAGAGCAGCAAATCTATACACTACAATAAACAAATGTATTTTCTTGATAGAGAAAGTATTATTTTTAGGATATGTGATGTCGAAGGATGGTATATTTGTTGATCAATCGAAAGTAGATGCTATTTGAGATTGGCTGCAACCAACTAATTTATTTGTCATCAGACGTTTCTATAGATTGACATCTTTTTATAGGCGATTCATCCCTCATTTTAGTACTATTATGGTGCTAATCATTGATTGCTTGAAAAGAGAACAGTTCTCTTGGACTGAAGAAGCTACTAAGGCATTTGAGATTATTAAAGAGGAGTTGATTACTGCCCCAGTATCAAATTTTTCTCTCACTTTTGAGGTGCATTGTGATGCATCCAAAGTATAAATTAGAGTTGTTCTTAGCTAGCAGAGTAAGCCTATAGCTTATTTTAGTGAAAAGTTGAATTGAGCAAAGTCATGTTACAACATTTATGACATGGAGTTTTATGTAGTGGTCCAGCCATTAAAACATTGGTGTCATTATCTGATTCATAGAGACTTTGTTTTATAAACCGACCATGCCGCATTAAAACATCTCAATAGTCAAGACAAGCTTTCTCACTGACATGCCATGTGGACAACATTCCTTTAGCTATTTACTTCTTTAGTAAAGCATATTTCTAGTGAATCTAATGAGGTAGTAAATGCATTAAGTCGACAATTTTTTTTATTGATACAGATGCATAACCAAGTCCTCTGGTTTGACACATTTTGAAAGTTATATGCTAGTGACCCTTTCTTTGCTCCTTTATTAGAAGACGTTGATACAACGTTTTGCTCAGAGTATCATTTACATGATGGATTCCTTTTCAAAGGTAATCAGTTATGTGTTCCTAACTCAAGTTTGAGATTGAAAATCATTGCGAAGTTACATAATAAAGGGCATATAGGTCGTGATAATACTCAAGCTCCAATAGCCAACATTTATTTTTTTCTTACTATGAGGCGTGATGTCTATCACTATGTTGAGACTTGTCACATTTATTTGTGGCTTACAACTAATGTTGGCTTATATATGCTGTTGCCAATTCCAACACAACCTTGGGCTGACATTAGCATGGATTTTGTTTTGGGATTACCCTATAGTCAAAGAGGTATGGATTCAATATTTTTTGTTATGGATCAATTCTAAAAAATGGCTTACTTTATTGCATGCAAGAGGACTACAAACACCTTGATTGTTGCTCATCTATTCTTTGTAGCGATGGCAATGGGGCAGATATGGGTTGGATCTGCTTTGCTTCAGATCCAGATCCATAATAAAAATTCAGATCCATATCTGCTCCAGATCCTTCATAGACCCATGTTTTTCGCTCCATATCCGGATCCAAAAAATAAATAAATATCTATATCTGCTTCAAATCTGGAAAAAAATATTAAAATCCAAATCTACTACAGACCCGTCATGAATTTTAAAACTCAATAATAAAATCTTAATAATTTTTAAGAATGAAAATTAAAGACTAAAATGTATTAATAATAATTAAATTATATAAGTTGTCTCAAAAATCTAATAAATATTGTATCTTATGCTTTTACATCAAAACAAGTAAATAAGAAAGATAATAAAACATCCATCAAAAGTAATTGCAGGAGTAAGATCAATCTAATATTCTACTGTCTCCATCATCTTGATATCACGACACAACCATCATCATTCCTACAACATTAGATAATGATATATAAGTTAAATATGATTTATATTTAGTGCTTTATTATTTTTACTATGACTATATTTAACTAAATATATGAATGGCATAGTTAATTTTACCTCATCCATGTCCACATCTTCTGAATACGTCAATCTAGTATGTGTTGAAGCACATGAATTTGATTCTGAGCACAAAAATTAAATAAAAAATTAATTAATTAGAAAAGATAATTAATAGAAAATAAAGAATTCAATTATAAAAATTCAATTATAAAAATTCGTACCAGCATCTTCAACCAACAGCCAATCTTGACAACACATTAAAGCCTCTAATGTATTTGGACGGAGTCTATTGCGATGTGGTGTCACAAATCTACCACTAGTACTAAATGCAGACTCAGATGCAACTGTGGATACAGGAATAGCCAAAATATCTCTAGCAACATTGCACAAAGTAGGATATTTAGATCCATTCACCTTCCACCACCCCAATATGTCAAAAGCATCAATTCGAGGCAGGACAGATTCCTCCAAATAATAGTCGAGCTCAGACTTCACATGGTCAATATTAGTACTTTGATTAACAAATGTTTCAAAACTAGCTCGACGTTGTTCCCTTCCTAAATGAAATGCTTCCATTGGAGATTGAGTAACTAAAGGCTCATCAGATTGATAAACATGTCCGCATGATTTTGACTTCAACTGATATTCTTTCACTAAATCGTAACAATATTTACGGACACTCCCAATTCTATGTTCAAAATCAACTCCATAAAGCATAGGAAAATAGTATTCTACTAGTTTCATCTTATATCTAGGGTCCAAAATAGTTGCCACTGCCATCAACTCATTAACCACACTCCAATATTTGTCATATTTTTATAATATTTTCTTTGCCATTATCCTTATTTTATCATTGTTAGAACCCAGCCACTCAGAAATAGATATCCTAATCTCACAAATATAATAAAAATACAAATTCATTGTAGGATATTTCGTGCCAGAAAATAGCTTTGTAACTTCATCAAATAATTCAAGCCTACAACAAATTTCTTTTGCAAACTCCCAATCTTCTTCACTAGGCAATGATTTATATTGCGGTTCTCGTGGTTTTAAACGAGAAAAGACATCTTTATAAACTAAAGCTGTGTCAAGCATGTAATAGGTAGAGTTCCACCTTGTTTTGCAATCAAGAATCAATTGCTTGGTGCTTGAAATTTTTAATTCACGAATAGCCTTTATAAATTTTTCATGCCTTTTGGGTGTCATTTTCCAATAAGAAACACTATTACGAATTCTCTCAATACTTTCGCTAATGACATCTAGCCCATCCTTCACTATCAAATTCAAGATGTGTGCACAACAACGCATATGGAACAACCTCCCATTTAATAACAATGAATTAGAAAGTTTGTCTAAAAGGATGTCAACCATAGCATCATTAGTAGTGGCATTATCAACTGTTAAAGAACACAATTTTCCATCAATATTCCAATCCAATAAGCACTCCATTAAATTATCAGAAAGTACCTCAGCAGTGTGTGGACACATCACATGTATAAACCTAAATAAAAATGACAAACAATATAACAAAAATATTATTATATGAATTGAGTGTTTATTAACCATAATGAAAAGGAAACGACAAAGATGCAAATAAATAATACAATAGAAAGTACCTTATAAGGCGACTTTGCAACCTCCAAGAATTATCTATAAAATGTGTGGTGATAACCACGTAACCCATATTCTGATTAGAAGTCCATAAATCAGTAGTAATAGAAATTCTACTTTCATTGCTCGCTAACAAATTCATTATTTTAGACTTTTCATACTCATATCGCTTGAAGATATCTTTCTTCAGCGTATTCCGAGAAATAACCTTAAACATGGGTTGTAAAGAACCAACAAACTTCCTGAATGCACAATGTTCAACCATGCTAAGAGGGTATTCATGCTTGATAATCATATTTGCAAGCTCTCTTCTCGAAGTGTCGTGATCAAAAGAAAATGCCCCAACTTGGACTTTCCCTTTACTTACAGTAGCATTCAACATAGCATTCTTGATTGCTAGTTGTTTACGTCGTGGGCATCTAAGTAAGTGCTTGTGTAAATGGTTCGTTCCACCTCCTGCAACTAACTTTCCATTGCATTGGTTACAAACAGCTTTCAACTGTCCATTAATCTTTTGCCTTGTAAAATGATTCCATACAATAGACTTCAATTTCTTACTAACAACAGCAGTTTCATCGCTAGGAATTGGTGAAGTTGAATTCAACTCTATCCTATTTGATGGTTCAATTACTTCAACAGCGTCATGCCCATTATCATCATCATCATTTTCTGACTGTGGTAAATTGGGACTGAAATCCATATTCTTAAATGAAGAAATAACCAAAAACATTAAGCATCTATGTCATTGAAAAAAATTATTGTTATGCATCAATATGAGACAAGTAAATAAATACAATTATTTTTCAATGAATATATAAAATTAGGAGCATAAATTAAATAAATAATTGAAAACTTCTCATTTAATCTTCATTCACACCGATCCTTTATTAATGAAATCAACTGTTAAAATTGAAAATATATTCAAATCAAAGCTACCGATCTTTTATCAATGAAATCAACTGTCAAATTTGAAAATATATTCAAATAAAAGCTAACCCACATGTATCTAATATTGGTTAACAATCAAAATCAAGTAAGGATAATGGAAAACTTATATGTAATTTGACGATTGCCATATTCCTAATTTAATATTATTTAATTAAATTATGGTAGATAGCCATCACTAATTAGAGATTACACAACATGAACAAAAATATGAGAAAAAAATAGAAAAAAAATCAAGTCTAAATACTTACTTGACAATTAAAGGACTGATTCAAGCATTCAAATGGAGTAAAGAAGCGAGAAGAGACTGAAGAGAGAAAGAGGCTGACGTTGAATTTTTTTTTTCAAGCAAGGCTGGCGTTGAATTGAAGTAAAGAATGAATAATTAAAAGAAATTAGGGCAAATTGAAGTGCCGAATTAAAAAAGAAAAATAAGACGTTCCTTTTCCTTTAATAGTTTAATTGCTTTCGTAAGCCTCTTTTCAAAGACAATTTGGAAAGTCAACTTTGAGACATAATGCACTAGTGCACGAGAGAAATAGCCTGATTTGTCACAAAATATTTGACTAATATAATATAATAAATTAATTGGCATTATTACTTGGCTTGAAATTCAAATATTATATGTACATGCTTTAAGGCTAGGTAACTTTAATTATTTTTATCTTATTATTATTTAAATTTATAAAATTAATATTTAAGTTTTAGGAATTTTAAATATATGGTAAATACCACTAATATGCTATGAATGAAATTTATTATCATTTATAATTAAACAATTGTTGAGAAATTTTTAAAATAAAATAAAATAAAATAATAGGTGGATATGAATATGGATCTAGATATTAAGATAGATCTAGATCTGCTCCAAATCCATCTTAGATCCGCACATCAATATCCAAATCCAATCCAAATCCATTTGAAACCAACCCAAATCTGATCCGATTAGATTTGGATTAGGTGGATCTTGGGTCAGATTTGCCCCGTTGCCATCCTTAATTCTTTGAGGAAGTCTACAGGTTGCATGGTTTCCGAGTTCTATAGTATCTGACCAAGATACACAATTTCTTAGCCATTTTTGGTAGACATTATGGAAGTTGACTAATATTCACTTGAATTTTAGAAGTGCTTACCACCCATAAACTGATGGTCAAACTAAAGTTGTCAATTACTCTTTAGGAACCATCTACTTAGTCTAGTTAGCGATAACTTGAAAATCTAGGATCAAAAGTTATACCAAGTCTAGTTTGCTTATGACCATGCAGTTAAGTGTAGTGTTAGTTTAAGCCATTTTTTGGTGAATTATGAATATAATCCACGAGCTCCCACCAACTTAGCTCCAGTTCCAAATTTAGTTCGCAAAAGTAGCAAGGTAGAAAACTTTATTAAGCAGCTTAAAAAATTCATATTGCTACACAAGAGTCTTTGAAGAAGACTACCGAGGTTATAAAATTGAGATTGACAAAAGATGACAAGCTTTAGAATTTTAAGTGAGAGATCTTATTTAGGTTATCCTAACCAAAAATAGGTTCTCAGTTGGCGAGTACAATAAGTTTTTTGCCTGGAAAATCGAAACTTCGCAGATTATAGAAAAAATAAATCATAATGCATGTAGACTAAAGCTTCCAAATCATATCCACACCGCAGATGTGTTCAATGTCAAGCATCTTATTCCTTACAAACATGAACATGATGAAGATGTTGTTACTGACAATCTGAATTCGAGGGCAAATTCTCTTCATTCTGGGAGAATGATGCAGATTAAGAATACATGTTATACTAAGATTAGTTCCCTTACTATTTAAAGTTTAGGACTTTGTTTTCTTTTCTAGTTCAAAACTTTATTTTCCTTTTACTTCATATTTTAGGATAATTATTACTAATATAAATAACTCTCTCTTATAACCTTTGAAGACATATTAGAGTTTAATAATATTTTCAGATTTCAAATCTCTATGTGAGTATTCGACTTTAGTTAATTTTTGGTATTTTGTGAAATTAATGAGTCTTATCTTTTAAATTTACGGTATTCTTTTGAATCAACCTAAATTTAATTTGTTATTTTATTTCAATATTCTCTAAAATTAATGGAATATTTTGAATATTAAACTTCCACTGCATCAGTCTCTGAGCATTGAAGGGCTGGCGAATGAACCTGATAAAAAGAAGAATCTTGTTCGTTTAGAATTAAAATTTGCAGGGAGATTAGTAGAAGAAGAGCCAGATGCATTGAATAGGGAAAAGGAAGTAAACCATCATCAAGCAGTTAATGAAGCCTTGAACCCACCCCCAAATCTTCTTGAGTCATTAAAGATTGTTCAATATACAGGCAAGACTTGGGGGCTAAGTTGGATAGTGACATTAAACAAGCTAAAGAATTTAGAACTCTTGGCCTGCGTTAATTGTGAGATTATGCCTCCTTTGGGAAAATTGCCATCTTTTGAAATACTTGAGATGTGGTATATATACACTAAGAAAAGAGTGGGTGATGAATTTTTGGGAATAGAAAGTACATCTTCATCTTCATCAATTATAGGCTTTCCCAAGTTGGAAAAACCCAGACTTTACAGTTTGAATGGATAGGAAGAGTGGGTTAATGGAAAAGAAGATATTACAATCATGCCTCAACTCAAATCCTTGCACATTGTAGATTGTGACAAATTGAAGTCGCTGCCAGATCAATTTCTTCATAGCACCACACTAAAGGAATTGTTGATTTGTCATTCCTTGTGGATTCCTTGTGGATTGGTAAAAAATCCCTCACTTTCCAAACATCAAAATTGGTGATGAGTTTTTGCAGGAAGGCGCTTATTGGTGACGGATATGTGCAGAGCGATTACCTCTGATCCACAATGGTAATTTCTAGATCTTCCCATCCTTCTTTATAATTATCCCCCGGATAAATTACTTTAGTAGTACAACGCTACAAATTCTGCTCTTTTAACTGTGAAAGGAGGAAAAAAAGAAAAAAAAAATGGGAAAGATTTTTCAGAAATAAATTTTTTCAAATTTATGGATTATATGCTTTCAGTAAATTTGTATATAGAGAAATTAATATTTTAATCAGATCAATAGTTTTGTTTTTAGATTCTAGGCTACCATGATCTTGAGGATGTGTAAACATTTAATATGATCTTGGATTAATTTTGGTCGGGTTTGCAGTTGTAAAAGATTGGAGCTGTGCATAATTAATGATACTAGTTGGGAGTAGGGGTGTTCAGAATCCAATCTGATCTACTCAATCTGTCTAATCCGCAGAAATCTGATCCGTAAAAATCTTATCTGTGGATTGGTGGATTGGATTGGATTGAAAATTTCAAAATCTACAATCGATGGATTGAATATGGATTTACAAAAGTAAATCCATAAAAATCTGCAAATCCACAAAAAAATAAAAAAAAATTATTTAATTAAAAAATTAAACTTGTAAATATGGCAATTGTATTTACTAATAAATAAATAAGTTAAAATATAGTTACATTAACATCATATTATATCTTATCCGATAATAATATAAAATAAAAAATAATTAAATAAATAAATATAGCTTCCTAAATAACTAATTTTCACCCTAAATAATTAATTTTCATGTACTGATCTAAACAAATGATATTTTTCCTTACGCTTTCTTTTAAGAATGCATATGGTTTCATCTTTCTTTCTTTAGTTAAGCCACTTTTTTCTAAAAGTTCTTGTAGTAATTTTGGAAAAAAAGTCTTTATTCATTATTCTATTAGCATAGCATTAAGTAGTAAACATTTTACACTAAGGGTTTTACCATACCATACCATACATGTGTATTATAATTTAAAACTTTGAATATATTTTATAGTTTTATTCAAACAATTAATTTATTTAAATTTTATTTAATTTTGAATTTAATCAGTAGTAAAGTTATTTTTATATTATATTTTTTTATTTAGTTAGTTCATGATTGAAAATAATTAAAAAATTTTAATCTGTAAAAAATCCAGAAAATGATGGATTGGATATGGATTAGGTCAAATTCACATCTGATCCGCAAACATATAGATTGGATTTGGATTGAGTTTCACCGATTCGTGGATTGGATTGAAAATTTATAATCAGTAAAATCGTGGATCAAATATGGATTGATGTCCAATCCGCAAAATCCGATCTGCGAACACCCCTAGTTGGGAGAGATCTTCACCAGACTCTTTACCATTCCGACCATTGGTAAGTTCAATATTACTAAAGATTCATTCAGCTAAATTACTTTTACAATGAAGTATTCTGAATGAACATTCTGCAATTGAACCACTAAAAGAAGCAGAATGCTTTTGCAGGAATGAGCATCAGTTTCCCCCATAATATGACCAGCCTAGGGTGAGAAGTAGTCTCGATTGTTACTTTTCTGAGTTATGGTTTGGCTTTCATCCTCAGCTCTCTGCTTTATCACAGGAAGGTTAACATTTTTTTTGGATATATGGTTTTATGGATGGGTTTCAAATTATCTTGTACGTATAAGACCTTCTTTCCTTTTATAATTATCGGGTTTGAATGCAATGCTCTCAACACCCGGATCCAGCTCAAAACTGAAGGAGAGGTTTGTCTAATACATACTTTAATTTTATGCATGCTTTTTGTGGCCCTTCAACTTCGAAAACAATGCTCTCTCTGCTTTCTGGACAGTTGACTCCATAGGAAGACTGTAGGATAAATATATAAATATGTTTAATTTGGCAGGGAAAGATTCCACTCTTTCCATCCTGTGGCCACAATTCTCAGCTATGTCTCACCAAGGCTCCTTTTGTAAGCATTAAATGAATCTTTCACCATTTTTTACTTTTCCTAGCCGTCTAGAGTTAAATTTGGCTAAAAATCATTGATGATTTTCATGAGGATGGGTTCATTACCCAATGAGAGTGGAAAATGATATGACTTTAAAGTTTACATGCTTTTGGCCATGGGATTTTGATGAAATCACATTAATGATGATGTTGATGTTAAGCGAAAATCACCCCTTGATGAACAATTGGTAAATGGAATTCTTTTCCAATTCAGATTTGGGTTCTTCGGGCCACACCAGTGGTGAATGCACAGTTGAATCAGCATGCATGTCAAATAAATCGTTCAACATGAGGAATGGTTTGCGAAATGGAAAAGTAATTGAAAATTGTTCTGCAACCATTCAGAGATGGATAGGAGAAGATATCTACATTCAAATATTGAGTCATTGCGGATGGAATACAACCGCATAGGCATTACGGGCATTAGTGGTTGGCCCAGTTGGATAGTATCGTTGAACAAGCTGAAATTAATACTCTACCAATTTTATATCTGTGATACTATGCCTCCTCTGGGAAAATTGCCATCCCTTGAAATACTCGAAATAAGAAGTAATTGGAATGTGAAAAGAGTGGGTGATGAATTTTTGGGGTAGGAAGTAGGGATCACCTTCATGGCATTGGCACATCTTCCTCGGTTATGACCTTTCCTAAATTAAAAAAACTCCTAGTTTGGAGTATATATATTACTGGAAAGAATGGGATTTTGGAAAAGGTGACAATATTACAATCATGCCCCAACTAAAGAAATTGGAGTTTGTGTATTGTAAGGAATTGAAGTCAGTGCCGGACCAACTCCTTCGGAGCATAACACTGGAGAAATTAAGGATTGATGATCAGTCTCCTAGTTTAGTTGAACGTTACAGAAAGTATTCATTACAGGATTGGTCAATGATCTCTCACATTCCTAACATCAAAATTGGTGGTTATTACGATTGACCAATTCCACTGGTATTATCTTCTCTTCCTAGTTCCTTTTTAACTTAATTTAATTTAACTCTCTAGTACTTATTTGTAATCCAAGGAGATATTTAATTTGTTCATCTTTATAATTGCAACACTTTTGCATGCAGCTATATATGAGAACCAGTTTTCAGAAGCAATTAGCTGCAGTCACCCTCAAATCAAAGGTATTTTCTTCTCTTGTTGTTTTTTTCTTTTTTCTTTTTTCTTTTTTTACCCAGGTTTTTGTAATTTTATTCGTGTTATCTGGTCCAGTGAGGTTCGTGTACTGTATGCATCCTTTTTCATTGCTTCAACTTTTGAAATAGAATTCTATAATTCAAATACATCTCTACATTCTCGACTTTATAGTTAGTGTAAAATCAATTGTTGATTGGAGTTTAATTTTGCAGGGCAAATTCCAGTCCTCCCACTCTGTGGCTACAATTCTCAGCTACCTCACCAAGGCTCCTCTTGTAAGTATTAAATGGCCCTTCATTGTTTCACCATTCTTTATTTTTCAAGCTGTTAAACGTTAAATGTGGGCAAATGCCACTGATTATCTTCATGATGAAATCACATTAATCACGATGTTGCCTTGATGAGCAATTGGTAAATGAATTTCAATTTCCTTTGGAAATTTGGGCTTTCCTCAGGGCACACCAGTACAATGTGCAGTTGAAGCAGCGTGAAATATATTGTGCAGCATAACCGGCATAAATTGTTGACCCAAAAACAATGATTTCTATTCTCAGCGCACAGTTTTGTAAGTACATTGAAGATTGTTACGAACCATCCAGAGATGGAGAGAAGAAGCTATCTAAATGATTAGCCTTTTCCAGAAGAACAAAAGCCAACAGGGATAGTGCCGCAGATGATTCAAATTGTGTATCCCGAGAACTAATTATCAAATTGATCGGTGCTCTTATGACGAGACTTCATTCTTCATTTTTTCATTTGTTGTTTTTACTTCATCTTTTCGATTAAAAGAGCATCATCAGAGCAATATCTGATTCGTATATTGTTGATACGCAGAACAGGTTTTGCTACTCATGCAAATGCCAAAATCCTATTACTCATTACAACTGATCAATAAAGTCATTGGCTCGTGATTGTTAGGAATTTCACAAGTTTCCTACTGGTCTCTGTACCGCTGTATTTTGTTATATTGCTTTATCTGACTTGTAGATGTAAGTAGTTAAATACTGGAATTTGTCGGCCATTGTCGTTTGATTTTGTAGCAAGGTGGAATAAAACGAGTTGGTGTGTCTCGTGCATGCTGTTTTGGCGTCTTCTGCTTGTAGGCTGGATTGGAAACAAGGGCTCAACTCTCACCCATCATGTCATAGCAAATCAAGAGTGAGTTTCTTCTTCTTATTTTTTTGACTAATTTTTAATTTTTTTTGGACGCACTTATGATAATTGCATCATTGTGCCTGGGTTGTGAGGGCACTTAGCACATGGATAGTTCAACATACTCATCAGCAACTGACCTTTAAGGCCACAAGCCAATTATTTTGGCTCACATACCCAAGCATCAACAATTAGATTTGGACATATTAGCAACAGTCGTGTATGCAAAGTACTGAATGTCTTGCATTTGTCATGGAATATTGTCTTATAGCTCTTACTGCAAAGTAATTTGAATACCTTGTTTTCTAGCTTATTTGTTAATCGGTTTGACTTTTGCTCTGTAAAGAATATGTGTCATTCATGGATGAGTACACAACAGGAAATTCTCTTAGTTGGCAAGAACACCATTGTGCTGCACATCACTTCCTCTCTTTTGGGTAGCTGCCCCTTCCAATCATCTGAACTGAAGGAAAGCTATGCTTGTACTGCCTAATTTTTAAAGTTTGTCTCTTCATCAACATCGGAATCCAATAATTGCATATCTGTGATTTATGGACTCTTCTTGATCTCTAAAATGAATTAGTGCAAGAAATGCTCAAATTATATGGAGTTCAGTTCTGCAGGGGAAATGCATCTGTTTCCACCCTGTACTGGCTATAATTCTCAGCTGCCTCACCAAGGGTCCCCTTGTAAGTATCAATTACTTGTCTTTACCCCGCCTTTGTTTACTGGTCAAATCATTGACACTTCATGAAAATATGTTCAAAAAATAAAATTAAGTAGAAAATTAGATGAATCTTTTATTTCCATTTTAAGTGCTTAGGCCACAAGAATGTTACTCAAATCACGCGAATCATTTTGTTGCTGATGATCAAAACTCATTCTTTTGCTAGCTTGGTCTACATACGCTTGAGCTTGCACTGGCTTCGCTTCTAAGAAAAACATGATTTTGGAATACCAGTGAAGAACTAGCTGAAGGCGAAAAATGGAAAGAACTGATAAGTCCACACAACAGCAAGCAAGCACACGGCCATTAAAATCAGACATGGCAATTTGTCTGGCACTTACCAAATGGCTCTCTCTGATCGCAATAAAGCACGACTCATTTCTTTACATCAATGCGATGAAGCACATGATCTGAATGATCAGTACAATTCCGTTTCTTTATGCAAGCTCATTACAACAAATTATCAATTACTTCCAGTATCTTTGAATCAGTCCACCGAAGCAGGTACCGTGTCATAAGCCAAACGTCACTCACTCCAATGGCTAGTATATTCTTAAAAGGGTCGTTTTGTAGGGAGCTGACGTGGACAACTACCTTGGCGTCACTTGAGGTGTTGGTTATAGCTAGTTTTAAGCCTCTGAAAATCAGTTTCCAGGCTGATAAGAAGTGTCATTTTGACTGAACCATGCAAACGCCCATGTCGTCAGTGTTCTTTCTTTCTTATGATTTTACAGTTGTTTGATTCATTGGGATATAAATTCCAAGGATCCTGTAAACCTTTGATATCAAGAAACACGGATTAAATTCCTTTAGTTTTATCATATTCTGCCTCAATTTCTTTCTTTTGATTTTCTAGATGAGACGAGAGTTAATTAATTGATTATATCAAGGGCCTAGATGGGTCAATCTCTGCGGGCTTTGAATGAATATCAATAATAAATAAGAAATGCCAGGACTTAAAATTAAATATTATGAGTAATGCAAGGTATACCCTAATATTTTAATCTTGACTTGAATCTTAATTTAGGTGGCATCCATCCATTAGATGATAGACTATTAATTTTTTTTTAGAAGAATAGATTAATAATTTAATTTTACAAGTAATGAAGTACGTTATCCACCATATGAGCAACAATTATAAAATTTCATAGGACATTCATGGATGAGTACACTGATTAGCAATTTTCATTGGAGGCAAGCCCTTTTGGCTGCTCACATCATCTTAAGATTTGGTTCTTCTTGCTGACCTCAGGATAGAAATGGAGGTGTGTCAATTCATTACATTAATTTTTGTCTCTTCAACATTAGAATTATCTAAGTTTATGTGATTGCCTAATGGACTGTTCTCATCACCTCGATTATTAATAGAAATTAGTATCTTACATCAGTAGTGTAGGCAAAGCATTGAAATGTAGCATAGCCCTTATTGCAAATTAATATGAAACCTTTTTTGCGTAGCTTATGAATCAGTTTTGTCACTTGTTCTGTTGTAGGGTATTTGTCTTTGTATTGTATGCGCCATTTGCGGGGAAAGTACAAATCAGAAATTTTCGTAGGAGGCAAGAACACCATTGTGCTGCATCATTCAAGCGATCAAGTACTCTCTTTAATTAGGTAAAGGTGAGGTTTGTCTATGTAGATGCTAGTCTATGGGCTCTCCTCAATTGACTCTATTATAAATTTATAATAACCTATTAAAAATCAGGTGTTCAAGTTTTTCAGGTCAAATTCTTCTCCTTCCACTCTGTGGATACATATAATTTCCACTCTTATAATCGTGAACATTTTGTCATTGTTTACATTTTATGGTGCCTTAAGCAAATTGCATCATTTCCTTCACCATTGTTTAATTAACTGAAATCATTGATGGTGTGGAAGCAGTAAGCACTGCTTGAAGACATTCGGATCAGACTTCAGAGCATGCATCGATGGGTTGGCTCTTAAGAATAACTAGTGGCGGAGCCAAAAATTGCGAGATTTTTCTTTCAAACCTAGACGAAAGTTTAATTTATTAATGAAAATTTTTTATTTTTCCCCCTGTTAAAATGAAAAATTGTCCACCTCTCTAATGTAATTTATAAGGGGTAAGTTCAAGAGACGTAGTTTTAAACACAACTTCAAACATAATTTTTTTAACCGTTAAATAATTTAGATTGAGACCAAGTGAATGGTAAAGATTAGGTATGAAATTTGGATTTTTTTCACTAATTTGTTTTCTCTTATTAACTTTCACTCCCACGTTTCACTCTTTTTTCTCTTCTAAGTTCCAATTTTAATCTTTTCTCATTCAAATTTATTTCTCGATGACTCTCATGGTGCATTTACTGAATTGAAATCAAAATGAGATAAAATCGGAATTAGTAGGAATGAGAATGGATTGAAATGAAAATAGAGAATGAAAATTAAAACAAGTTGTTTATTTGAATGGTAGAAATCGGAATCGGAATAAGTTCAATTATCATTAATGTGTTTATTTTGTCTTGCAATCAAAATCAAAATGAGTTAAATTGTAACAAATTATTAAAAAGTATTTAATGAACTCTTATCATAATTATTATTTTATATTTTAATTATTGTGATTATTTATTCAAAAATTGTTATTATTATTAATTTTTGTTAATAATATATTAATATATTAATTAATTGTAAAAAGTTTTATCATTAACAACAACAACAACAATAATAATAATAATTCAAAATATATTAATTAATTATAATAATATATGAAATAACTATAATAGATTAATTATCATTATTTTTATCATTAACAACAATAGTAGTAGTAATAATAATAATTTCAAAATATATCAATTAATTAGGATAATTATATTTAATTATACTAGTTTTTTAACTGAGGACAAATTGAGCATTTTTTATTTTGTGAGGGGCAAAATTATCAATTTTGGGAATGGAAGATTGATTTCTACTACTCTCTTAGGAATTAATCTCTCATTTTTCATTCTCAAATTTGGGTGAGTCCTACGATTCTAATTCCGATTCTTGTCTTTATTTTACGAAGTAAACATGGTTAATAATTTTGATTTTGATTTTCAATTTCACAATCCGATAAGTAAACAAACCATCATACTCATGCTTATGACTATAATTGAATTTTTAAGAAAAATAAAATAAAATAACTAAGAGTATGAATAAGCATTAGTCTCCCGTTGGCTTAAGTGATCAGTTATTGTTTGAGCCATTCAATATAATTAGCAACCATAGACAAAATTAAGATTATAAATAAAATTAGACAGCAGTAAGTAAAATCCTTAATAAAATTAGACAAAATTAGGTAAAGCTTGTGAATGAAGTAGGTATAATTCCTCTGGTAATTGAATTGATACAACGAACAAGGTAAAATAAATTAATTGGGAAAATACATGGAGTCAAGAGCAGACAAAATGTACTTGTTGGCCTTATGGGCCCCAACGATTATCCTCAGGATTAAGAAGCTCTGAAGTTAAATGATTTGATATTTTATTCTCTAGTCATCAATTAATTTTCAGAAAAATATAACAAACAACTTGTTAGCGATTGTGCACAGCGAAGACAAAGTGTCCAGGCCAATAGCTAATGTAAAATGGTAATTGCAGATCAATCCCCATACTAATTGGGACTCGGATTTTTTTTTTTAACTGGTTAAATTTATTAATATTATATCATATATTTATAATAATTGATATAACAATAAATAGATATATTGATATTTATAATTAAATATATATATAATTAAGATTTATAATATTATATTAAATTTTATATAAAGTATATGTTCAGATTAATAACCTTTATGAATGAGGAACATCACTACTCTATTTATATTTCACAAGAGAAAAAGATAATTTTATAATTTTATTATATGATTTACTAATTATGAAAAATTATAATTTTTTAATTATAAAAATGAGTCCCATCGAGCTCGAATCCAAACTCTCCCACTCGGCAGAGCTTTGGCTCGCCGCTTGCCGAGTGGCTATTGGGACTCGGATTCAAACATTATAAATGTGATTTAAAGTAACATTAATCTAATTGGAAGTTCTCTTCATGCAAATGAAAGACGAAAGTCTTCTTTTCATAAAATAAAATAAAAATATTCTCCCTTTCAAAAAATAAAATAAAATAAAATATTCTCGGTCGGCAACGTCTTCTTTTCACGCAATCCATGAATTGCTGCATGAGGTTTCCATTCCAGTCAACGGCTTCTTTTCACATGGGCTAAAATACAAAATTCCATAGCAGCTATCTTCACAACATTATTAGCTCATTATTTCTGCGTTATTTTTAGCAATTAATCTTTGGTCTACTAACATTCAGAATGGTTGATGCGATCGTTTCCGTTGTCTTGCAGCAGCTGATTTCAGTAGCTGTTGAAGAGACAAAAGGACGGGTGAGGCTGGCAACAGGCGTCGGAACAGAAGTGAAAAGACTGCAGGACAATCTTGAAGCCATTCAAGCTGTGCTGGTTGATGCTGAGCGAAGGCAACTGGAGGAGCTTCCGGTGAGACTTTGGTTAGAAAAGCTTAAAGAAGCATCCTACGACATGGAGGATATGTTGGATGAGTGGAACACTGCAAGGCTCAAACTGCAAATCGAAGGCGTTGATGATGAGAATTGTTCTCTCGTTCCTCACAAGAAGGTATTTAACTCCTTATTTCCTGCTGTCTCTTGCTTGGGTTTCAAACATAAATTTCGGCGTCGTGATATTGCTATCAAGATGAAAGCAATCAACAAAGAAGTAGATGATATTGTCAAACAGAAAGATTTGTTCAATTTCAATGTCAATAGATATACTGATAGATTGGAGAAGATACAAAGTACTGCCTTAATTGATTTGTCCGAGGTACGTGGTCGAGTTGAGGAGAAGAATGCTCTAAAGAGAAAGTTGTTATGTCAGAGTAGTGAACAAAAAAATGCAGTTCAGATCATCTCTCTCGTAGGGATGGGTGGTATCGGCAAAACAACTCTTGCTCAATTTGCTTATAATGACAAAGATGTCATAAGCAATTTTGAGAACAGGATATGGGTGTGTGTATCCAACCCTTTTGATGAGTTTAGAATTGCGAAAGCAATTATTGAAGCCTTAGAAGGTTTTGCCCCTATTTTAGGTGAATTGAATTCTCTTCTTCTACGCATTGATGCATTTATAGCTAGAAAAAAATTTCTTCTCATTTTAGATGACGTGTGGACAGATGATTACAGTAAATGGGAACCATTCCGTCGTTGTCTAAGTAATGGACATTGTGAAAGTAGGATTTTGGTTACCACCCGTAAAGAAACTGTTGCTCAAATGATGGAGTCAACTGATGTTATTTTCATTAAGGAACTGTCTGAACAAGAATGTTGGTCGCTGTTCAAAAGATTTGCATTTTTTGGTAGATCTCTTTCTGAGTGTGAACAATTAGAAGAAATTGGCAAGAAAACTGTAGGCAAGTGTAAAGGCTTGCCACTTGCCGCCAAAACCATCGGAAGCCTGTTGCGGTTCAAAAGAACTAGAGAAGAGTGGCAAAGTATATTAGATAGTGGGATTTGGCAACTAGAAGAGTTTGAAAAAGGCCTTTTAGCCCCTCTGCTACTAAGCTATAACGATTTGCCAACCATAGTAAAACAATGTTTCTAGTATTGTGCAGTCTTTCCAAAAGACTGCATTTTGGAGAGAGATGAATTGATTAAATTATGGATGGCTCAAGGTTATATTGTGCAAAAAGGAAATAAAGAGATGGAGATGGAGATGATTGGTGAGGGGTACTTTGATTACTTAGCCACAAGATCTTTCTTCCAAGAGTTTGAGAAAGATGAAGCTGGAATTGTCAGAAGATGTAAAATGCATGACATAGTGCATGATTTTGCACAATTTCTTTCTAAAAAGGAATATGCTGCAGTAGAAATTGATGGTGATGAAGAGCCATTGTCATTGATAAATACTTGTCAGGAAAAACTTCATCATTTGATGTTGGTCCTTGGCTACAAGGATTCATTTCCTGTTTCCATATTTTATGCCAGAAAGTTACGTAGCCTAATGTTATCTTATAACACTCTAAATCAAGAGGCTTCGGCACAGGTCCTACAAGGCCTATTTGATCAACTGACGCGTTTAAGGGTATTGAGAATGGAGGGAATGAAAAGTTTGATTGGAAACAGTACAAATGAAATTCCAAAAGGGATAAAAAAATTGAGACATTTAAGATATCTAAAACTGTATTTGGTAGAAGAATTACCTGAGACATGCTGTAAGTTATTAAATTTGCAAACTTTAAATTTGTGTGGTAGTCCAGGATTGAAAAGATTACCTCAAGGAATAGGAAAATTAATCAACCTGAGGCATTTGATGTTTGAAGTCGACTATTTAGAGTACATGGCAAAAGGAATAGAGAGATTAACTAGTCTTCGGACATTAAGTGAGTTTGTTGTCGTGAATGGTAGCGGCAAATATGGTAGTAAAGCATGTAATCTTGAAGGACTGAGATATTTGAATCATCTTCGAGGGTCTCTAAAGATTCGAGGACTGGGGAATGTGACAGATATTGATGAGGCCAAGAGTGCACATCTTGATAAAAAGAAGAATCTCGTTGTTTTGACTTTAAGGTTCAATAAGGAAGTGCCAGTGGGGATGAAGGATGAAAAAGAAGCAAATCACGAAGCAGTTTGTGAAGCCTTATGGCCATCTCCAAATCTAGAGTCATTACAAATAACAGGCTTTAAAGGCAGGACACTGATGTTATCCTGGGTAGTTTCATTAAACAAGCTGAAGAAATTAAGGCTTTTATTCTGCGAAAAGTGCGAGGTTATGCCTGCTTTAGGAATATTGCCATCCCTTGAGGTACTCAAGATACGGTTTATGAAGAGTGTAAAAAGAGTGGGTAATGAATTTTTGGGAACAGAAATTAGTGATCATATTCATATTCAAGGTGGAAGCATGTCTTCATCTTCATCTTCATCTTCATCAGCTAATATTGCCTTTCCTCAATTAAAAGAACTCAAATTTTTTTGTTTGGATGAATGGGAAGAGTGGGATTTTGGAAAAGAAGATATTACAATCATGCCCCAACTTAGTTCCATGAAGATTAGCTATTGTAGCAAATTGAACTCGCTGCCAGACCAACTTCTTCAGAGCACCATGCTGGAGGAATTGGAGATTATTCGTTGTCCTATTTTAGAAGAACGCTTCAAAAAAGATACAGGAGAGGCTTGGTCAAAAATCACTCACATTCCAAAAATCAAAATTCATGGAGAATATGTGCAAGGAAGCCCTTCTCTGTTGAAATCAATAAACAGCAGCTTCAATTAATTCACTCACTGCCACTGGTACTTTTTCTCTTTCTTCTGAATTATTTTGGACTAGCTAATATATTTTTTGTACTATTTTCTGCTCAGTTTGTATCATTTCGAGTTTGCACGCTATTTATCATGGAAAAATCTTACATAGGATGGGAAACTGGTCTCGGCAGCCTTAGACTGTAGTGGTTTGTGGCATACATAATTTGTGATGTGACCAGCATGATGTGTCTAGAAGTTTTTAACTTGTAACTTTAATGACACTGCTTTATCATTTTAATTTGGATTTAAGATGTTAACATTCTTTTCTTGGATATCAGGTTCAAAATCAGATTGGTTTATACTACTCTGTGGATTCTTAGTCATTTGATATCTTTATTTTGGCTCTCTTACCGAAGCATCAACAATTAAAGATTTATGCTTCATTCAGGAGCATTCTCCCAATGGTAACTTTGTTAAAATGAAAGTGTTTGCTGTTAATTATTCAGAATTTGCTTATAAATTGAGTTCAAATTTCAATTGAATTTGCTTTTACATTCAGATGAATCCTGATGACATTCTGTTTGGGTTAAAGTGTTCGATATTGATCTTCAAAAGCAATTGAGGCACTACAATAAATCAATGGTGCCACCCAATTCCTGGAATCTAGTTATATGGTCAATGGAACGAAGAAAGAACATATGGTACATATTATCAAAGATTTTACGTACGTATACACTTAATTACTTGTTTTGGCAACAAGGGTTTCGATTAATTTGCTTGCTTTTGTGGAATTGGAGTTAGTTAATTGAATCACGCATGTTTGTTTGTGTGAACTAGAGAGTTTAAAGAGAAAAGCTAGGTGGATAAGATAGTTGTATTGTGGACTGCTAACCTTGAGAGGTACTGTAATGTGATTGTGAGGTTAAATGATAAAATTTATGGAGAACTTTCTTGCTTCATTGGACAAACCGACAAGAAAAAGCCGAGATTTCTCCTCCTACCTTGTATGCTATTGCTTGCATTCTTTATATTGTTCCTTCCATCAATGGAAACCAACAGAACACCTTTGTTCCAGGTTCTTAAACTTTATATATATCTTGCTGTTAACCCACTTTGTTGGTTCTGTTGAAGAGACATGAGATTATGCTTTTGTTTTGTTAAATTGGGTTTTTATTTGCAGGGTTGATTGATTTGGCCATTAAGAGGTACAATTTGACTGGTCGAGATGACTTTTTAAGTGGCTAGACTAAGATGAAATCTGTTTTGTATGATTTTCTACAATTGCTGGTGCTGGTATCAAGGTATGCAGTTTAGATTCTTACCTGTGCGTAATTCAACATTATGGAAAAAGCTGATATTGAGACAAATCCTTTCTTAATTTGATGATATTGGCCGGTTATTGGGTGCCATTTGAAGCTTCAACCACATTGGGAAACAATGGTGGCATGAATCTTTTTATGTTGTCATCATCAAGGCAACCTCTCCTTGGCTAATAAGATAATTTTGTTAACGACAGTTGCTTGTATGCATGTATTGAAAGTTGTTGATTTGTCATTAAATACAATGTTTATGGCTTGCACTGCTCTCTAACTGTAGCTTTGTTAATCAGTCTTGACTCCTGTTGTGTGCTGGTGTATTTTTGCTTGTATAGTATGTGCCATATGTTCAGGTCAGCAAGAGGGACCCATGAATAAGTACTTACACCAATGCAGCCGTTTCCATTGCCGCCAAGAAGACCATTTTGCAGGCACAAGACGATAAGCAAGGACTCTCTTTTCTCTGCTTCGTTCTGTCATCTTAGACCTGGTCCTTATTGCTGAACTGATCAGCACAAGGATGCTGCTCAAAGCTTGAATGAGAGGTTTGTTAATTTGTTGAATGCATACTTTTTCTTCAACATTATAATTTTATAATTTTATACATCTTTGCTTTTATGAAATGTTCTTGGTTGACTCCACAACAAATTAGTTCAAAAAATATTTATTAATTACATATTTTGCAGTGAAAATTTCACTCTTTCAAAGTTGTAGCTACAATTTTCAACTTCGTCACCAAGGCCCTTCTGATCAAACAACACCATGTACATCAATCGTCAGCGTGGTCACAAACTCTCCATTGCCTGGAAGCTGATGATTTTTCGTGCATGGACAAAACTGAGGAGACATAACTGTGTTCGCAAACCTACTGATGAGCAATTTAGGGAATTTGTTCCTCATAATTTTGGAGTTGCGAGACACTGATTAAGTTAGCTTCTACATCAGGTCACATGATCTTAAGTGTACTGCTGACCAATAATGTATAATTCACTTCTACACCAGATGCTTTCATGTATATTTGTATTTCCTCCGGAAGAAATGTAAAAGATGAACACCACTATTTAAACTACCATTGCTCCGAAACCTGTCTGCCTAAGACAAGAACTCCCGAGCCAATCATACAACAGGTCATACTCAATTAAGTGTGGATACATTAGTAAATGTATGCAAGACATTTGAACGTCGAAGTAGTAAAATGAGTGTGAGAGAGAATATGAATAAGCTTACTAAAATGTAAATAGGCCCATTGACTAGAGGCTTATAGTGTATTTATTTGTGGGATTGAGAAATCAGAATTGAAAATAAAAATGTTTGATGTACGAAAATTATTATTGTTAGTTTTATAGTAATAATAATAATAATAATAATAATAATAATAATAATGTGATAATAATAATGATAATATTATAGTAACAACGAAAACAATAACAATATTATAATATGATGATGATTATTATTATTATTATTATTGCTACAATTATTATTATTACTATTGGTGTTGTTATCATTTTTGTTGTTGTTGTTCATTATTATTGTTGTCATTATTATTATTACTTCCATTATTATTATTACTACTATTATTATTAATAATATTTTTTAAATAATAATAATCACAATTCTTGAATAAATAATAATAAAAATAACAGTAATTAACTAAGTGCATTTTAATAACTTAAAACAATCCATCCTAATTTTTAGAAAAAATAAATACATCAATGGAATAGCCCATTTTGATTAATTCTTATAGCTTAAATGAATAAATTATTCAGATTTCTATTCTAACTCATTTTGATTCTTGTCCATTCTAATTACTAATTAATAAATACAACATTAATAAAAACTGTACTATGTCCTAAACAAGCAACCCTGAACTTGAAAATGATATATTCTCTATGAAGTAATCAGTAGTGTAACTCTATAAGCGCATCGTTGCTTAGGATTTTCATAACAAAAGTTTGAATTAATGCTTGTTGCCATATTTGTTTTCAATGCCCTTTATTAGATGATTGATGATTTGGCTTGATTTAATACTTTTTTTTTAATTTAAAAAGAGAATAATTACATTTCACTCCATTTTCTTCTAATAAAATTCGAACTCAGAATATTTTTAACAATTCACTTTTAAATATATAGGCATCCTTTTAACTATTTTACCCTTTTAGCCCTTGGATCTATTCAACCAAAAAATTAATTTCAATATTTTATAATATATATACATTAAATTTGTTAGGGGGGTTGGGCATAAGATTTCTAAGTATCTAACAGCCTATTAGGTGGAGTACTATATCCTCCTTATAAACCTTAATAACTTCTTTTTATTGATCAATATGGGACACACTCAATAATACCGCACCAAACCTGGTCCTTGTGGTTTCGTCCGACAAATTGAAATTGTTCAACCATGGTGGCTTTAATACCAATTATGAAGGGGTTGGACCTAAGATTTCTAGGTATCCAATCCAAAAACTAGCCTATTTGGTGGTGTGGCTTATTTTATTCATAAACCCAAGTCACCCTCCTTTATTAGCCAATATAGGATACAACTCAACAAAATTCAAAGTTGATAATAGGTCATACATATTTTATCAATACTAAAATTTGTTAAAATAAAGAAATATTTTAAACTTGATCCATACAACTTTGAAGCCCAAATGATCTTGATCTAGCCAATGAAAGCTTCCTTACACAATCAAGATTTGTGGTGATAGATATAGTAATGCAATAAGTAGAATTTTTCGTGTTTAGTATAGTTGTTAGGTTCATGTGGTTATGATTTATGTGATAGTCAAGTTAATGTATGGTTGTCGTTAAGTCATAATAAGTATAAATACCTCTTCTATTAGTTAGTTTAAGCAACAAGAAATAGCAAAACTTCTTAATTCTAAAAGAGTTATAATTAAGGAATTATATTAAGTTTATAAAAAAAAAGAGTGTTTTCGAGTGTTTGATCATTCAAAGTCTCCAACAAAGTAGTATTAGAGCTAGAAATCGGTGCTTCACGTAGCAGTGTAGCATATCAAATCGAAAAGTTTGATGACATGAACATAACACCTCAAAAATCAACCTGACCAGACTTTGGACATGCCCACAATTGTTGCCAGAATTTTCTACCTTGAAACTAAGTTGATTTACTGAGTTGAACCAATCTAAACCAAGGTGAACCACATTAAATTAAGTTGAACTGAGATAAACCGAGTCAGAGTTGAGTCAAGTCAATTAAGCCGAACCAATCCATTGACTGTTAACCATCAACAAATGACTATTGGTTGTTGATCATCAATCATTGACTGCTGGTCAGAATTTAAAATTTTGGTTTGATTCTCTCTTTAGGGTTTTGATATTCTAACATCCGTGTGATTAGAGTTTTCAAATTTTGACTTTATAAAAAGTTATGGTAAATGGTGGCCTGGCATCATTTCGAGTTCTATCACTAAAAGAAAGCAACTTCAACAATTGGAGTATTGAAATGAAGGCCTTTCTTAGAGCTCATGATGTTTAGGATGTCACGGAAAAAGGATACAATAAACCAAAAGATGAGGTTTCTTTGACTTAACAACAAAAGAATAGTTTAAAATATTCAAGAAAGAAAACAAGAAAGTTCTTCATTTATCAAGCATTGCTTGATGATGGATTTGAGAAGATTTCAAGTGCAGCTTTAGCCAAGGAAGCATAGGAGAAGCTTTAAACCTCTTATAAAGGACAAGAGAAATTGAAAAAAAATGTGCCTTCAAACTCTAAGAAGTAAATTTGATTCCTTGCATATGAAAGAAGCCGAGCCTATTTTTGATTAGTTTTCAAGAGTTCTATCCCTTTTAAATTAATTGAAAATAAACAATAAAAAGATAAAAGGTGAAAGAATTATAGAAGGGATGCTTAGCTTATTATGCCTAAGATTCAAGCACATAATTGTGACAATTGAAGAAAGGAAAGACTTGGAGGCCATGACAATTTGAGCAACTTCAAGGCTTGTTGCAACTTTATGAAGAGAAGCATAAGAAGAAGTAAGGAATCAATAAACAGCTCCTTAAGATGTAAATCAAGGAGAAGACAACAAACCAAGGCAATGAAATAGGACAATGGTCTCAATGGGAGATAAAAGCCAAGGAAAAATTGAAGCACGCGGTTGTTAGGTGATTTCTTAATATATAAGTGTTAGTGTGCAAGTGTACACAACAAGTAATAAAGTGATAAGTATTCGAGTATTGTCTCCACAGGAACTGATGTTATAAGAATTGCTACAGCAAATAATTGTGGTACAATTTGAATTAAATCAAATTCTTTTTAACAACTAAATTAAACTAAGAAATCTAATTGACAGAAAATAAAGTACACTAAAATAAATCAACACATCTCACACAAGGATGTAATCACTAAAAATGATGTAATTGAGTGAATTAACTCACTTAATGGTATTGACTGTTTTTTTTTCTATTACAGTACCGTTGCTACAACAATTACTATAGCACTGGGCAGAATCCTAATGCATCATCAACTGTCGCTTGTTCGATTTCTTATATCTATATACAACCTAACAATGACCAGTTGATAAATCACACAAGATATAACATTATGCGATCAAGGTTCCTAATTACCCTATAAGGTGAATCTCTATGTCTAGTTCATCACTAATTTTAAATTAAGCATAAACCTATTCAAATTGAGTTAACCCAACTTGGAAAACATAATCTAAAACCAAGTATTGCTCTGATATTTTCTATTAAAACAGGTCCTTTTGTGGCTCACTCTTAGCTTGTATCATTAAATAGGTGGTCAGCCGAAATAGTGAATAAAATTGAGCATTATCAAAACAAAATGCTATAGCAGTCATGCAGCAACACAATAATTTCAGTCAATAAACCATCAAGCTTATTATTCACTTAACCACAAAAAGATTTAGTTCATGATTTGTATCAAAACAAAAAATAAAACCAAGCCATCATATACATCATCATGAATCAAAGAAAACAAATAGAATATAGATAGAGGCGAGTGATCCTTTTAGATTTCTTGATTCTTTTTCTTCACGCCTGCAACTTCTTATCAACCCTTGAATTTCTCTTTTCTTTGTTGTCTTCTTTTTATTTTGTCGTTATTTTCTTGTGATTGGCGACTCTCCTTTTCTTTTGTGTGTGCTTCCTTTTATAATTGAAAACTAGGGCAACTGGACACCTAGGGCATGCATCTTTCATATTTGGAAACTGCAAATCACAAATTTTTTCTGAGATTCGCACAAATTTTTCTCCTCTGTTGTTCCAAGATTGCTACAGCAGTGGTGCTACAGCAACACACTGTTTTAGACTAGTTTCTACTTTTCTGCAGCCAATTTTCTTCTTCATTTTTTAAGCTCATTGCACAACATTTCTTCTTTGAATTTTCACTTCTAGTTGCCGACAATGTAAATACATAATCTAAGCACACACAATTTATTCCAAAATCACCTAATTTATTATAAATAACTAAAAATAGATAAATATGCAAAACTAAGCTAAAATATAACTAAAACACATCATTTACTCTCTAAATAATCTTGATTTAAGTCCAAAAGTGTCATTGATAACTCTCATTTCATAGAGTTATCAGCGGTCATGGGCGAGGATGGAATTCCAACAACAACAACTCCAACTATAAAATAGAAGAAAACTCAACCAGAAGAAGAGGAAGAGGTAAATTAAAATCCAGGTACAACAAATCCAAAGTACAATGCTACAATTTTCAAAGGTTTGGACATTACACTTCAAAATATAAAGCTTCAAAAACCATAGTTGATGAGAAGATGAATTATGTAGAAGAAAAGAATGAAGATAGCACACTTTTACTAACACGTAATGACACTAGTGGAGGTCAAGAAAAGACATGGTATCTTAACACAAGTGCTAGCAATCACATAAACGAAAATAGAAACATGTTAGTGGAATTGAATACATCAGTGAATGGCGAAGTCACTTTTGAAGATAATTCAAAAATACTAGTGAAGGGCAAAGGTAACATTCTTTTTCGTGTAAAAAATAATAGCTACTAATTAATTTCAAATGTTTACTATGAACCCAATATGAAAAGCAACATCCCCAATTTGAGTGAAGTTTTGGAAAAAAGTTATAATATTAACTTAAAAGATTATAGTCTTTTCCTATAAGATAATAAAGGAAACCTAATTATGAAGGTAAATCTACAAAAGGATAGAATGTTTTCTTCAAATTCTTAGAATGATGCAATAAAATGTCTCAAGGCTTGTCATAAAGATCCATTCTAGATATGGCACCTTTGATATGGGCATCTCAACTTTATAGGACTAGAACTACTATCAAAAAAGAAAATGGTGAAAGGCCTACCTTCAATTAATTATCCTAATAAACTTTGTAAAGGATGTTTACTTGGCAAACAGCTTAGGAAGAGCTTTCAAAAAAATTCAAACTCAAGAGCTCAAAAGCCACTCGAGTTTATTCATATTGATGTTTGCAGTCTAATCAAGCCAAGCTCCCTTAATAAAAGTAACTACTTTTTTTTCATAAATGATTTTTCAAGAAAAACTTAGATGTACTTTTTGAAGCAAAATTCAAAAGTTTTAAAGATTTCAAAAAGTTTAAAGCTAAGTAGAGAAAGAAAGTGGACGCCAAATTAAAACCATGAGATCTGATCAAAGAGAAGAATTTACTTCTAAAGAATTTAAAAGTTTTATAAAGCAAACAGAATTTGATATCCTTTGACTGTTTCACAATCCCCTTACCAAAATGGCATAACAGAAAGGAAGAATAAAATCATACCCAACATAGTAAGAAACATGCTCAAAAGTAAGAGATTGCCTAAAGAGTTTTAGGTAGAAACGGTTGCATGTGTAATCTACCTATCTAATAGATCTCTAACAAGAAATTTATGGGGCAAGACACCATAAGAAGTATAGAGTGGCAAAAAGTTAAACATCTTCCATCTAAGAGTTTTTATAAACATGGCTTATGTACAAGTACCAGATGAGAGAAAAACTAAGCTAGATGACAAAAACGAGAGGCTCATATTCATCGACTATGACAACAATTCCAAATGATACAAATTGTACAATCCGAACAATGGAAAAATGATGATAAATCGAGATGTAATTTTTCATAAAGAAGAAGATTAGCATTTTGGCTTTAACGTAGATGATTTCAACTTTTTCTCTTTTGAAGAAGATGAATAGACATTGAAGGAACAAGTAAGAGAACAACATCAAGAGCTCATAACTCTATCTATCTCATCAACAACAAGCACTCATTAAGATTCACCACTAATTAACACTAAATAATCTACATTTAATAAATCTAAAATTATTAGTTTTTCATTACAATGTTGATTAATGTGCTTGTTATTCCTTAATTATCTTACGTTTCTTTAATAAATTTTTATGTTAAAATTAATTTGTAGTATGTTAATTTTTATATTGTAAATATTTCAAAAATAAAGAGGGAATTGAAACGCGAAGTGGAAACAAAAAGGAATTGGTGGAGCCACTTATAATACATTATTGAGAAGACATAAAAAAATTAAAAAATTATATACATATATATATAAAGAAAAAAAAAGTTGATAATATTTGTGATGGTTAGGTGGCCATTTTGCCACTTAACCATCACACTTCTCTAGGTATATATAGTATAAAAAAATAAAATAAATACTAATAAAATAAAAGAAAAGGATGCATTCCTCGCCTATAAAAGGCAAGGAAATGTAAGCAGCAAAGAGGGGAGCAGAGGGAGCGGCGAAATGGAAGACAGTAGAGCAAGTTGAGATTGAGGATTAAGAAAATTTTCTTTTGTGTAGTTCATTTTCTTGTAATATATTTTATAAGTTTGTTAAATAAAATAAATATTTTGTTTTCCAATATGAATCGCTAATTTTCTAAGCTAAGATGAAAGATGAAGCTCAAATATTCAAATTATTGATTAATTACTCTCTCAAGTGAGTCTTAAAGTTTATTTTATTTATTGTATTTTTCTTCCTTACCAGTTTCTTTTATGTCATGTTAATTTACAGAACTATATTTCTTCATATTTATATGGCATTTTGACATAATGTCGACACTTTAATATAATTATAGCACGTTAAGTACTTGTTCCATATTTATCACACTAATAGTTAATTAAGAATTAAATGACATAATAATTAACTAGTAAAATAAATACAAAATAAAAATATAAGAGAGTTGTTATAATCATAATTTGAAATCTAAGAGTGGATCTCATAACTTTAACATATTTTTAGATTAATTACTGTTAATTTCTTTTTCCACATTTAATTTTCTTTGTTTAACAAATTAACTACTAGATTTTAAATTGTTTATGGTTCAACCTCGAACTCACTGAGTTATATTATAAGTAGACACTTTTATACTTTGGAGTAATAAACTTTTGCGTCATGTCAACCACCATTATTTTTGGAAAAGAGAGATATGACAAACACAAGAAATTTACAAGAACTCCATGAAGAAACTAAGAGACTTAATACTCTTACTCTCCTTTGCCTCCTCGCTAATTATGATCCAGTGAACTTCTAAAAAACTATACAAGATGAAAAGTGAAGAAAAGTAATGGATGAGAAAATCAAAGCCATTGCGTAGAACGACATTGAGAACATGCCACTCTTCCCAAAGGTCACAAAGCCATTTGTGTCAAATGAGTGTAAAAGACATAGAATACCAAAGGTGAGATTGAAAAGTACAAGGTGAGGCTAGTTGTAAAAGACTATAGTCAAAAGGTCGGCATCAACTATAATGAGGTATTTGCTCTTGTTACTTGACTAGAAACTATAAGACTACTAATTTCATTAGTAGCCTAAATGAAGTGAAAGATTTTTCAAAGGATGTAAAGTCTATTTTCTTGAATAGATTCTTTGAAAAAATAAATATATATTGAACAATCATTAGACTATGCAGTAAAATGATATAAAGATAAAGTTTTGAAATTGAAGAAGGTTGGGGGTTGAAGCAAAGCACCAAGGGCATGAAATAGCATAATCGACAAGTATTTTTAAGAGAATGGCTTTACTAAATGCCTATATGAACATGCTCTTTGTGTTAAAGGCAAAGATAGAGACATTTTGATTGCATGCCTATATATAAATGATCTCATATTCACTTGAAGTAATCCATGCTTATTTGAAATGTTCAAGAGAGTGATGACCAAAGAGTTCAAGATTATTGATATTTGACTTATAGTGTATTATCTTAGTGTTGAAGTTAAACAAAAAAAGGAAGGCATATTTACTTCCTAAGAAAGCTATAGAAAGGAAATATCCAAAAAGTTCAAGGTACATGATTGCAAGCCCATAAGCACACCAATGGAATGTGAAGTCAAGATATCTAAATATAATGAAGGCAAAAGTCTAGATCCAATGTTCTTTAAGAGTTTGGTAAGAAGTTTACGTTATTTGACATGCACAAGATCAAACGTCTTTTATGTTGTTGGACTTTTGAATCCATACATGGAAAATCCAAAGACCACCCATTTTAAAGCTGCAAAAAAGAATCCTTCGCTACACCAAAGTTACAATTTATTTTCAGCTTGTTAAAATCATTCTCGAATGATTACAAGCTTGTTGGATATAGAAATAATGACTAGGGTGGAGATATAGATGATCAAAAGAGCACCAAAGGATTTGTAATCTTTATGGAAGATATCGCTTTCACACGAATGTT
Organism: Luvunga scandens; assembly: GCA_030449905.1. Classification (NCBI taxonomy): domain Eukaryota; kingdom Viridiplantae; phylum Streptophyta; class Magnoliopsida; order Sapindales; family Rutaceae; genus Luvunga; species Luvunga scandens. The sequence continues at coordinate 618,613 of JASUUG010001160.1, read as the reverse complement.
AAACAAGCAACCGATTATTACAATTTCTATTTGTGAAGCTGAGTTTGTGGATGCTACATCAAGTATTTGTCATACAATCTCAATAAGGAATTTATTAAAGAAGTTTTATAAGAAGAACCTACATAGATTTTCATTTACAACAAGTTAGCAACAGTCTTAGTTAAGAATCCAATCTTTCATGATCAAAGTAAGCATATTGACACTCACTACCATCACATATGGGAGTGCACTAAGAGAAAGGACGTATAAAGAAAGTATGTCAAATCATGTTAGGAAAGGGACTCATACAAACAACTGAGAATTAAGTGAAAACAAACTCTTTTCCTCTTTGTGTGATTAAAATAGGATGTATACCACAAATAAATAGGTAAAAAAATAAACTAATAAAATCCAAAGTAATAAACCAGCTACAAGAGACACAGATTTTTACATGAAAAACTCAAAGCGGGAAAAATCATAGGACCGTAGTCAGATAAAATCTTCCATTATATTAATGAGATTACAACACAAATTCTTCTCTAGATAATACTAGAGGCTAACTACATCAAGAATCTCAATATTCTTGGCTTACAGTAACAGCCTAATATCTGTCTCTCTAACAAGTAGGTATCTCAAATAATAGCTAACAAGATGATAAAATAAAAATCAAGACCAGTAAGATTGTAAAGGGTGATGCTAGAAACTTACCTTCAAAATTTAGAAAAAAACAGAGTTAATTTCACTTTCTAATCACTTAATTAAAAATTAAAAGCTTATCCTCAAAATGTAAAAGCCACCATTATTCTTGCTTTTTCTTCTCTCGTCTTTTGTACAATTCACTCATTAGGGTTGCCCTCTTTATATAGGTAAATTTCATAGCATGTTTCATATGACCCCTTTAAATTTTCTTTAATTACCTAATTACCCAAACTAATGCAATTTGGGCTTGGGCCACCCAATGAGATGGACCCAACAAATCATAAGATCAAGTAGCTGATATCTTCACTGAACCATTAAAATAAAAAGACTTTATCAGGTTAAGAAATTTTCTCAACGTCACAAGATCAAGTTTAACAGCAGATGTTGGATCATAAACTTGATTTATATAACTTTGAAGCCCAAATGATGTTTAATCTATCCCATGGAAGTTTCTGTAGATAGTTAAGATTTGCGATAATATGGTAAGTAGAATTTATGGAGTTGAGTATGGTTGTTGGGTTTTATGTATGGTTATCATTTGTGTGGTAGTTAAGTTAATGTATGGTTGTGATTAAGTTGTAACAAGTATAAATACCTCCTCTCGTAGTTGGTTTAAGCAACAAAATGCAGTGAAGCTTTCTACTTCTAAAAAGTTGTAATTGAGGAGTTATATTAGGTTCATATGAAAAAGAGTGTTTTTTAGTTTACGATTATTCAAATTCTCCAACAAGGCCCTCTTGTAATTTCAAATTGTATAAAGTTAAATTTGATAAATTCAATGATGACCTTCATGAAAATAGGCTTATTCACACAACAAAGTTGAAAAGGATGTGCATTTGGGACTTTCCATGATTTTGGTCACAAGAATGTTAATCAGATCACGTGAATCTTGATTTTAGCTAGGCATTACTAAAAACTAAATTCTTTTGCGCAGTGAATATGATCATACAGCAAAAGTTGATGCAAAAATTAATCAGCGAATGGATGGAACTTTTTCCCCCTCTGGAAATTCCGGTCCCTCCAGGCAGCGTGCAATGCTTGAGAACATTCTGATCCGGGCTTGCTTTATTGGCACTTAATTTGCTCCTGAGACTAAAATGATATTCGACTACAATTGAAGACGGAGTGATTAACGAAAATGAAGCCAAATAATTAATTATATCGTCAAGGATTGAGTGATTTGACTAACTGGAAGTGAAGATGAGTCACAAGTACCAAAGCACATACGAAAGGGCCAGAAGGTACGCATTTTTTCATAATTCATATGTCAAGGACGGAGCGTTTAACATTTCTTTCGAACAGAACACTTTTAGACAATGCATATATGCCCCTCTATAAAGTCCTTATAACAATTGTTAAATATTAATGCAGTATCTAGTAATTATTATGTTTTAATTTGATCATATAAAGTGGCGTTATCTTTCATATTTTATGAATTATAAATATGTGTAGGTGTTCTATTTATGATAAAATAAATAAATAAATAATGTTCTGCTGTGTATTTATTTATTTTGAAAAATTAATATACAAGTGATACATATATTAAATTCAATTGTAAATTTTATACATGCAATAATTAATTAAATTAACCCTGACGCACTATGGACTTCCTCATCCAAAAGACATGTCATTAGTTAACTTTGTAAGAAAGCTGGGAGTGTAATCTTTTGTGAAATTGAAAAGTGGAAAGTGGTCATTTCCGTAAATTTCCCCTACTAATCGGATGTGATTCTTGTTTGCATCCTTATAATTGTTTAGTGACACTCCATGACTGTGAATCACTTAATAATATGGGAAAACGCCAAATTCCGAATGAAATTTGTTAAGACGTGTAAGTCAGACTCTTTAAATTAGGCCCTATGTAACTATACTTTAAAGTTTTAACAACCCACATAAGTTGAAGTATATAATATCTATATTTAATTAATTAAACAAAGAGACTAATGCACTAATATTGAAAAGCATGACACTTGTAACGACAAGGATGGATCCTCTCCTAACAATAAACAGCCCGACATTAAAAATGTTGTGCTTATATAAATCGATAAATTAATAATGATTTTGTTACCTAAAAAATTAAACCAATTAAAATAAACAGTGACGCTTGGTGTTAAAATTTGAGACCTAACTCCACTGCCAAAACTTTAAGCTAATGCAACCTACCCATATAACCATAAAACTTATGCACCCATTGAAATAAATTTAAAAGCATATTGTTTTCAGACCCATAAATCATAGGCTGCATGATTTCATATTGCTTAAGGTGGTGTTATTTTTTTAAGTATGTCTAAGTACACGTGGGTTATGATTTTAGTTCACAATCCACCAACAAATTGACCCCAGTAAATTATTGGCCCAGACTAGGCATTAATTGCTTTTATAAATTGTTTCGTGTGTATTTGCTGGAAAATTACTGAAATTTATGATGATTATATTCAAAAACCTCTCATGACTCTTCAACAATTAAAGTAAAGATCTTGTATTTCGAGTAGTTTTATTAGGCCTGGACTATCGAATTTGACAAAGTTAGTTCTGAATATTTTCTACGCAAATTTGGCTGGTTCCATTTCCATTTATTTGGCTATCATAAATGATATATTTTTAATTATAACATCAATTTATTATTATATAATATATAATATTTCTAAAAAGACCATTAATTTGACTATTATTCAACAGTTTCACATTTCAAGCATTTATTTCGATCCATGTGGTAACATATTGATCGATGTCATGGTATCAAATATTAATTAGTGCTCTTGGATTTGAGTCCTAATCAATGCTTCACTTTTTTGCCTATAATAGAACTGCAAAGCGACAATATTTTGTAGTGTCTGCATGTGTAAGATGTGGAGACAAGGCCTAACTCACCAATAACCCAGTCGATTACTGCAGCCTACCATCACTTCAATGACTTATCTTATCTAACCCATTATTGGTACTTGGTCGTGATCCGTGAGTTTATCAAATAATTAAGAAAGTTGCATGCCAAATCCACTTAATAAATAAGTGGCAAGCTAAATAACCGTAAGAATTGTTAAACCAACCTTTTTTAAAAATAAAAAATGAGCTTTAATCTCTTAATTTGAGTTCCATCTCATCTAGCGATGTGCTATCACTTTCATAAAATGAATATTTTTTTATGTTGTTTTATTTTATTAGGGAAAAATAGGGTCTCATTTCCCCAGTCCTTGATTTAGTGTTTTGGCGTGGAACAATAGTTTTAGCCATATCAACTAATTTACTGATTTCTTCATCACATATATAGTAAGTTTGCCAACAAACGAGTGGCCCTCGAGATCTTGTGTAGAGTGATGGCTATACAATCACAAATCACTTTTAACATTGAAATCTCCATTATTTATAAACTTTTGTCCCGTCAAAAAAAAAGGGGTAGCTTCTTTTCAAAATTGCTATTATGCGTATACAGTTATATGCACCACTTCTTTAATTGCTATTTTATATGCTTTTAGAGTGGCCCTCGAAATTGCTATTATGGCTATATGCACCACTTCTTTCACAGCCAAAAATTATCATTGGTCTCCTCCAAATTAATCACATTCACGTACGTCAGATCTTTTCTTAAGAATCGCAAATGCATTTTGCTTTCCAATAGTATTCTGTCCATTTTTCTTGAAAATATTGAATTAATTCTTCCCCACTTGTGGAAACCTACAAATAATACAATAACCTTTAGAGTGTGGATTTCATAAGACATTGTCCCTTTATTTAACTTTAATAAAAATTAAAATTGTAAAGAATATTGAGGGTTCTAAAGGAGTGGGATATAGTCAACCTGGATTCTAAGCATATCTTACAGATGGGTTCACTCTAAGATTTAGTTCAAAATCCACCAACAAATTAAAACACATCTTTAACAAAAGGGATTACAGACAAAAAGTATCTTAATTATTAGTTGGCTCTAGATTCCAGAAGAGCTATCATATATAGTGCTGATTTTTATTTTATATAATACCTTTTTTTTTCGAAGTAAACCAATAAAGAGTTTAGAGGAATCTTCATCATACTTTGACATTTTAAACCACTACCATATATCAGTATAGAATCATGTTTGCTATTGAGATGCCATTACTTTTTAAGTCATAGTTATCACTTAAAAAGGTTGTGATTAAGTAAAAAAAAAAATTGATGGTTTGTGGTAAATAAAATTTTTAGATATTAATTTTAACAGAATGATAAACATATTGTAGATTTTTTATTATAAATTTGGGATAAAGTAAACTTAGATTTAATACTGCAGTAATAAAGATTTATCAAACACTAACCAACCACAATAACAAACAACATCAAAATTATATTAATAAATATCATTTTCATGATGAGTGAGATTATTTGTATTATGAAAATGACATTGAACACTCATAATTTTACAAAATTTTATATTGGAATAGGGTGGAGATATTTCCAACCCCACTATTTTTGTAAATTTACCCCCACTTCTAGAAAATAATTGCAATAAGTTCACAATATGTTTAAAAAATACAAATTAATAAAAGTTGTATACAGTTAATCAATTAAATCCTTATATTAATTTTTTTATTAGATTCTTTGATCGTCTTTAATCATAAACTTTAATATAAGTTTCATTTTACTATTTTATTATTATGATATAAAGAGACCAAATTACCCCAACAAACAGGAGTTACAGTATCTACTGATTTATCTATTTAATTTTGTGACTTATAATCTAATATTTTTAAATGAAATATAATTATTATTTTCACTATCCTTACAAGTAAATGACATAATTTTGACAATCTAATAATTTACATGAGTATTGTGCCAAAAAGACATTATGTTAGTTTAATTAAAGATTAATAACCATACTAATAAAGTAGGATTAGAAACAATGAATTTAGTATAAAATTAGAAAAATATTGAAATTAAAGTAAATTCTTACTAGTTTATCTTAAAGGTAAAATAGTTAATTTGAACTTATGCCAATGCAATCTTTGCAATGAAATATAATAAAAAAAATCTAAGTCACAAAAAAATAAATTAAGTTAGACAAATTAATTAATTCTCCAAAGTTCTTCTTTATTTAAAAATTTTTAAAATTTTTAAAATTGATGTACACTTTTTATAATTATTTTTTGAAAATCAGTGTGGTTTACAAAAACTATGAGTAGATATATCATCACCCATTAGAATATTGCCCATAGTGTATTTTCATAAAAGGATAATTTATTATAATTTTGTAAACAGCTACCACGATTTCTGCAAAACATGATAAACAGAATTGCTAAAATCATGTTAAAGTAAAATACCGTCAAAAAGATAAAAGTAATATAAAAAAAATTTCAACATAATTTGGTTTATACGAAATGCTCAGGAAATTTTCTTTTCTTTTCTTTTTTCTTTGATCATATTCCAGTTTAACTTCCTTTCTGTCTCCATTATCTCGTATTTTTTTTTCTTATTTACTTTAACAAGATGAAAAATCTGTCTCGAACCTCTTGAATCTTCTTTCTAGAAAGAAGACAATTATATACTACGGTGATGTTTGATCTAGGCTTTGAGGTAAAATCATAGCAAAAATATAAAAGTACAAATTTGTCTAAAAATATTTAACTTTCTCTATATTTATATATTTGCTGTTGTTGAAAAGAGAACAAAAGAAAAAAACAACTATGAAATATAATATATATAAAAAAAAAAAAAAGAGAACTGAAAAAAGAAATGTTAATGAAAGGGTATGTTAAGAATTTTAATGAGTGTACAGAATAAATATTAATATTTAAATTTAATTTATGAATGTGCGCAAATATATGTTTTAAGTTTTCTTAAAATACAAGTAGCAACACCCTTTTATAAATCTAGTAGGAAATTTTATTCTAAGTTTTCTTAGGACACAAATAGCCACACGCTTTTATAAATTTTGTAGGAAATTTTAACAAATATATTAATAAATCCTAGGAAAATATATTACATTAATCATTGAGGATATGTTTGGGATTAATAGTTTCTCCATTTGACAGATCGGACGATGATGAATCCAACAATGGAGTCTCTTCAGCAGTGATGGTAACTTGATGTTGGTTATGACCTTCGTTTTCGGTTTTCGATTTATTATTTAATAAATCTTACCGAATACCTTGTAACTAAATAATTAATAAATATCATATTACGAATATGAAGCTATTTTGGGTTTAAAAGTTATTAAAACAATAATTTTGTTTAGTCATCCATAATCAAAATTTTAAATACTCTGATTTTAAAAAACTATAAGAATTAGATATTTTAAAATTTAAAAGAAAAGTACGGCAAATTACAATTTTTTTCCCCCACCTCCTCCAAGATTTCAACTCTAGTGATCAGGTAAAAGAAACTACTTTAAAACCACTAAATAAACTCCTCGAGGCATATTAACTAGATTGAAAAAAAAAATTATTTTATCTAGATTTTTGAATTTTTTTCATATTGAAATCAATTTATACCACTAATTCTCTTATTATTTTCATAATATTCAATTACTCTCCCAACACTATGGTTTTACAATATTATTATTATTTTCAAATAAATTTTATTTATATTTATTATTAATTAAATAAATCATATAAAAATTAAAATAAATATTAAATATTAAAAAATATAGATTTCAGTGTAAATAAAAGAAAATTAATGATGAGATATTTTTCTTATGCTTTTTGTTATTTTTGTAAACTTTTTTCTTATAATAAATACATATTTTATATTTTCAAGATAAAATATCAAGCAAATTACCCATTCTTCCTTTGTTTCCCGTAAGTCTTTTCATGCCATGGAAGTAATTAGCTGTTACAAAAATAGTAGGAGGGTCTGTGGTAGCTATCTATTTGGATAGGGAGAAAACCAGCAACCTTTCTAGATTTATCTTTTGTATGCTTATAATTTTCATAATATTAGTAGTGTAACTAGGCAAAATCTAAATTGATTTTTTAGTTCCTACTTTCTTAAGATTAAATTTGAGTAGTTTAAAACTTTCGTTTCTCCCCGAAGACCAAGAGTACTTGTATGTCTGTTTTCAAAAACTTTGCTGCCTACAAAAATCACACAATAACATTTTGGCCTCTAATATAAGCATAGCTCCTAGAGCACACGTAAAAATTTTGAAAGAAAGAAAAGGCAATAATAATGAATGTAATCTCATTATAATCATATTTAATACGTTCAATAGGTTGCGTAAACAACTAAGCTATGCTATTTTGAAATTTTTACTTTGATTTTTTAAGCAGTTACATGATTGACCTACCCTATGTAGATCTTGGTAGCATATTAAGATAAGCATAATTAAATTTTAAATATATATCTGATATAATGTATCTAGAAAGTGGAAATGGAACAGTCTCACATGGCAGACAAGATAGTGTTCAAAGCCCAAATTTTCTTCTTATCAATATCTAATTTTTATTGTTTTCTACCTGGTAGCCTTTGCTTGTCCTTTCTCTTTTCATCCATTAATTTGGCCAACTGTACCTATTATTTGGGGAACATTTTAAGTTGGATTTAGTTTCGCCTTACTCAACTGATAGAGATGTATAATCATAGAAAGACTCCAAAATAAAACAACGAAAGCCATTTGCATTCGATTTTAAGCCACACTTTGCGAATGGGAATTTTCTTTGTAGCTTTCTATTTCTTTATATAGATATAATAAGTGTATTCTCTATATATAAGAATACGTTACCTTGAACAGACTTTGTAACTTTTCATAATAATAAGTTTACTCAATCGGGATATTCATTAATATGGTTACATGTCATTCCCTTCCTAGATTGTAAAAATCATATTTTAAAAATTAATAATAAAATCAATTAATACCATAAACTTTGACAATAAATAATTAGTGACGTTTATATCCTCACTAAGTAAGAATAGGTTATTGTTTTTCATATTACTTTAAAAGATATCTATTAATTGATAAGGACAATTTTCATTCTTAAACTAATTTATTTTACATTTTTTAAAAAAATAAATTATAGCAAAGAACAATAATCTCGAACTTTAATTGCAACAACATGCAAGAATACATATATTTCTTACATAATAGGATAGCAAATATAATAAAATATCTTGTCCAAGTAAAATTTGAATCTCAATTAATTTGACACGCCAATATTGACAGTAATTCAAAATTATCAAATTGATAATGAAATAAAAGTCAACAATTTTCTAGATAGTAGTAATTTGATAAGTGTTCCCGTCAATTGCCAGTCAAAATAATTTCTTGTGTATAAATATTGATGTACACAACTTGTTGAAAGTAATTTTCTAATTTTTTCAAATTCAAATATTTATTAAGTAATTAAAATTTTTTAATATATATGAGTTAAATAGATTTTTAAAAAATAGAATCATTTTATTTATTTTTTTTATTGTATCTCAAGTATTTTATTAGAAGGATTGCAGTTTAACAATTGAATAATTTTTTTTACCCAACTAAATGGATAGGATTATCAGAAAAAAATAATCATTATAAAATTGTGAATTTAAAATAATATATAGTGAAACTCAAGTCATGATATCTAATTGTTTATTAGATTTCTTACAAATCCTACAAAAAAGAAGAAAAAAAAGGGTCCAGCTATATACAATTTGGGGAAATTCCCTAATTACACATTGGAAAGTACAAAATATTAATCACCATTGATTAAAAATCGTAACTGATTTTATTAAGAGATTCTATCAAAATGATCAATTAACTTAAAAGATTCTCTCAGAATAATAAATTAGTTTATTCATTTTTTTTATTCAGATGTCATTGACCGTTTGAAGGTCAAATCAGATGAGATCAGAAATGTGGATCACGCTAGCCGCTCCACATTGACTGAAATATCTATAGTAACTAATTGCCGCTTGATTGATCTCATTTGTTCTTGATTCCTGATTCTTGACCGAGAAGAATTCTTAAGAGAATTGTGCTGATGCATGCATATGTGTGAGTGCATGCATTCAAACAAAATATCATCAAAAGTAGGTGTATGCTTATCAAATCCATGATGTTAGTCCAATTAAACATAAAATTTAATTGACATTAATTCTTAAAAAATATATATTTAAAAAACTAATTACCAAGTAAACTGAATTTGGTAGTATAATATTATAACTTTTAAAATAATTTTTATCAGTTGTATTGTAGAATAATCAACTATATATATATATATATATATATAATATTTTTTGTTGTCTATATATAATAATTGATAACTAAAATAAATATTTTATATTATTAATTTTATTTTTTATTTTATTATCTCAATATTATTGGCAATAATAATAATCTCTTTATAGTTAATGATTTTATTTCTAATTGATAAAGATAATTTTAGATTTTTATAATATATATGTATATAATCGTATTAAGTATAAAACTGATTTCAAAATCAAATTTTAAAAAACTACTCCTCTCTTATTTTTTCAAAATCTATTATATGATTAGCTAATCTTTCCAAAAGTGATTTTTTTAAAAAATATCATACACTAAAACTAGCATTTAAATTTTCAAAACCACTTTGGAGCCTCTCGAAGGTAATCACAAACTAGCCGTAGGACTTTAATACTTTTTCGTGCCTCATTACAACATCAAAATCTAATTAATGTCCAACATAAATTTGAGACTTATAACAAAAAATTTGTAATTGTTAATATAAAATCACAAGTTATATAGAGCATGTTTGAGATTACTTTTGAGAGACTCAAAAGTAATTTTAAAAAGTAAAAAGCTAATTTTAGTGTTTGATAATTTTTTTTTAAAAAAAATATTACTTTTGGTAAAATTACCTTATCTTATAGCATATTTTGAAAAGTAAAGAAAGAATAGCTTTTCAAATTTTGATTTAAAAATAATTTTAATTGTTAATATAATTTTATATATATATCCTCACATTTATTATAAAAATATAAAATTATCCTTATTATTTAGGAAATAAAATTATTAACTTTAAACAGATTATTATTATTATTACCAACAATATTCAGATAATAAAATGAAAAAATAAAATAAAATATATAATATTTATTTTAGCTATCAATTATTATATATACAAAATTAAAAATATTTTATTTACATGCTTATAAATTTGTAAATAAAAAAAATATGTCCAATATATTAATTTATATTCTTGTAGAAGTTTAAACGTAATATTTATCAAACACGTATGACTGACTTTTACCAAAAGTTTAACTAATTTTCGTCACAATAAATTATTTTTATAATACAACTAATGGTTATTATTTTAAAAATTATAGAATTATCAAACTGACTTATAATATATTAAATTATTTATTAAAAATTTTCAATTTTATGTTATAAGTCATGTGTGGATAAGAATATCGACATGGCATTATTGTAATCATCATTCTCGCAGTAGAAATGAAAATTAGGTTGAATGGGGGTGAATCGAAAAATTTTCAAAGATCACTTTCTCACAATAAATAAAAGGGCAGCTCTTTTGGAAATTTCTCGCAGAATGTTGGAACTACTGTTCATCGAGGACTTTGGACTCACGTGGCAATTTTACTCGAAATCGGTGGTACGTTGGGGATTTTCTACTATTAAAGTACTTGTCAGAGTTAAAGAATTCTGAAAACATGGGTGCCTTTAGATTCTTAAACTCCATTGAAACATTGTTTGATCAATTACGTTACTCGTGTACAGAGTATCTGTCTAGAAATAATTTAACTAGAAACTTTGTTGAATTTTAATTTAATTGATGTGATCTAAGAGTACTTATTCATTATACTGTGATGAATTTTTGACAAAATTTTATCCAACCTGATGTGAGCTGGTTTTAAATTTTAATTCAATCCAATCTAATCTAAATTTGAATTTAAATTCATTTCAATTATGTTTGTCTCTAAGTATAATGAATTAAGTGTTAGACTTGGAGGTTGAACAAAAATTAATTCATTATTCTAGTACATAGTGTGATCTATTCAATTTATTAAAAAATAGATTAAATTAAAAGAATGATAATTTTTTTGTAAACTCCAAAGTCATACTACTGATACTTATACTAGAAAACATTTATTAGTGTAAATTGAATTGAATAATCAACCACCTTAATCTAACCTTACCGAACATCATTTAGTATATGAAAATAATATGTAAGCTCTGGAAAAATGAAAAGAAAAAATGCACAAATTTTCTTAATCATGATGCAACAATTTAAGGTCCAAAAAGAGGGTAGAGCTAGTGGAATAGAGTCTCTATCAATTACAATAGCTCTTTACTTGCATTTTTAAATTTTCGTTACAATTCTTGAATTTTTTATAATAAATTAAGTTTTATCTTAAAGAAAAGCTTTGTTGCAAAAAAAAAAGAAAAAAGAAAATTACAATTGACACCAACTTTACCGTAATATTTACACCGATAAATTGAAGCTATAATTGAGCACTTGCGCTGATGCTCATGCGCATCTTGGTATAGTAATCCTCTGTTCTCATGAGCCTTGTGACTATCATTACCGTTCTCTCTCTTTCTCTCTCTCTTTCACAATCAATCATTTTCTTTTTCAACCCCAGTCAGTGAATTCAAACTTCAATGAGATTAACAATAATTTTTTCTTTATTTTATTTTAGTTTTGTTGGCTTGAGGTGGGTCAGTTTGACTGCATTGAAAAATATTGGAAAAAACTAAAAATAAAAAAGGAGGAAAAAGGTGGAGGGGCCATTACCACAATTATTCTATATTACTAGTTGCTATTTCTCACCCATTTGAGCAGGATAAGGCCCAATTTCTTTGGCTCTCTCTCGTGTTTGCTCGCACGTTATTGTTCTCTTCTTGTTCCTCCAACTAAGATTTCACTTTTGCTTTCTCGTCCTCTGTCTCATGCATTGTTTGCCACCCTCAACTTTCAAACTATATCAAGCAAAAACACAAAAAAAGTTCTTAAGCTATACTATACCTCTTTCATATTGCTTTGCTGCATTAGGGACCCAAAATGAGTCTAAAATTTCTTAGCAGATGCAGATGCCATTTAAAGGTATCCGCCAATGTAAACCCGACCCGCTGCCATCCCTTTACCGAATCTGAGTTGAAAAACAACCCACCACCACCAAGTGCTTTTAGAGGTTTGGCTTTTCATACCCACATCTTGCATTAAATATTGGTCAAATTTTCATGCTACTATAGGCATCAACTTCTAAAGATTCTCCACTAAACCTATAGTATATATCAATTCATTTTTATTTTTTTTTGGTGGGTTTGTGTCATTTTCTCATCTTGATTCTTCTTCAGTTTTTGTTACTCCATGAAAGAAGATCGTCAAATGACAATCCCCCACTTATTCAGATGCCCAATAAGTCTAGACTTGTTCACAGATCCAGTGACTCTATGCACTGGCCAAACTTATGACAGATCAAGCATTGAAAAATGGCTTGCTGCTGGCAACCTCACATGTCCTGTAACAATGCAGACGCTTCATGATCCATCCATTGTTCCTAATCACACTCTTCGTCACTTGATCAATCAGTGGCTTCAAATGGGCGGTGGTCAACACTTTGATCCTAATTACTTGGCCACCATTGATTCTTTATCGGCACTCAAGCACAGCCTTCAATCTCATGAAGCTACCTTAGAAACCAAGCTTCAAATCGTACGAAAGATTCATGTTGTCTTAAGAGAATCACCACCGGCTAGCAATTGTTTGATCCAGCTAGGCTTCTTGCCTTTACTACTGAAGCAGCTTTTTGGAAAAGCAGAATCCAAATTTTCACAAGTTTATGTCCAGTTTGTTGAGGAATCACTATCTTGTGTTCAGAAGTTGCTGCTTCTGGGAGAAACAGAGAGTTTGAATCTGCTGAACGAAGAGTCCAGAATCGAATCTTTCATAGTTTTGTTTGAGCATGGAAATTGCTCGATCAAGAAGCGCTTGTGTCATTTAGTGGAGGTAATAATATCCTCATCCCATGAGACAAAAGAGCTTTGCTCTAAGCTTGGTAAAGACCATAGGCTTTTGCATGAAATTATTTCCCTTGTCCATCATAATTCAGAGGCATCTGATGCCGGAATCAAGGCCTTATCAGCATTATGTTCAACAGAAACTAATCGGAAAACTCTAGTTCAAGAAGGCGCGATAAATGGACTCATAGCATACATTTCGAATGCCTTAACACGCGAAAGAAGCTTAGCAGCCATAGCAATGGCAAGAATTGAGCAGCTTTTAGCAATAGAGAGTAGCAAAGACGCATTGATAAACAATCCTAATGGTGTTTATGCTCTTGTTAAAATGGTGTTTAGGGTATCTGATCATGAAGGCAGTGAAAATGCAATAAACAGTTTAATGATGATATGTTGTGATTCTTTACAGGCAAGAGAAGAAGCAATTTGTGCTGGAGTTTTGACACAATTGTTGTTGCTTCTACAGAGCCAGTGCAGCAATAGGACCAAGATAAAGGCAAGAATGTTACTGAAGTTGCTTAGATCCAAGTGGGCTGAAGAGCAAAAGCATGTGTAGAGTACCGAGTATGTGGGGTCTTAAGACAAAAAACTGTATGTGGTCTCTTGTCTTCTTGAAGTGTCTGTATAGAATTGTCAATTTTATGCTGTCTTATTGCTCACTGAAATGTCTTCTTATTATTACAAGTGAAATTATTACGTAGTGTCCCTTCAAGCTCCCCAATTACAGAATGATGCAATCTAAATTCTCAGGTTCTTCTTCATGTTTGAATAATCATTCTATCCACCCTTTGTAAAATACAAATTTAGGCTGTGCTATATCATGAAGAACCTTTATACTAATGTAAATATCCTATATTACATTCATGAGTTACCAATCAATTTATACATCGCATTCAATCCCGGTGTCAATGGAGCTTACATGTCCTTAAAAACTGCAAGAAAACCCAAAAAACTTGACTTCTTTTTCGTCGAATTCACAATCCAAAAAGCAAATTCACAGTTTACATGAGGAGTCTCATTAAACGTGATTTTAAAGACTGACATCGGACCTTACCTAATTGCTTAAGACTTTGAGGCGCTTATCTTATTCCAAAGTACCATAAAAACTTGTTAATATCTTCCAAATTGATCGGCATAGTCTTTCTCCTTAGTTTATGATTTTTGTCCATACGTTAATGCCGTGAGTAAACGAAAGTGGAAACAAAGACAAAACGGTTCTAGCATTAAAGCTGAATCAACCAGTCTACTCTAAACCAATTTGAGCTCAACAATCAATTTTCAAACTGTAAAGCACATGACATTATATCACACTGCTCATTCTATGCCTAATAGATTTGATAAAGACAGCAAGGCACATGCCCTTGACCAACGCCATTAGGGGAAGGAAATTTTCAATTCCCTCATAGGGCTGGATTTTTCTAATTAAATGCAACAATATTTTTCGAGAAATATCTTCAATACATCACTGCTTAATACACCCGTCTTACCAAACTTTTTTTGTGCGCATCTACATCTATCCATCTTACAGCAACGCCTTACATGGTTTGATGAAATAATTATGGAGACTCCTTTATTTTTAAAAGTAGTCAAATAGACCGGTTTCTAGACCATTATATGGGGTGAAAGATAGTTGGGTTAATTTAGGCAAATGGTATAATTATGCTAGAAAGGATTTATGTAACCATTTCTGAAAATAATAAGATTTCCATAACCATCTCTCCAAGCCATGCAGGTGTTGTTGTCTTTTCCCTATAATTCTTGTTTTTTAACATTAGCATATATCAAGGTTGAAATTGATTCCCAAAATGTGGTTTTGAAAAGGGGTTCAAGTATCTTCATGTACAAGGTTTTTTTTTTCCCCATATATTTAGAAACAGGTCTCACCTGTGTTTGTCCAAAAGGTCTTGTTACGGTGCAGCAGCAGCAGCAGCATCATGCACCGGCCACAAGTTCTTTGTTGTATGTTACAATGATACAATCTTTTCATTAATGGTAACAATATTATTCTTGCATGTAACAAGTTTGTGACATTAACAGAATGAAAATGTGTATACCATAAAAAAAAAATTATTATCAGTACTGAAAATATTTTGGTAAATGACAAAAAACATTGTAGATGTTTCGTGCAGCTGATGCATCTTAGACACACATTTGTCAAAATGTTTGAGCTGCATCACAATAGAACTTATACAGAGAGAGTCCCCACAGATCATTGGACAGTATAGTTGAATAATTAGTCCAGAAATCATGTATCTTTGATTAATGGTTGCAATTTGGTTATATGGGTATAATCCTTCTTCTCTTTACAGTTGAAAATGTGTAGAGTATCCGCAAAAGAAATTCTAAAGTAGAAAGAGGCAATATACAAGTTGGGTTAATCTGCATATTGTTTCATATAAATACCTTCCGGGAACACATTTCTGGCTGGGCCTAACCTAACAAAGCTGAAAAGAAAGTCCAAATGTCTTAATGGAAAGGACCCACAAACAACAATCAGGATGAAGAATCAATTGGTGGGTGACTGTGTGCCTTTAAATAAAAGATGTGAAGACAATGGTCCACATTTTCTGCTAAGGCATACCAAAGTTTGGAATGGGGCACTTCCTTGTTGCCCCAAAACAAGAAAAAATAAAGAAGAAATTGCAACTCGCCACATTTATGCTACTGCTACATTACCGAACTTTCAAAGAAAAAATTAAGAACAATAGTCAAAAGTTAAGCTAACTTCAGGCAGCAGCAATGGTATCATTATGCAGACGGGAATGGTCATAAATAAAGCGAGGGTCATGATACACTAAAGCTAGGGTCATGATACACAGCATTTAGAAATTATTTTCGTTGCAAAATTCTGTCAAAAGTGCACAAAATGTCAGCATTTCAGCACTCACAGTCCAAAATACTTGTCTATCATTGAATCAAAATATGTTACAAGAATATTAATAATCTCAAGAAGTCAACCAACTGGGGGACACTGGGTGCGCTTCAATCCTACTAATGATAGATACCACTCAATGCAAAAACCATAAGTTTGCTCTTCATAAGAAATCACACTACAAATAGCAATTTTCTTATCATTCAAATCATAGATACTTTAGTTTTTTCAATAATACTAGATTACCAAATAAGGATCCCACCTACTGCATCAATTATAGATTAATATATAAAAGAGACAAAAATCCGTAATAGTGACGGGGATAATGCATTAGAATATTCAAATGGCAAAATAGAAATTAAAAAAATTCCAGTTCAAAATTCTATTTTTACTCATTAAATTCTACATTACATTTCTTTCTTTATCTGGAAAGGGCTTAACCTTGAGTTTTAATCAAAATCATTTCATACATTTTTATCTGCCATCTTCAACTCTTCATCTTGCTTCTTTAAATGAGGTTTTCATTCAAATGCACTAAAGTAGTAACAGAAATGGAAAATATAATAACCATGTGCATCAAGCTGAGACTCCTTTCTTGCCCACAAATGTTTCATCATTCATTAACTGATTGTTTCATTTACAGAAAATTCACTGATTCCAGTGACGGTTTTATTGCCAACGACACTTTTGACATCATATGTACTAAAATATTCAATTCAGGCCTAAAATAAAGATGAGTTCTTGGATCAATTTTTATTGCCAACAACACTTTTGACATCATATAAATTAAAATATTCAATTCAAGGCTAAAATAAAAAAGAAGAAAATTGATAATAATTCTACTTCTGCAGTTCAGATCTTGTCAGTTTTCTCCACATCAGAAGAATTGGATTCACATAAAGGAATCCTAGAAGCAAAATGTCAAAGAAACTTCAAGAACTTGAGTTGAAGTTTCAACAATTTGTTTTCTAGATTCTTTAATTTAACATTTTGATTACATAATTTGAAAATAGAGTTAGGCTAAACCAGGGAGGCTCATAAAGTTTATTTTTTAAGACAAAACTAAAGGTAACACAATTTAATTAATTTGTGTATACTTTCTTTTATGAATTTAACTGCTTTTACAACCAATGCACAATGTGCATTATCATGCTTTGGCTTGTCATAGAACTGATAAACAGAGAGCAGAGAAATACTATTACTTGAACACAGAATGCTCATAACAAAATAAAAAAGAAAAAAGAAAGTGCGACAGGGGCTAGATATATAATAGGAGAAAGGAGATAAAAGTGATGAAAAAGTGGGAATGGTCGTAATCATATCTGAGAAACCAGGAAATAAAGAATTCTAGTAGTGTGAATCTATAGTCCATGGAACAAGCCATATATAACAGTATGTTATCTATTCTAACCAGAAAAGCCTGTAAATAATCAGACATCAGTAACCTTAGACCTAAATGCGAAAATGCATTTACATCACTAAGGCAATAAAAACAAAACATTTTTGCTAAGGGGAAGCAATAGAATAATTGATTCCCCATAACACCAACCTTGGGGTGGGCAAGATTTACCTTGTGTTTGTGCATGTTAGGGGGAAAAAATGCTTGCGCTAGAATATCAATGAAGGGGGAAATACAATATACAGAAAGACCAGAAATTCATTGCACGTTGAACTGCTATAAATTACATCCACCTAGCTTCAAGAGAAAGAAAACATAAAGGGCAAAAAATTGTGAAAACATTCAGGGAATGGAAAGTACTACGGATACCTTTTTCCAATCACTATAATTGTGTATTGAAATATACAAAATATCATGTTGTTGCTATATACTATATTTACATAGCCGAGAAAGTCGGTTTTGATCCATAATAAGCTGTATGAAATACAACATGAATCCCTAGGAAAGCGTGATGAAGTGTTGCAAAGAACTAACCAAACTTGGAGGCCAATGCTTCGTATCTTTAACATATGAGAGGTCTGTATAGTGAGGATCAAGCAGAGTAGCTATTGTGAACTGGTTTTCAGCAAGCAACGGTGCATGTTTGTCCACATATAATGCTGCTGCTAGAGCAGCGTGCACCTCTATTAAACCAATAAAAAAATTGCATAATGAGAGGAAATCCTAAATCAAAAACCTTCCTTCTCTTCAATTAGTAAAGAAT